>CM053275.1:95897895-95963669 GCA_028583415.1 Protea cynaroides | reverse complement strand
ATAACACTTAATATTTGGGTTGGTCTGGCTAATTGTGGCAATGGTGGTGCCAGTTGTTTCTCGAGTGCTTTGTAGCTGCGCCTCGTATGGGCGGAATGGTCTAGTATTACGCCACTCGAGTTCTCTCCAGCAGGTCTCTTCACCCCCTTGTTTTGAGCGAAGAAGTCGTCCCCTCTGACCGGACTCTATCACCCTCGCAACCCGCACCGCCCTCGTTGTAGGTTTTCTTATCCGCACTCAATAGATGTTCTCTAATGCTTCCACGTAGTCCCATGGTGAACCTACGTATCTTGGTCTCCCTCCTCCCGCATCTTGGCAGTGCGAAGAAGAATAGCTCTTCGTACCTGCGTTGATAAGCATCTACAGTCGATCGACCTGGCGTGACCGAGAAACTCTCTCTCCATTGAATCCCTAGGCTCTTTGGGAAGTATTTGTCGAAGAAAGTTGCTTTAAACACTTCCCGATCAACCGATGTATATTGGTTCTCCAAATATGCCCGCGTGAATTCCACCAAGCATTCGCGTCCTCCCTCGAGATGTGAGTGGCAAATAGAACCTTCTCCTCCTCGTACACGTCATCAACCGGAAGTTCTTTTCCATTTCGGGAAAACCACCGTGGCCGGGCCACAATGGTTTCCACATTTCGCCGGTGAATGATGACGGTTTCAACTTCAAGAACCTGTCCACCGACCGCTAAGATCGTGTTGTCCCCGGGTATCCGCTTCCGGTACCATGGTGGTGGATACGGATATGCCCCGACACTGAGAAGGCGACGGGAGCTGATGTGGTGGTGCATATTCTCGTGCTTGGGCCCTTGGCCTTGGGCTACTCGCACCCGTTGTGAAGACATTCTCTCCCGCACCCGGCATATTACCGGTGAACAGGAACCTCGCCGACCCGAGCATCGTTAGTACTTCACTCGAAACTCCTTCGTTGAGCTTGCATCCGATAGACCAAGTTTGTAACTATGGTCTCGGAATCCCCGTGAGGTGGTCCCGTAATTTGGCCGGTACTTCCGGGACTGTTCCTCATCCTCTTCGGGCTCGGTTTCTCTAACCTGGTCTTGCTCGGCTTGCTCTTCCTCCGGCGCTTTCGGCATGATGATGCTTTCTACCCCCTTGACCGTTTCCACCGCCATCTCGACTATTTATTTGGGGTCCGAAGGGAAGACATGACACGTGAGAATCATCAATAATAGTAGTGTTAGTCTTGAATAATGCGGAGTAATAGATAGAAGTAACATTTCAATTTGCACAATTTTGTAAATTTTACATTTTTCTGTCTCTTTTGGGGCGTGCTGGTCGCGGTATACCGGTCGCTCACCAGAAATATCTTTGCGGCCGGTATAGTCGACCGGTCAAAATTAAAATTCGGCCGAGACATACCGGTCGCATGTCTATGAGATACCGGTCGCCACTCTGTAGACGGTGTTGCGACCGGTATAGTCGACCGGTCGAAAATTTTCTGGCCGAGACATAGTGGTCGCACACTGGGTTGATACCGGTCGACCGGTATAGGCATAACCGTCGACCGGTATGCCCAAAATGGCTTTAAAATCGCGAAAAAGTGAGATTTTTCTCACTTTTCCTTTCTCTTCTCTCCTAGGTGGCGATTCCTCCTCCGGGTTCCGAGTTGCTACGTTCGACCGGTGCTATTTGAGGCCGATTCCTTCCATTCAAGACCTAGCATATCGTCTCCGGTAGGTCTCTACCCTCTCTCTCATATTTTTAGGAAATTTTCATATCGTCTATATGTAAAATTTTAGGTTTTTCTTTGTTCGAGATGTTTTAACCCGTAGGAATTCTTTTCCTTCGGCTTAGAAAGGGTTTAGGGACCCCCAAGAGCAAAAGCCCTCAACCAATTTGGGGTTTCACCGAACGGTTTTTCATAAAAATTGAATTTTTCATCTTTTTGACCTAGGTTTTCAAAAATTTCGAAAATTTTCAAATTTTTCTTAATTCTTGAAATTTCTTGAAATTGCTTGTTATAATTGCTTGTGATTGGTTTATGGAAGAGTGTGGGGTTGCGTAAGTCCCTCCTCCCCATGTTTTTGGGTGAGTTCGAGGCTTTTTCCCAATTTATAGCCGTTATCTGCCAAAATTTCAAAATTTCTAACCTTTTTTATCTTGTTTTCTTTTGTTTTGCGATTCTAAATGGCTCCTAGACGCAACCTCGGGAAGCGATCACACGGTTCAGTTCTCGGGTTCCCCTCTCCACCTATCCCTCGGCTAGATGAGCTGGTTTCGCTCTTTGGAAGCTCGGGCTCGGTTTCCCCCCGGTTTGATGACAAGGGTATATATCCGGCGACGGGTCAATGTGGGACACGATTGCACCGGTTCAATGTAGAGACGGCTTTTGGTGCTCTAGGTTGGCTGCGGTTATCTCCCTACACGAGAGACTACACGCCCTAACCTTGGTCAAGCATTTTTATGCAAACGAGCTCGAAGGAGATGTCGAAGACCCGAACCAGTGTAGGGATCTATGCATCACCGATTACGTCCGGGTGTACATATCTCCTTCAACACCCACCACTTGGGCTGATCCGCTTGGGGTTCCCAATGATGGGGATTTGGTATACTTTGCCCCCAAGGCGAAAGGTTATTTGTCCGAAGATTTGCGCCGGGAGATAGCGCAAACGGATACTCAACCCCGGGGCTCCTATGAAGGCAGCTAGCTTGAGACCTATACCCGGGTCTAACCGTATCATCCAAAGACGATATAGTGCCACAGAGCGGTCACTACAACGAGTTGTCCCGGCCACCCAAGACGTCACCCATTGCGTGCGGACCGGAGAGCGGATCTCACTTCCATACCTCATCATCCGGACTATGCATCGAGCGGCCGTGGCCGATCGGGCCAGCAACCTTCCCTATGGCTGCCTCGTCACTTTCCTTCTTCGCCGCCCCGGGCGTGAGTTTCCGAAGGAGAGACAGCCGTTGAGGACTCCATGACTTCGACATCGACCGGGATGCGATAAACGGGATGCGGATGGTTGATCCGCCCGTTAGCGATGACGAGTTGGAGGCTCGCCCTCGTCCACTTGGGAGAGTAGCAGCGAAGCGGAGCAGCCAGCGAGCGCGGCCAATCGCGGCCTATGCGGCGTAGATGGGGGATGATGATGATGACGATGTAGTTGGGGAAGCACCGGTCCGCCCCACGACCTCCACTGTACCATCACCATCCCGTTCCCACAGCTGGGCCATCTCAGCCCCCTCCCGACTCGGTGTTGAGTATGTTTACTCGGATCGGGGACACCCGAGGGTCATCCCTGAGTCTCGACGAGCGATGGGTCGGGGTTGGGACGCCCGGCTCGTGGTCTAGGGTGACTCGGGACCAGTGCACCGGCTTAGGGTCGCATACCGAGCGGGACTATGACATAGCCGGACCCCATTCCTCCCGGACCTCCTACCCCATGATTTCCATCTACTTTCTTTTCATATGATCGTTTATATAATAGGGTAACTTTCCGGTTTGTGGACTGCACTCAAGCACTATTACATTTGATACTATTTTTCCATTTAATGAAAGTTTCATTGGTTCACCTATCTAGTGTATGTGCAATGTATTAAGTTTCACATTTAGAATAGTACATTATTCTCTTTCTTAGTCCGTCTCGGTATCAAACAATGCTTAGGGTGTGTTTGTATTAAGATTTTTAAACTTCCTAACTCAGTTCATCGACCCCATTATCTGTAGCATGGTTTGTTGGAACAGAGCCCGAGAGCTTTGATACCAAGTTGTCACACCCCAAATTCTCGATCCAACGAGAATGGTGTGAGTGAACCGTCATTGAACCAACGATTCACACCAGGGATCTCGAATAGGCCGTGTTTCACCCATACAAACCAATTACACATAACCACAATCGAATATAAATATACGATGAAGACTTAAAATAGAATGAACTCGAGTATCTATTGATAATGTAAATACTTATCCCATTATTCAAATCAAACACATAATAATGATATTATTACATCCCTTTAATCCAATCAAAATAACCAAATAAATAAGTAAAACAAATCACGGTACATTGCAGAAGGGCACTCGCATGAAGCGTCATGCTCGCCCTCTCCTTGCTTGCACATCTAGAGCAGCCACACCTCCATACGCCGGAGCGTTTACATAGTCATCCACGAGTGTATCCCGCATCAACATCTAAAAACAATGTATATACAAAGGGTGAGCACACAACACGTCTCAGGAAGGCAATCGACAAGTTTCACAAGATTATGCATGAGTAACAATCATTTTTATGTCGTGGTCCTGGTTTTAAGTTTGCAATGTGCTATGAAAGGTTTGGTGGCCCCCCGCACCTCTATATACACGAGTGTGTGGCGTCGCACGAAGAATCACACAACCACCAACCCACATACACTCATCATGGAATAGAGATAGAGCTAAGGTATACCCGCACCTCCCCCGATACTCTACCCATACCGATTACTAAGCCCCTACGGCCGTGGCTTGCAACCTGGGCTCGCAACTAACCAATCCTATATGTCAACAATGTATGCTCTATCCCAAGACACCCGCCTCACGGCATAGAGATAGAGCTAGAGGCGTGGCCGGGCCGGAGACCTCCTAGACCTCACCTCCCCGATACCCTATCCGCAACTAACCCACTAGGATAGAAACAATACGCGGTGTAGACCCTATCCCCACACGACACCCTACGGCATAGAGATAGAGCTAAAGCATCGTGGACAAGGCAAATCGACTCGAATCCTCGCACCACCCAACGATGGTCGGGGACAACATCAATATCGGAGACCAACGTACCACGATCTTCCCCGATACCCCATCCGCACCAAGCATGTTAAGATAGAATACTACAAAAGGTGCCCGGTGAAGAGCGATCCCAGCCCATGCCCCACTCCACACACCAACGAAAACAATCACATGCCTAACAATCACATCCTATGAATGCATGAACAATAATAATAACCGAAAGTAAAGGATGGCATGTGAATATGCACAAACATCACATCATAGATATACAATGATTAACAACGATTTATCGTCCATTAATTATTAGGTTTAGGTCGATTCCCCTTACCCGACGCTGGTCGTTAACTTGCTCCACGTCGCAAGATCCAAACGATATGTCACAAAGTCCTACATAATATTAGGGTTTCATTAGAATATATTATTTAGGGTTTCATGTTGGTCGAAACCAACATGGATCACAAGCGCCCTCACAGAGCTGACCGGGTGGCATGTACCGGTGCACTACTGAGGAAAGACTGGCGACCGGTATGGTCAGCCGGTCCCCCCACGAATAACCTCCCGAGAGGTAGCGGTCGCAACATACCGGGTCGCACTATGTGCAACCGGTATAGTCGACCGGTATGTCTCCTAAGACCATACATGGTTCTTCGACCGCGTCGACCATCCTCCATGGATTTTCGGGGTTTCTCCTATCCATGCTAAGTCTAGGCTTTGAGTTAGAGCTACCCCTAACTCATTCAAGTCTCGTTCGATGAATATCATCTCGAAACTCGAATCTAGGGTTTGACGGCAACTTAGGGTTTATTGGCCAAATTAGGGTTTTAGATCAATACCTACTTTGCATGGTATTGATCCACCCACATAACTAACATAGGGTAAGAAGATGGATCCAAACACTTACCGTTGATGTGTAGCGGAGCGTCACAAACGGTAATGGCGGCACCTCCTTCTTCTTCCTAGCTCCTTCTCCTCTCCAAGCTCTTTCTCTTCTCTAGGGTTTGTGAGAGACAATGGAAAGGATTTGAGGGGTTTAAGGGTGTATTTATAGGCTAGAAATAGGGTTTAGTAACCCTACTAGGATTAGGAAACTTCTAGGATTCGAAATCGAAAGCGAGACCCAGCAGAGACTAATTTCCAAATTCCCGCACATAGTCGTGCGAGCCATACTTGGCCGACCGGTACCATCATCCGTACCATCGACCGGTATACCTAAAATAAGGTATCATTGGTCGACTTTGGTCCGATTTCGCACTGTTTGTTATCCGCTTGCCCCGTCTGGCTCGGTGATGATCGGAAGACCTGTCACGACACAAAACCAAGGTTTAGACCGGGTTTTCAGAGTGCGGGTCTTACAACAGGTGCTGATACCAGTCTTGACTTCAACGTCTGGAAGCATTTCTCATATTCGTCGGTCCATATGAACTTTTCCCCCTTTTTGGTCAATCTTGTGAGTGGAACGGCAATCTTGGAATAGTTCTCCACAAACTTTCTGTAGTATCCAGCCAAGCCCAGGAAACTACGAATTTTAGCCACAGTCTTCGGCGCCTCCCATCCTACGATGGCTGAGATTTTACTGGGGTCTACCTTGATTCCTTCAGCAGACACCAAGTGACCAAGGAAGGCCACTTCCTTTAACCAAAATTCACATTTCTTGAATTTTGCATATAGCTTCTCTCTTCTCAGTCTTTGTAATGCTGCTCTTAGATGCACTGCATGCGTCTCCTGGTCCTTAGAGTATACTAAGATATCATCGATAAACACGATAACCGACGTATCCAACATGTCATGGAATACCCGGTTCATTAACTCCATGAAGGATGCAGGTGCATTAGTCAACCCAAAGGACATCACTAGGAATTCATAGTGTCCATAACGCGTTCTGAAAGCTGTTTTGGGGATGTCTGTTTCCTTAATCTTGAGCTGATGATACCTTGATCTCAGATCAATCTTCGAGAATACACTTGAACCTTGTAATTGATCGAACAAATCATCTATCATTGGTAGTGGGTACCTGTTCTTGATAGTGAGCTTGTTCAATTCACGATAGTCCATACAGAGACGTACGCTACCATCTTTTTTCTTGACAAAGAGCACAGGTGCTCCCCAAGGTGAGATACTAGGCCTTATAAATCCCTTGTCTAGCAGTTCTTGCAGCTGAGTTTTTAATTCTTTCAACTCGGTAGGAGCCATCATGTATGGTGCTTTAGACACCGATGCCACCCCTGGTAGTAGGTCTATCACAAACTCAGTAGCCCTGTCTGGTGGCAACCCGGGTAGGTCTTCGGGAAATACATCAGGAAATTCCCGTACTACATCGATGTCCTCCATTTTTGGCAAGTCAGCGGTCACATCCACCACTGATACAAGGTATCCTATTCCCCCTTTCTCTAGGCATTTCTTTGCTTTTAAGGCTGAGAGTATGATCTTTCTCTTCCTAGGCAACTTAGCCCCTTTAAAGTTAAACTCAATCCCTTCATTGTCTTTGAATATCAACTTCTTCTCGGCACATAGCAGGTTCGCCGAGTGTTTAGATAACCAGTCCATTCCCAGAATCACATCAAAATCTGACATCTCTAGCTGGACTAGATTGGCTTCCAATTCTCGTCCTTCGATAAGCACTGGACAAGGACCATAATATTCTTCTAACACCACCTCCATTCCCATGGGAGACCGAACTAGCAGACTTGGTCGTAGAGTCTTGATGGGTTGACCTAGTCCTTTCCCGAATGACACGGATACAAAAGAATGGGTTGCCCCGGAGTCAAACAAGACTCTTGGGGGTACCCCTGCTATAATTACTGTACCTGAGGTTTTAGTTCAAATTCTCCCTTAGTTTCAAATGCATAAACAATTTAATGTAACAATTAAGGAACAAGTACAAAATCATACCTGTAACCACATCTGGTGATGCGGTTGCCTCTTCTGTGGTAACAGCATACACCTTGCCTTGCTGTTGCTCTCTCTTTGGTTGTGGGGATGTTCTGGCATAATGCCCCACCTGTTGGCAATTGAAGCATTTTACATTAGGGTTAAGCCCTGTGACCTGTGGTTGCATTGCTAGAGCCGGTCTGGGAGGCACGGTGCTAGTTGGTGGCCTAAATGGGGTATGACCTATTGTTTCTCCCACCTTGGATCTCAGGATTAGGTCTCTTCAGACCCCTACTTTGTGCAATGAAACTTTCTCTCTGACTTGACTCAATGACACGAGCCACCTGTACCGTGTCCGAGATATTCATGATCAGAGTTACAATGGGAGGGAGCCTTAGTTTTGCCGAGAGTAGGTCTGGCAATGCTAACCATAGTGAGACCGGTACCTGCAACCGGTATGGGTTTTCGAGCCTGGTTTGCTTGGCCAAACCTGGTTCCGACCCCTGAAACTTTAATAAATGAATTCTAACATAAGTATATGGTTATGTAGGACCTGTAGACGCTGTGAGTAAGCTCTCTGACGCACAACCGGATCGATATCACGCGTCAGGTAAGGAACAAGACCCCAAACCTAAATAACTAAATAACAGTAAACCTTTGTGAAATATTTTTGTATTTGTAAATACATATTGCTTGATGTTTGTGCATTTCACATGCCATGTAGTCGTTTCATTTATCTTATTATAATCATGCATTTCATATGCTAGGATTGTTGTATGTTTAGGCATGTGTATGTTTTGGTTAGTGTGTGGAATGTAAAGGGGATGTGCCCTGGATATATCACCAGCTAACACTTTTCTCGTATCGCCCTTACCTTAGCAAACTCAGTGCGAATGGGGTATCAGGGGGAGGACGTGGGATTGTGATTCTTCCTGCCCACCAGACTCGAGCCCTATCTCTATGTCGTAGGGGTTGTGTTGGGGTAGGGTTATATAGTCTTTACCTTAGCGGACTTGGTGCGAATAGGGTATCAGGGGGAGGACGTGGGATTGTGGTTCTTCGTGCCCGCCAGACTCGAGCCCTATCTCTATGTCGCAGGGAGCCATGCTGGGGTAAGGCTAATGATATTGTATTGACATCTAGGACTGGTTAGAAATGGAACCCACTTGCAAGCCCTTGCCAATAGGGGTTTAGGTATTGGTACGGTATGGGGTATCAGGAGGAGGACGTGGGATTGTGGTTCTTCCTGCCCGCCAGACTCGAGTCCTATCTCCATACCGGAGTGAGTGATGTGGGGCAACAGTAGTAGTGTGGTAGGTGCCTGACTGTTGGGTGTGCTCACACTCTCGTGCATGGAGGTGCGGTGGCCGTCAAACCTTACCATAGCATATTTGCAAGTTATACCTGACCCAAATTGTAATGTTATCTCATGCATATTGTACTGTTGCATTGATTTTGTACTTACTGAGCTATGTTGTGAGCTCACCAGATATATATATATATATATATATATATATATATATATATATATATATATATTCTTTTTCAGATTTGGATGCAGGGTACACTGTGGACGATTTTGTGGCTGCTCCAACGTACGGTATTGTTGCTACCATTGATGCTGAGGCAGAAGAGGACGAGCATGATGCGTCATGCGAGTGCTCGTTCTGTGTCTACTCTCATTGACTTGGATTATTTTCGGCTAAGCTTTGTAATAAATATTATTTAATTTTGATGGATGATGGAATAAATTGGGTATTTATTTAAATTACAATTTAGATCTCGGCTCATTTATTTATTTTCGCTGCTATGTTTTATATCTCTGATTTGGTTAGACTGCTTGGGAATGATTGGTTGACACGGTCTATTGAGATCCTGGTGTGAACCGTGGTTTAGAGTCGGTTCACTCACACTTCTGGTCAGCCGAAATTGGGGTGTGACAGAAGGACTCTTATGACGTAACCTAATTGCCATAGGACTCTGACCCCGGACCAAGAAACGTAACCCAATAGGACTATGCCACTGACCAAGCACTGTGTCCTGATAGGACTGTATCTCTGTCCACGAAACGCATCCGAATAGGATTGTGACTCCGAATGTGAAAAGCCAAGGGCTACATTGTTTGTCTGGTCGACCTAGCCAACGTTGGGTGCCAGGTGTAAGAATTTCATTGGGTGATGTTTTTCTCCCATAACAAATGCCCATTGCATTGTCGGATTCGATAGTGCAAACATCCTCCACCAAGGATTCTATATTCGATCGAACATAACTTGGACACACTGAGTGATGACAGTCGGTCGCCCTATTATCTTCCAAAAATCTACCTTAACGATCGGATCTCACGGGTAAGTGGATGGCAGTTGTCTCTAGCTATTCCCACTATCAGACGGGGCACAAAATTCAAGGCGTCAGAGCCGCGAAACGTCGCGTAGTTCCACCATTGATCTCTGCTTGATTTGAATCGTCGTCCCCATTCGACGGCCAGGAACCAACTAACGAGTCTTGAGAAGAGGTGCCATAAGTAACCGTTTTGATCCCGAACGGTCGGCTTCATCTGATGATGGGCATTCAATCCACTTGTCTCGAGAATCGGTGCCATAAACAGTCCTCAAAGCCATTATGACAGCTGATGTCAGCTTGTCACGTCCACTTGTCTCGAGAATCGGTGCCACCTCACGTATGAAACCGGACCTTAACAACTTCTTGACCTCCTCATCTATGACAGACTGAAGGACATGTGCGAAACTCCTCTTCTTCTGCCTGACCGGGCGGTGCTGGGGGTCAACCGCAAGGTGGTGCTCGATGACTTCTCTTGGTTTTTTTGGCATCTCTGAGGCCAACCAGGAGAACACATATAGGTTCTTCCTAAGGAACCCAACCAACTCCTCTTTCTTGTCTTCAGGTAGCAAGGAGCCGACCTATAATATCTTCTCGGGCTGGTTGTCTGCTACCGGGATTTGCTGTAACTCTTGGGCTGGTTTTCCCCTGTGCGGTGGGGTTGCTATCTCGAACGTCCATTAGGTGAACTGGGACTATCTTCAAATCCCTCTGGCTATTCCTCAGCTCTGTGGAATACCATCTTCTTGATACTACCTGGTCGGCTCGACATTCTCCGACTCCGTTCTCTGTGGGGAATTTCACCACCAGGTAGTAGGTGGACATGCATGCCCTGAGTTTGTTTAAGGATGGACGGCCATATATTACGTTGTGATTGGACGGTCGATTTACTACCATGAATTCAACCATCTACTACCAACTCCTCTTTCTTGTCTTCAGGTAGCAAGAAGCCGACCTATAATGTCTTTTCGGGCTGGTTGTCCGCTACCGGGATTTACTATAACTCTTGGGCCAGTTTTCCCATGTGCGACGGGTCACTGTCTCGGACATCCACTAGGTGGACTGGGGCTGTCTTCAAAGCCCTTTGGCTATTCCTCAACTCTGTGGAATACCATCTTCTTGATACTACCTAGTCGGCTCAGTATTCTCCGACTCCATTCTCTGTGGGGAATTTCACCACCAGGTAGTAGGTGGACATGCATGCCCTGAGTTTGTTTAAGGACGAACGACCAAATATTACGTTGTGACTATACGATCAATCTACTACCATGAATTCGACCATTACTCTCTGTTGCTTGGGTTTTTGTCCGAGTACTACGGGAAACTAGATGCCTCGTTTCACCGTCACTGGGTCCCCAGAAAAACTAATGAGGTCAAAGGTGATGGGTTGGAGCTGATTGTCCCATATCTGCTTCCTCTAGTACGCATGGTAGAATATGATATCCACCAAGCTCCCTGTGTCGACTAGGCACTTGGCTACGTCGCAGTGTCCGATCCTAGCAGTGAAGACGATGGCATCTTCGTGGGGGAATACCACATTGACGAGGTTTTCATCACTGAATGTGATGATTTCTCCTGTTCTTGCCTTCTTAGAAGGCCACTCGGTCTTTGCTACCACGCGGGAATAAATTTTAGCTGACTTGTTAGAAGTATTTCCAGCAGATGGTCCCCCTATGATCTTGAGGACTGTATTTTTCGCATTTCTAGGTCCCCTGGTGATGGCATAGACGCCGCTGTCTCCTGAGATTCGTAGCCCTGTAGATGTGCGGGGTCCATTCTCTGGGGGAGGACTAGCTACGAACCGCCGATCAGATAGTTGCCTTTTCGACGCCGAGCAGGACCTCCTCTTACTCCTCCCCTCCTCTCAAACTCCTACTGGTTCAGAAGGGACCCGAACTGAATGTGTTGTTGATCGCCTAGTCGCTCCTTTACCGGTATTCTGGCTGCTTTTTCTCCAGATGAACCTCTGTAAGAGCCAAACTAAATGGCACCGACCCACTGCTGCGGAGCGACCGGACCTCCTTCAGGATCTCTATCATCTCTTCGAACGGCATTAGGCCCCTCTTCTGCTTCTGTTCGACAATCATTTGGTTGCTGGTCCCTCGGAGGTCGAGGGGGTAGATCGCGATCTCTTATGGTCGGTGCTGGTCCTCGCCTGCGTCTCTGACAAAATTACGATAGTAACCTCGCCTGATGAGATCTCTGATTTCTCCTTTCAGGTACTTGCACTCGTTAGTGTCATGACCATAGTCGTGATGGAAGCAACAGTATCTGGAACGATCCTTATTCCTTCCTTCGCCAAGCGGCTTCAGGGGTGGTCGAAGATTCCTATCGTTCTTGATTACCTCCAGAATTTCCACCATCGAGGTGGTGAGCGGAGTATAGTAATCAAAGGTTTTGTACGAATGCCAATTCCCCTGATCTTTACAGAACTTTTGCTTCTTAGGGCCATTGGTGCTTTGGGTCTGATCCGACAGGTCTAACCTCTTCTTTATCGGTCGCCTTTTGGTCGATTTTCTCATTATTTTTCTGGGCTTTGGTCATTTCGTCTACAGAGGCATACTTCTCGCACCTAGCGAGCAGGTTGTCCATGATCTTTGTAGGCTTTTTGGCAAGGGACCAACAAAGCTGTTTGTCTGTCACTTCGGCTTGCATGCTGAATATGTGCACCGTCGACTCGACATCCTTGATCTCCAGAACCTTCCCGTCGAAGCATTTAATGAAGTTCCGCAGGGATTCGTCTTTCTGCTGCTTCACAGTCGATAGGTGGTAGGATGTCTTCTTGCACACTGGGCTTGCCTAAAAGTATGTCAGGAACTTGTTTGATAGCTGCTCAAACGAGGTGATACTCCTCGGAGGCAAGTTGTTAAACCACATACGGGCAGGACCTCTGAGCGTTGAAGGAAATGCTTGGCAGATCAGGCTGTCATTGAGCGGATAGAAGAGCATCGTGGAAAAGAACTCATCCATGTGCTGGTCGGGATCCGTGGTCCCGTTGTATGAGTCCACCGAATGAGCGGCTGGTGGTGCATTTGGTGCTGTTGCGGGCGAAGGGTTCACTCCCGCACCCCCAGCTGCCGAGTTACTTACCCGAGAAGCTCTCAGGGTTTGAGCCAACTGGTTGATCTGCTGTCTTAACTCGTCGAATTGCTGGCGAGTCTCGTACTGAGGAGGTGGTGGCGGCGCCGTTGCTGCTGGAGTAGGTATTGGCGTCGAAGTATGATTTACTCCGGTCGTGCCCTGCTGTCCTCTTGAACTTGCACAAAGGGTTCCGAAGGTAGCTGAGCACGAGTTCTCCGGTGGGCCATCAAAAGTGATTGAAATTCTCGTACGCTGTCCGTCAAACTCAATCAAGAGGCCCCACGGTGGGCGCCAAACTGTTACGATTGGAAATCACCCGTCGATCTACGATCCGAGCAACCTGCAATCACAGAAGTTAAACAAAGGAGTTGGACAACTAAGCCCCGAGTACACTTCGATGTCTAAGTCAAATTCCTAATGTAAACAGTCAAGAGATAGCAGGAAGCTATATCCAGTTTAGAGAAAAAGGGGAACGATGAAAAAGTTTGAGCGTATGAGATTGTGAGTGAGGGTGAACAGTTAATAATGAGATGAGATTACCTGAAGGGATCGTCCTCTACTTATAGAGATTGGAAAGAAGCATGGAGGTACCAGGACTCAGGGAAGTTGATTTACAATAAGACTGCCAAGCGTCGTTATGAGGGACGCCTAGGTCATAAACTTCTAGTAGAAGTAGAGACTGTAACTAAGGAAACTAAGTCGGTCGGTAATGAGAGTGACAAGTGTCATTATTTGAGTGGTTGCATGGCCGTGATGATCGGCCACGTATTGTACTAGGAAAAAGACTCCTATGACGTAACCTAATGGCCTTAGGACTCTGACCTCCGATCAAAAAACGTAACCCAGCAGGACTATGCCACTGATCAAGTACCATGTCTTGATAGGACTGTATCTCCATCCATGAAACGCATCCGGATAGAATTGTGACTCCGAGCGTGAAAAGTTAAGCGCTACATTGTTTGTCTGGTTGGCCTTGTCGACGTTGGGTGCCACGTATAAGAATTTCATTGGGTGATGTTTTTCTTCAATAACACCCATAAACTCAATTTTTTTAATGGGTTTTTCTATTTAAGGACCTTGGGGATAGAAAGATTCTCTTATGTCATTGGAAATGTGTCAATTGTGATCGCATAGCTTTCATCCGGTATGCATATTGACACACGGGTATGCACATCGAGTGAAAATCAGTTGTGTGATCACGATTCTCGACTGACACGACTAGACAATTGATCCTCTCCTATAACGTAGCCATGTCAATTGTCCATCGAATGGACCAAAATGCATGTACAATTTAATGAACAACTAATAGACTTAATAAGAGCTGATCTTTTTTCAAAATATAATAATAGTTATGATACCGAGAGGAATAAAGGGTTTTTATATGTAATCAATGCAATGATGAAGTTTTACCCCAAATAAAAAAATTGCAACAATGAAAGATTTTTTTCCTTTTTGGTAAAATACTGAAGGATTAAATAATTAAATACCTACTAAAAAAATTAATGAAGGATTAAATGAATCCAAATAACGTCATAAAAGATCCTCACCGTCCAATTCATCTAATTAAGATCTAACAGCCAAGAATCATTGGGCGCTCCTACCAATATACAGGTCGACACGCCACGTGATCCTCCACCATTTTCCTTCTGTTTTGAAACGTGACTGTTCGGAAGACGCTGCTGCACGCTAGGATCCAATTCATCCATCAGCCAGCGCATTTAAATAATTAAAAATTAAAAATAGGTTCATATTACTTGGTGTCACCACCGCTAGTTACGTTACAGAATTAAAATCGAATAGTACGGTCCTTTTTGTCGGTCAGGGGTATAATTGATAAGAGCATTAATATTTAATAATATCAGTTTGTAATTAAATTTTGTCGTATGTGTTCCACGTAGGATAATTACAAATTAATAGAATAAAACATGGTTCCACTAAGAATATCCCTTACTAATATTAACGCGGTTGGTGATAAAGCACCAGATACTCTCTGCAAATGGTGTATAACAACGGTCCCATATTCTCAGGAAAAAAATATCAAATGAGATCGGTTCTCCGGTTTCATCTGAGCAGGGTTTTGAGGGAAACCCTAAATAAAATATCTTTCCAAAAAAACAAAGTGTTTCTGTGGAATTTCCTCGTCCTCAACTTCGAACGCGTCATAGTTATCTCAACGACCCCACCTCTCCTTATATAAATCCGACAGATTCGTGAGATTTGAGAAAAGGAGAGGAAACAAATCAAGATCAATTATTTTTTTCATTCATGAATTCCTTCCCTCCTATCTTTTCCTCTCTCGACGCAGAAAGGAAGAGATAGAGGAATACTGTTAGTCTTAAATTTTTTATTTTTTTTTTCAGATCTTTGTAGGTTATTTTTAATTTTACTTCTGCTGATTCGCTGTAATGGCGGATACCAAAAAGTATTTTACAACAAAGGAGCTCAAGAAGCATAACACTCGTGAAGATCTGTGGATCTCGATACAAGGGAAGGTCTATGATGTTACGAATTGGGTTAATGATCACCCTGGTGGTGAGCTTCCTCTTTTAAATCTTGCTGGTCAGGATGTTACTGATGCTTTTGTTGCTTTTCATCCCGGCAGTGCTTGGAAATATCTAGATCGGTTTTTTGTTGGTTACTTGAAAGATTTTCAGGTTTCTGAGGCCTCCCAGGATTACAGAAGACTTTCTAATGAGTTCTCTAAGCTGGGTATGTTTGAGAAAAAAGGACATATCACCTTCTTTTCTCTTTGTTTTATGGCAATGTTGTTCACCATTAGCGTTGGTGGTGTCTTCTGGTCTAAGAGTATGTGGGTTCATCTCGCATGTGGTGGACTGATGGGGTTTCTCTGGATTCAGAGCGGATGGATCGGGCACGACTCTGGCCATTACCAGATCATGACGGGGCGTGGTTACAACCGATTTGTTCAGATCCTTACAGGAAACTGCCTTACAGGTCTCAGCATTGGGTGGTGGAAGTGGAACCACAATGCCCATCACATTTCCTGCAACAGTCTGGATTTCGATCCAGATCTTCAGCACATCCCCTTCTTTGCCGTATCTTCATCCTTCTTTAACTCATTGACGTCATGCTTCTATGACAGGAAGATGACGTTTGATAAAGTCTCTAGATTTCTGGTGAGTTACCAGCATTGGACTTTCTACCCTGTTATGTGCTTTGCTCGGTTTAATCTATTTGCCCAGACGATAATCTTGTTGACCTCCAAGCGAAAGGTCCCGAATAGATTTCAGGAGATTGCCGGGGTCCTGGTTTTCTGGATTTGGTATCCCCTGCTTGTTTCCTGCCTTCCCAGTTGGACGGAGAGGTTGATGTTCGTGTTCTCAAGCCTCGTCGTTACTGGACTTCAACATCTTCAGTTTACTCTGAACCATTGGTCAACAGACGTCTATGTGGGCCCACCTTGTGGGAATGACTGGTTTGAGAAGCAGACGAAGGGCACGCTGGACATCGCATGCCCATCATGGATGGATTGGTTTCATGGAGGATTACAGTTTCAGGTTGAGCACCATTTGTTTCCTCGCTTACCTCGTTGTCATTTCAGGAAGATTGCTCCTCTGGTGAGGGATCTTTGCAAGAAGCACAATCTGCCTTACAACAGTGTTTCATTCTGGGAAGCTAATAAGAAAACCATTGCTACTCTTAGCACCGCTGCGTTGCAGGCTCGGGACCTCACAAACCCTGTTCCAAAGAATTTGGTCTGGGAAGCACTCAACACTTTCGGTTGAGGCTTTGCAATTCCTTCTGTTGACTCCACCAAGCGTTGGGTGCCTATTCTTTTTCTCTTGGTGGTTGTCTTGTCATGAGCATCCACACCTAGCTTTCTAATTACTTGCAGATGTTGATCATTTGTTCTTTGATCGCGGTTCTCTAAGATTTCGATCTTGCCGCTTACAGATTGAGGCAATTGTCCATACGTTTGTTTTGCAGGCTTCTTTAGTTTCTTTTCATGTCCGGATCTGCAATTGGAGATAAAAATTTAGAGAAAGTACTTATTGTAAACAACTATCATAAGCTTTTATGATCACATTAGCTTGTTTATCTAGATTGTGGATTGCCCATGTGGCTGTCTGGCCTATGTTGGGAGTTGCTGAATTCAGGTCAATGGATATAACATTGAAATTTTGGTTGTCTTCCAATGCTATTGTTTGATTCATCAAGCGGGTCTGAAATGAGCAGCTTTTGCGTTTCTTTCCTTATCTTTGCTAGCCAATGTTCTTGTTTCTTTTTATCTTCAAGAAGAGTAGTTATCTTCGATTGTACTGTTTATGCTATGTCTTGCTGAACTTCAATATAAATATTATCTTCTACTGTTTTGCACTCGACTCTTTCAATATTGAATTGCTTAAACTGTGACATAAATTTCTCATGAAAGAAGTTAGATTCCTCTATGGTATTCGATGAGCTCGTCCCCTGCTTTTAATTGATCTTTGGTAAATGGACTTCCTTGGGCATTGAACCCAGAAGACAATGAAGTTGTTCTATAGGCCTTCCCTCTCTTTCACCAAATCTGTAGAGTGCACTTCCCCCCCTTCCAGCCAAAATTGCATAATCGATTCGGTGTTTCAATTGTCCGATTGTGAAAGAGGGTCTCTGTATGATAGCTGAAACCATCTTAGCTTATATATTCACTGGTATGATACATACTTTAGAAAAAAAGGGACACATAGTTAATATTAAATTACGAAACAACATCTTTATTTGGACAATCAGGTCAGGAACATAGTGCACTGCATTAGTGCATGCTCAGGTAGTGCTACAAGGCAAAACAAACTGGGTAGTGTTCCTGGTGCCTATGTATAAGTGAGCCTTAATTTTTTTTTTTCTTCCAATCTTTTCCTTGTATTAAGAAATAAAGAAATGTCTGACTGTAGAGAATTGACATCGCAGCAATTTTTCTTTCTATTTTCATTCAATCAGGTCGACCTCTTCATATTCTTTCTGGTCCTTGTTGCTGCAGCCTGCTGAGGATAAATATATTTTGTTATTTAATGTTTATTCTAATCCTACTGAAACAAAGTATCTAATGCACAGACAAACAGAATATAAAAGAAGCTTATTATTGACTTGCTATGGGAAAGTTGCTTAATTTCTGGATGCACTACCACACTTTACTTACTCTAAAGGGTGTGCTAGCTGTTGCTTTATTCTGGTATGCTAGCACTCTGGAGTTTCTTCTTTGTACCCATGCCATTATTTGCTTCATCTTTGTTCTTCTGGAAAGACACCCAAATCTTTTAAAAGTAGAGGTCGAATAATTTGAACTTTTCATTGCCAAGTTTGGTTGTTGACAACAAGAATGCATAAACTTTTACCTTGCCGTCTTGTGACGTAGATGCTTTATGTGATGCTCTACTATCTAAAAAAGAATGGGAGGAGATTGGTTCAGTGAGCAAAGAATAGTTAGTTTATTGTGGTTAACTTTCTGATCTAATATCAGATATCAGGTCAATTGACTGAATTCAACATGATAAGTTGCTGGATCAATGAGCAATTGGTTGGATGAAAAATAACCTGAGCTGTTAACTTTTGTTTGGCTGTAATTGGATAAGTTCGGCTCCTCAACTATCTTGTTGGTTGTGTTTTAAATGCTAAGTTACCTACTTAATCTAAAACAAGGATTATTTGACTTTGACATAATTTTGAAGATTTCCCAAATACCTAAACAGTTCCCCATGTCATACCTATTGAAGCTTTCCATCAGCCCCCCTTCCCCCTTGCGAATGCTCTGTAAAACAGAATTGAAAGTGAGGTCTTCTTTTTCTTGGTTTATTGGTTGAAAGAATTTTGTCATACTGGATTTGGGTTAATAAAGGTTGGTGTTGAAACTCATGCTACTGCAGCTCACAGCAATGAAGCTTGCCAGCTAAATTATTGGGTATGGACAAGTGCCACTTATTGTTCAAGACACTGGGCAAGTGCCACTTATTGTTCAAGACACTGGGCAAGTGCCACTTATTGTTCAAGACACTTCTAAACCCGTAAGAGAAGATATATAATTAAGATGTATAATGATGATTTTGAAGCTTGTATTGTTCAAATTGGTCATATTAAACCCTGTAAATGGCACACGAATAACACTATTCTGTGTTTAACTACAATATCTAATTAAATTGTCAAGGCCTCGCCCAGATTCCTGCAAATCCATCGTCCTCATACCATATGTCCTGTAAGTAAATTCTCATTTAGTGAACGTAATTTCGTGGTACTTTTAGCCTGATTACTAGATGCGACAATTTAGGAACTCATTGTGGTGTACTTGATGAATCAAATATTCTGGTGAAAATCTCCATGTAACTGGGGCTAGAGGAAAGCCCCATCAATAGCTCAAATGCTCCTTGGAGAGAAATAAGTCTGTGATATCTTTGTATTATCTGCAAATGATGGGTGGTGACATAGGCTAAATCACCAAGTGCTGCAACAAAGAAAACCTCTGGGTAACACTCGGTTCATGATATGCTGGGAGCTGGGAATCAAGTGTCATACTCATGTCAAAAACTGCCCAAATATAGAGAATTTTGATGTGCCTGGAAGTTTATTCAGTTTTCAATGAATTGAAATTATATGTTTTGGATGCAATTTACAAATATGATACAGGTTTATGAAAGGGATTGTATTTCTTATCCACCCAAATAAATAATATTTAATAGATGTGCAGCCCTACCATTGTTTTTTTGTACTCTTAGTTCTATCAGCTATATATTCTTGAAATCCTCTTGGATCAGCTTTAGGTTTGACAATCTCCTGTCTTTTGCTTTGGTAGTTCTTGAATGTAAAAATACTAAGAGTTGGCTACTTCTGCTTTCATAGAATGCCGTGGAAATCAGCTCCATTGAATTGTAGAGTATTATGGGATCGATGAGTCCTGAAATTTCCAGAGGCCTTGGTCGGCATTTTCTTTAGGACTATCAAAAACTTGCATATTGTGAGAGAATATGAGAGAATAGAACAAGAGATTGTTGTTCCTTTGTTAACCATGTACTGGTGGCGAGGTTATGACCCTCCATTTGCTTGAAAACTTCACTGATTGGATGAACTTCAGCTCTATAATCTGTTTTCCCTTAGATTGATGGCCATATTAATTCCAATGAAGAATTTGCTGAGTTCAAAGTTTTTCTTTCTACATTCCACTTTCATTAATTATCAAGTCAGATCATTGGAGGTTCTGTTAATATGTCACTTGGATGTGTGTTTGGATTTGAGATTCAGGACTCAAACAACTACACCTTATACCCACTAAATAGGGTTGGCTTCATTGATCTTGTTTCACCATTCATGACCCAACGCCCTAGCTTTTGAGCAAGAGGAGCTTAAACAGATTTGAGACCTATATCAAACTTTCAAGTGTGATCATGTGGTCCTGGAAAATTGAATCCATAGAACTGGTGTTTGAATTTGAACAACCTGAGAGTGCTCTACTGAGCTTGGTCCTCTGTTGACAGGCACCTCATCTTTGGACTTTATGTGCTAGGTTTTCATCATTCTTCTTATCTTCTCTTTCTATCATATTCCTAAATGTCATATATTTGGCTGCCCAGAAAATAGTGTTCTCGAGTGGACAACACCAGAGGTTTGAGTCCTGAACTCAGTTTTCACGATTGAACTAAATTCCTTTTTGCTTTCCATTTTGGAAAACCTCTGTTTTGGGGGGGACAATGTAGTAGTATTTGTATCTAATCGATGGTGGACTGGGATAAGGAAGATGTTGAAGGATAGAGGCAGCAATTGGCATAGTCATAAACTATGCCAAAGGGACTGGGTTCACATCCTCTCCTCCCAGTGATTTGGGAGGAGGGAGATGCCCCCGTTGGATAGCCGACATGAGGGGCTCAGGTGAATCCGACCCCTCCATCAGAGCCGACACCCTGTGTCAGCTCAACTTGTCGGCTAGGACGGAGGACTCGGATTCACCCGAGCCCCAGGTGCCGGCCATCCATCCAGGCCGCTGCCCCTCCTCTCGAATCTCTGGGAGATAAGCTTATGATTAGAGTTTGGATCACCTGCATGCACTCTCCATGGGATCCTATCACAATCGATATGGTGTAGGACCCACCGGATATGGATGGTGATGGGATCCCAGGGAGGATACAAGTTCATGCAGGTGAACTATGCATAATTATTAGTATCGTTGTGCTGGCTCTTGAAAATGTATTGAAAATCGTCGGTATGTCAATGAAATTACATGTATAAGAAATGGAAAAATGATTCCCCCGCTCCGGGTATCATGCATCCTCTAACACTCTATCCTCCTTGACATGTCGACCCCATGTATATGAATCATGTGTCACCCCCTCCTGCACTCCTATTGGCTTGGCGTTGGATATTCCATCCCACAGCAGCAGCATCTCGAAGGGTAAAAGCAAAACACTGGCTGGTTGAGGTTGCTCTCAGCTTCACTGTATGATGCTGAGATGGGTTATCCTTAGTAATCTTTAATCTCTAATGTAACAACCTTGTATCAAAAAGAATCTGAGCTTGAAGAAGCTATCTGTTACTTGATTAGCTGTTCTGTATGAATGACTAAACCTCATTCCATGAATGGATTTCCTGTATCTCACTTCCTGAATTTGGGAAATTTACTCTGATGTCTTCAATAGAATTTTGGAACGGTTACTCATGAACCAACAATAAAACGATGGTTCTCTTGCCCTGGGTTTTTTTTTTTTTTTTTTTTTTAAGAGGAATTTTATTCACTTCATGAATCCAAGCCTAGTGTGAACAGCGAGCACGTAATTTCCTCCCCAACGGATGATCTGTTGCAATTAATTGCAGAACCAAGAATAACTAAACACGTGCCACAATACCAATGATTCTTGCGCCGACCAATTGAGAGATTTTGATATTTTTCAACGTTTAGCTCACCCACCAATGTACACGTGGTAAGCCTACTTGTTATAATCCTCCTCTGTTTCTTCTGTCATAAATAAGAACAGAACCGATATGCAATGGCTTCTTTCTCTGTACTTTGGGAACTCTCTTCAGTGAGACCAAATGACTTCTTCTTCTGCTGCTACTGCTATTGCTGCGGTGTTCTTCCTTGTTCTGGCTGAGCTTGCTAGTTGTTTGTCCAGCCAGATTACACTTGGTTGGAGAATGTCAGCTCGGGACAGCCAAGTATTGGTTTCCGAAAACAGGACTTTCGCTTTTGGTTTCACTGAGGTGGATTCGCAAGATCAGTTTCAACTGGCAATTTGGTACGCAGAGCTTCCTGGAGATCGAACAGTCGTTTGGTCTGCTAACAGGTAATTTCAAGCCTTCTGTCAGTCTGTGGATGTCTCTGATTGTAAATGTTTAATTTTGTAGGTTACATCTCATGTCAAGTAAAAGAGAAGAGATGGAAGTGAAATTGGTTTGAAAAAAAAAATGTCTTTTTTATATAATTATATTATGGGAAAAGGTTCTCGGCAGAGTCTGAGCTACACTAGCACATCTCTCTCTCTCTCTTTCTTTCTTTCTTTCATCGTACTCTCTCTTTTCTCTCTTTTCCTACATCTATGGAACGACTCGTATCACCAAGCCTATCACTGGGTGGAGACACAACGCCACTCAGAGAACCCTCTCTCGTTTTCTTATTGTATAATTTAAAACATTTACCATATTCTTAATGGGAGAAGATGAATTCGGATCACTTGCATGTACATGTATTCTCTCTAGGATTCCATCACCGTTGATGCATTGTGGGGTCGATTGAATATGATGATATGATCCTAAAGAGAATACAAGTACATGCTGGAGAACTATTCTTAGGGAGGATTCTTTTAATGGATTGGCACAGTTTGGAAAAGGTATCTCAAAGCAAGCGTCACGTAGAAATTCAAATGGTACCTAAATTTTGTATATAAGTAGACTCCAATCCCTAACCCTTCTGTTCACATATAAATTTTCAGTATACTTGGGATTATTTAGGTGATCAAAAACAGGTTTTGAAAAATCAAGATGAGCATAACAACAGTTGTGCATGATAAAAACGGAGATACATACAATATATAGAAGGTTATTTGATTGAATTTGACACAAATTCTACGAATATCTAACTTCCAAAATTGCCGTCACTTAGAGATTCCTTTTTGTCTATTTGAGGAATTCTGCCCTTTACACAGAGAATAGTAATCTTTATTTTTCTGGTTGCAAAGTAAAATAATATAAGGGTAATGGAGCGTCCGTTGTGTTCCCTGCATCTTGGCCCTTGAAATGATTAAAAGCGGGATGATCATTTCTCCGACCCATGTGAGAAGGAGGGCATAAGAAAATACAACTTGACGGGATTCTCTCCCCTAATATAATATTCTAAACAAGTAAAGCGAGAGCTAAGAACTACGCCAACACCCTACTCTTTATTTCTCCTTTTGGCACTATCTGCCCTCCTTTGCTGTGTGTTGATTACCTGTGGCCTACTCACTTAGAGACATTGTTAATGATAATTTCAAAAAAACTGTTAAAGAATTTTAAAATTAATATGTCAATGATATCATTGGCCTCAAATGATGGGCACATGAGATTAAATCATACTATAAAAGGTAAGGTAGATATTTTTTTTTTTTTGTGGAAAATTCTTTTATCCAACTGGTCCCTCGTGTTTTGACATGAGCTGCTGTAGTATAGCGTTTCCTTCCCTTTCCTTTGGACCCTGCAGTGGAAGGCACATGATCCCCGACAGGAAACCTCAGTCTCGCTTTTATTTTATCTCTTTTTATCATGAGAACGACCATAGAAAAATCAATTTGACCGTTGGTATTAGGGCCTACGGCCTATACGTAGGAGTAGAACAATCATCATTTTTCAAACTCCCAAAATCCTTTATAACAAAATTATGATTTTAAATCATTTACCAAAAAAAAAAAAAACTGTGATTTTAAATCAAGACAAAGACACGTTCTAAATATTTTAAAATTGCAGTATGAAAGCCACTATTTTTTTAACCTCATTTCAATGATATTGTTTCATTCTGCTCCGGGTCCGGTAACCAAGATTGATAAGTACGGAATATTTTTATAAGTATGAAGATGGGATTCAAATCTATTTTTTTTAAAGAATCTAGGGGAGAGGTGGCGCTCCATATAGATGGACGACATCCGACTCTTTTATCAGAACAGACTCCGAGCCGATAGTGGGTATCAATTCAGATAGAGGTGTCGGATTAATCTGATCCCAGATATGTTGTCCATCTGTATGAGACCCCCACCTCTCCTCCAAATTCTCTTGAAGGACTCTGGAGGAGAGGATGTGGATGGATCATTGGATATGTGTTTATTAAAGCTCTTGCAGGTCTTTGGACTAATAGTCAACGATTTCGTTTTCCCTCGATCATCTAATAGAAATTCACCGGTCGGAAAAGATGCAACCGTGGAGCTTGACAGCGCCGGAAACCTCGTCGTCATCGACCATGGAACCACAGTGTGGACATCGAACACCTCCAACTTTGGAGTCCAGACGGCGGCGATCTTAGATTCCGGCAACTTCGTCCTCTACAACCGTGGCTTCTACATCATATGGCAAAGCTTCTCAAACCCTTCTGATACACTCCTCCCTGGTCAGCCATTAACGGTTTCCTCAGAGCTGTCCTCACCAAAGTCACCCTCACATGGAGGCTACTATACCCTTAAAATGCTTCAGCAACCAACATCACTCAGCCTCGGATTGACATTTAATTTACCCGAATCGCAGAATTCATCTCTTGCTGACCTAGAATCTCACACCAACTACTCGTATTGGTCGAGCCCTGAGATATCAAATGTAACTGGAGATGTGGTTGCGGTTCTGGACGAATCTGGAAGTTTTGGAATGGTTTATGGCGAGTCTTCTGATGGGGTTGTTTATGTATACAAGAACGATGATGATTATGGAGGGTTAACAGGTGGAAAATCGTCGTCTAATCGATCGGAAATATCTCTCCGGCGTCTGACCCTTGAGATGAATGGGAATTTGCGTTTGTATCGATGGGATAATGATGTGAATGGATCTCGTCAATGGATGCTCGAGTGGGCTGCGGTGTCGAATCCCTGCGATATTGCTGGAGTCTGCGGAAATGGAGTTTGTATCTTAGATGGAAGCAAGACCAATGCGAGCTGTAAATGCCTGCCTGGAACTTCCCGTGTAGGATCCGATGAAGTATGCTGGGGTAATTTGTCTCTTGCAGAGAGCTGCTATGGACCTAATCGAAATTCGACCTCGAATTTTCAGATCTCAACAATGTCACAAACTGGCTATTATTTCTCTGATTCGTCTGTGATTGCAAACTACAGTGATATCCCAATGGTCTCCAAGTGTGGAGATGCGTGTCTCTCTGATTGTGAATGTGTTGCATCTGTGTATGGGCTCAGTGAAGAGACGGCCTACTGTTGGATTCTGAAGATTCTGGAGTTTGGGGGTTTTGAAGATCCAAGCTCGACTCTGTTCGTGAAAGTCGGGAATAATGTCTCGGCAACTCCAGGAGATGGTGATATTATGTCTGGAGCTTCATCAAATAAAAGGTCTGGGAGTAACCATGACAAGGTTCTGGTTGTTCCAATGGTTCTCTGCATGTCGGCTCTCATCGGATTGCTCTGTTTCTTGCTGTATTATAGCCTCCAGAGACGTAGATCCTTAAGGAAAGCCTTTGAAGGCTCTTTGCTAGTATCTGGTGCTCCATTGAATTTCAGCTACCGGGATCTTCAAACTGCAACTAATAATTTCTCTCAGTTGCTAGGGACAGGTAACAAAGATTTTTAATTAGAATTACATTGTAAAAATTAGAAATGATCTATATAGAAGGTATGACATGAATCAAAAAAAAAAAAAAAAACGTGATCTTTGTTCTTGGCAGGAGGGTTTGGATCTGTATACAAGGGAAGCCTTGGTGATGGGACACTAATTGCAGTAAAGAAATTAGAAAGGATTTTGCCACATGGGGAGAAGGAATTCATTACAGAAGTAAATACCATTGGTTCAATGCACCATATGAACTTGGTTCGATTGTGCGGATTTTGCTCTGAGGGGTCACACAGGTAGATATCTACATAAACTTTCAAGCTTTTCTGTATCCTTTCTCTAAATACTTGGCCTGTTAAACCATGCTTTTCAGTTCATTTGTACATTGCTAGCAGATCTTTGCACTGGGGTTGATGAACAACTCTGAAAGAGATAAAAAAATGGTGTGATAAGTTAATAATTTTGAGAATAGTCCCATATTGAAAAACGTTGGTATCTGAGATGTCTTATGTTAAGTTTCCATCTCAGAAGTTTGAACTAGTAAGTGAAGAGACTCTCATATATATAAGGCACCCAAGGTTTTAGTCTTTAAGCAATGTGAGACTATTCCCAACACTCCCCCCTTTCGTGTTGCCCTTTTTCTGGGTGGCAGTACACGTGGCATGTGGTCCCTCTTTTGGGTGACCGTACGGAGTGAACCTAGGGCTCTGATACCATGTTAAGTTTCCACCTCAAAAGTTCGAACTAGTAAGTGGAGGGACTCTCATATACATAAGACACCCAAGCTTCTAATCTCTAAGCAATATGAGACTATTCCCAACCTCTTATATAACAGTTGGTTTTTTAACCTGATAACTTAAGTTTTTAGATTGGATACTTTAACATGTACTATCACCCAAAAGAAGGGCAACATGTGAAGGGAGTGTTTGGAATAGTCCCACATTGAAAAACTTTGAGACTTGAGATGTCTTATTATACTCATTGGTTTCTTCACCTAATAGCTTAAGATTTTGAGTTGATACTTCAACAAATAATTCCTGCTGCTACAGTCATACACTGATTGCTTGTTAATTTTTTCTTATTGACAGACTTTTGGTGTATGAGTTCTTGAAGAATCGTTCACTGGACAAATGGATATTTTCATCTTATAACAGCCAAGACAGACTACTAGACTGGCCAACTCGCTTCAATATAGCCATCTCTATTGCACAAGGAGTTGCATATTTCCATGAGCAATGCCGGAATCGAATTATACATTGTGACATTAAACCGGAGAATATACTCTTAGACGATAATTTTTGCCCGAAAGTATCAGATTTTGGATTGGCCAAGCTGATGGGAAGGGAGCACTCTCATGTTGTTACCATGGTTAGAGGCACAAGAGGCTACCTAGCCCCTGAATGGGTCAGTAATCGCCCTATTACTGTCAAGGCTGATGTCTACAGCTATGGTATGCTTCTATTAGAGATTGTTGGTGGCCGGAGAAATCTTGATATTTCTTTTGATGCTGAGGACTTCTTTTACCCTGGATGGGCATATAAGGTATCCATCAAATTCTTAACTCTGTAGTAATCTGTGAATCCAGAATTTTAAACTATTGAGAGTAATCTATAACTTATTGAGATTCATTATTGTTTAATACAAGAGAAGTAGATCACAGGTCAAACTCTTCAAGGTTAACAGATCAAAGTGTGTTTTTTTTTTTTTTTGGGGGGGGGCGGGGCTTGGTGAAAGACTTATATATATGGGCGTTTGAATGAAAAAGAAATTGACTTTCACTAGCTTCATCTAATCATAACAACTTTTTATTCCAAAAGGAAAAGAACCTAATCGTATCAACTTTGATTCTTCAGGAGATGATGAAAGGAACACCAATGAAAGTTGCAGATAAACGACTAGGAGGAAATGTGGAAGAAGAAGAGTTTGTGAGGTCCTTGAAGGTTGCCTTTTGGTGCATCCAAGATGAGGTGTGGATGAGACCTTCAATGGGAGAAGTGGTAAAGATGTTGGAAGGATCAGTTGAGATCAATGCTCCACCCATGCCTCAAACTGTACTAGAGTTGATTGAAGAAGGCTTGGATCAGGTCTACAGAGCCATGAAAAGGGAGTTAAATCTCTGCAGCTCCTTCTCCATGACCAGCCACCCATCATCCCATGCTAGGTGTAGTTATTCTACAATGTCACCAAGATGAACAACATTCCGGGAACCAGAGTTCTGTTTGGATCAAATTGTGGCTAATTCAATCAAACCATACTCAGGAAACCTGAGGGTGCGAAAGCTGCAAAATGATAGACTTTTGAGTTGATTAGAGCTGTATTTTAAGCCAACCTGACCGATGACATCCAGTCCTACACATTCTTTTAGTCGGCAAGATAAACAGGGGAGCAGAGGTTGGACAAAGGGCTTAGCCTGTAATATGCAGGTACTGTAGATTCTTCCAGCTCTTGAAAGAAATTCTAGACCTGCTGTTTCTCTGTCGCTTTTTTTTGAACTCCATTTCTGTTTTCCTTAAAATGGAAGCTTATCGGTTTGCGTGATGGCCTTCTTGGGTCTTAGTTCTCATTGTACAACTTTCCATGCAAATGTTATTATTATACATGATCATTTTCTTCCATGTAAGAATTTTCCCATTTTTTCAATTTTTTTTATCTTTTTGCATTTTACATGAAAATAAACAGTGGAAAATCTTATTTTACTGGAAAATATTCATTTTCCATCATTTTACATGAAAACAAATAGAACCTCAAGTTTTAATTTAAGATTTTTCCTTACTATATTTTAAATTCAATACCCCTGTTTATATATATATATATATATAAAATACCCTTTATTAAATGGCAAGGTTTTATGCGGTCGTCTAGTTGGTTAAATGTTATCAACTCGTCTCCAACATTCTAGGAATATAAGGTTGGGATTATACCATTAATATAAAAAATTGCATAGGAATATTAAATTATGATCTAAATTTAAAATGTGTGTATTTGGAGATAATAATGGAAAATGAAGTCTGTAATAAGTTATGATTCTTAATCTCTTGTTGAGTTAGTTTCAAAATGATGTCTATAATAAGTTACGATTCTTAATCTGTTGTTGAGTTAGTTTCAAAATGATGTCTATAATAAGTTATGATTCTTAATCTCTTGTTGAGTTAGCACCATCACAGTTCTCAACAGTCCACAAAATGCATCAATAACACAAACCCTAAAACCCCTGCTTGATTGGATAGTTGGTCCTTGTTTGGTGCCGTATGGCTTTTGAAGTAGGTCTCCAGTTTGAGCCTCCTCTTGCATCTATTTCCCACTCCAATAGTATAACATAGAATAAACTACCGATCTAAAAAAAGGGACTTTAAAACACACGCACACTCTGTCTCTCTCTCCTTTTTTCCTAGATAGTATTAGTTACTACGTGAGTACTTGTATCGGCGTCAATTTTGGGACCTAACCAGTAGTTTGGATTGAGCCAGCCCAAATTAACTCGAAACCAACCCAGACCAAACTGTTACTTGACATATTTTGGGTTGAGGTGTGGTATATCGTAACAGTTTGGTGTGGTCCAGTCTAGCCCAAAATCGGTTTGAAAAATCAGACCAATGAACCCGAACCCAATAGTGGCTTGGACTAGACCCATTAAATCGAGTATTAAACACTTTTTCACTGCTATAGCCTTCTGGATGGTTCAATGGGTTTCCTATTGGGTTTTCAATCCAAACCAGTCAAATACCAACTTGATAAGATAAGTCCGATAAGAAACTGACATCGGACTGGCCCATTAGTTAATATGCACAATGTAGCTCCTCCAGCCCGAACCTCTAAATGGACATGTTTCAGTTAGACCCTATAAAACCAGATACTGATTTGGTCAGAACCGAAACTGACCCATTGACATCCTTTAAGTACCTGTAGAAATACTGCCCATTTTTTTAGTTTCCCTTAAAAATAAAAAAAAACTTTATTTGATAATTTAATTTTTTTTGGATGTTAGTTCCATATGGACCACCAATGACTGGAAGTTAGGCCTGTTGAGCCCGAGCCCACCAGAAGCCCATTAGGACTGGTTACGCTGACATATCCTAACATAACCTTGGGTCAGCCCTTGCTTGGGCTGAACCTTGGGCTGGCCCGGTTGCATCTCTATGACCTCCTATTGGGTCGGCCTGTAGACATTGACGAAAAGTCCATGTATGGAATAATTTCTCACTCCGGTTGAAAACGGCACTGGATGTAGCTCTTACCTTATTGGCATGGTTTATCAGAATCGGATCAGGCGAACCGTTCGATTTGAATCTAAATTGGCAGAGCCCCATCTCGATTCCAATTGATTCTTGCAACCCTCTTTTGAATTGGCCATTATACAAAAAATCAATGAAACTTCTCTCTTGTAGCAATACCATGGTTTAAGGTATCAATATCTGATTGATGCGATAGTGTTTTGTTGAATCAGTATGAGGATTGATGCGAAACAGATACCTGACAGGTCCGAGCTGGTAGATACATGCCTATGTTGACCGATACATGGCCGATATGGTCCGACAAGTGCTTGATACATGCTGACATTTCGCTGACACATGGACAATATGAGCCGATGGCAAAAAAATATGCCACATCAGTATATGGCGGATCGATACCAATCAATACTCGTATCTGATACCAATTTCGACATCCCTTCCAATACCGCGAACTAAATCCATGGCAATACCCCAAATTTATTGAATAAAAGTTGATATTAAAAAAAAGCCTTTGCTTCTTCTCCCCTCGATTCATACAGTATTGCTCACCTGGATGCCCAGCCATACGCGGGCATTGCTATATAGAGGTTGGCGGGAAATTATTTTGGAAAGAGCGCGAGAGAATTATCAGAGACTGACTGTCGGATTGGAATCCAACTAAAGTAATTACCAAGTGGAGGGACTAAAATTACAACTAAACGAACGATCCAGATGATAGAAGTTGAAACTACCATGAGCCTTGATGCTCATCATCTTTACAATTCCACTATTTCCTTGGGCCCGACCCGAAAGCCCGACCATCATCAACCCGTCCTTATTCAACCGTCATCTCTCGGAGTCTCCCTGCGGTCTTGCATCGACTCTCAGGAGTCAGGAGACTCAGGAATCAGGGGGACACAAGAGTCAGCATCAGTACAGCCAACTACCACTGTATAAACTGTTAACATCCATTAAATTCCCCAAGCATTTTCATCTTGCCATAAATTCGAATAACGCAGTTCCCGGGATTGCTTCAATTGCACTTTCTCTGCACTTTAGCTCTCCCACTCCCACCAAAACCTAACGCAAATCTAACCATTAATATATCATTTTCGTATTCCCTTTGCTTCATTTGTAATTATTCGATCATCTTTATTACTATTCTCACATATTCTCTGTAAATCCAAGCTACGGGAGTTGTTGAAATGGAGCAATTACGTCCGGAAAATCCAGTCATGACCTTCGACGAGGCCTATATGGAGAGAAGCAAGAGCTTCGTCAAGGCTCTGCAGGTTAGCGCTCTAATTGGTCCTAGATCTGGTTTTCTTTATTCGTTGCTTTGTTCCTCTTATTTCTGTTTCTTGTTTGTCTCGTCGGGCTTTTGTTAGATCTTACTAGTTTATATGTTCTCCCCTGCAATGGAAATATGGAACTGTCTGTTTTGGTTTCGTTCGGTTTGATATCTCGTTTCTCTGTCTGCTTTTCTAGCTGGAATTTTGTCTGTCTGCAAGCTATCTTGCTATATCTTTTCTACAACTTTTATTTCGCATTTTCATTTGTTTAAGCAATCCTGAATGCGTTGCGGAGTCGCTTTGTACTAGTGCATTATTTTGAAGTTTTTTGCTTTTTAAAAATATTTTTATTTCCTCGACCGTCTTTTAACGAGCTCACTTTTAGATCTGTCGTGTATTTTCATGTCCATTTTCCCCTCAAACATCTCGTTTTCAAAGCTTTTCCTTATACCCCTTGCACCTAGCATGGTTTGGTTGTAAGCTGGATTAATTTTTGGGTGATCACCGCCTTTATATTCATGACCATTTTTATTTGTCAATTACGGTTATCTCTGTTGAGTTGGGCCTCGTTAAGTCGGGTATTCATTTGTTGGGATGCTTCGGAAGCGTAGTTGTCATATTTGTGCTTTTTCTCCACTTCAATGTTTTTCTTTTCTTTAATTTTTTTTTTAAAAGCAGAATATACTTCCACCCTGGGGGGATGGGGGAGACGATAGGATGGGGGGAAGAAACTAAGTGGCAAACTCACAATACATTTCAAACTTATTAATTATGGAGGATGTTTATTTAGTCACTTGAGCAGTAACGCCTTAAAGAGTTTTCTACTGATTGAACTCCAGCAGGGTTCAGGTTTTATTTATGGATTCATTTGGACTTGATGAGTTCTGTAGGGGGAACTTATAAAAATAGTTCAGTAAAAGGAGTTAATAAAATCTTGAACTCACTATCAATTATTTGAAATACAATATTATCCACATCCATTAACACAGAATCACATTTGGGGTTATTAATATTTGAGTATAATGAATATAATGTTCATTTTAATCCTTTTGTCATTAAAACTAAACTGCTAGCATGTCAAGCAGTTTGGGTGGTTCATACACCCATCTATTAATCGTGTCTTGCCTAGTTGTGTTAAAATCAAGGTTTAAAATCTTGTGTCTCGGAGGAGTCTCGGCCTCCTCCGAAACCGAGAACTTGGCGAGATCTCGCCAAGATCTCTCCGAGACAGTGTAAAAACACCGAGACAGTGTAAAAAGGCTGTCTCGGTGGCCAAAACTCATTTTTTAAACCTCAAACTTCAGGGGAACTTTAATTTTGCATACATGAACACATTTATAGCCTAAAATTGTCAAAATAATGACTTTTTGTGGTTGTTTGGTTTTATACCCATGTTTTGGCAGTAAACGCTGAAGTCTGTTGTAAACTTAGGCTAATATTAGCTATTATACTCAATCAAATATGGCAAATGAGACAATAATATAATGCATTAGGAGAATGAAAAACAAAATAACACTTCATTATAAATCATTACATCATAGTTCAAATGTTCAATATTGGATGATCCCATAGTCCCCATGAGCCCATAGTCCACAACTCCACAATCCACATACAATGTCTAATAATATGTAGAGTGTCGTAGATGATCCATCCTACTATCATCATACATTCTACAAACTTTTGTTTTTTTCTCTCTCGTAACTTATAAAAATCTCATTTTTGAGCAAGAATCTTACCTTCAACGGTTGATACAAAGCTCCCACTGCAATCCCCACAATCCGAAGCACCACCGGAAGCAAATTCAAAGATCAAACCGAGAAAAAATAAGGAAGAAATCAAGTTTTCTTCAAAAAAGTAGAGAAAACACCAACTTACATGTTCTCGTTGAGTTCTCTACCGAGAACAGGGCATAGGCCATTTTATTCATTTTGAAAAAAGATCAAAAAGCAATTTCTCTCCGAGATCTCGTGAGAAATTGACGAAATTAGTCGAAAACATCGAGATCTCGCTGAGACAAGTTATCGACCTCAATTTCGTCTTTGCTAGTGTCGAGACTAGCGAGATTACCGAGATCTTGGTGCGAGATCTCGGCGACATTTTAAACCATGGTTAAAATTCCATCAACTTAAACCCTCTTTCCATGTTTGTGTTGGGTTTGTGGGGTGTGTCAAAATTCCCATCCCTTTATTTACAGCCTCAGAAGTGGAGAAACTGCTTATTTGCAGAAATAAAAATCCAGTGGAACTCCTTTAACTGTCTGTAATGGTTGTTTGTGCTGTAGAGATGGACATGGTAGATGGCCCCTGTAGGCCCCAGCTAACAATCAACCCCAGCATTGGGCCTAGACCTGATTGTTTGTTATTCATCTGGTTCTTTTTGAAGGTATTTGGCTGCTGATCCTGATCATTACTAACCAAAGTTGTGATTAGCTGTTCAGTATCTATGGTTGTTGGTATAAATGTCTGGATGGTTCAAGACAGGAATAACAGAAAATGCAAATTACATGACATACAAGAGTCATAAGCATGATGCACCTGTGACTGGGGTGTTGCTCCTCGAGAGAGATCCTTAGATCGAGTTTTGCTACACCATTCAACCTTTTTGGCTCTCATTGTACTAAGCTGGCTCAAGGTTGAACAGTCTGACCAGACCGTCCAAATGATTTGACTATTCTAACCAGCAATCCATTGATCAATCAACATTTTTGGGGCAAAGGATGGTCTTGGGCCTATTGGCCTAGTATTTATCATTCAGGCCCTTGATCTGAAATCTGAATAGTCTTAATGCTGTTCAATTGCCTGGTCCGATGGAATGGGGGAAATATTGTACTATAACTTGATCGGTCTATCTCTGGATTTGAATCGTCTCAATTGCCGTTTGGGTGAAAAAACATTTTTACTGCAATATCAGATGAGGCTTATTTGAGATCGTGCAAAAATGGTCACTAATAAGGAATTCTTATATAAGGCTCTCTTTGGTATGGTTTATATTTATATTTATGAGCTATTTATGGCAAATCATTTATGAGAATAAATTATGAGTCATAAATAATAACCATTTGGTTTCATTAGACATAAAGAAGTAATAATAGATTATCACAATAATGATAAACACCTTCTAACCTATTTGTAGATTTTATATTATATTAATTTTTTGTGAAATATAAATAAATACAATAAATCATACCAAACAACTACTTATGTCATAATGTATTATATAATTAATTCTATAATACGTACCAAAGGGAGCCTAAGAGAATGGAATTTGTGCTATATTGTGTAGAACAATGCAAGGACTTTCTTTACCTTCCATCTGACTTTGGTTCTAGAATTGACTTGGTCAAGTTATCCTCCTGATGAAGTTCATGGGAAACTCTTTATATGTAATTAAACATCATCTGCTGAAAATTATGAGATGTCTCTTTATGCAAATTGTTAGGGCGTTGGGGTTATTTTTTGGAAACAGAGGAACTGGAGAACCATTGAAGGTAGGAGAAGGTTCTCTCAGAGAATGGTGAAAGATGCGGGGTTTCTGTTGGTGACATGCTGTTGACTCTAAAGAAGTTTGAAAGAGTTTACTCTGGTTCTTCCAGGAATAACTTTAGCTCCATTGTTTTAAAGAATAAATTTCAGTTACCCCCATAGTTGTCAAGGCGTCGCCTAGGCGCCCAGACTGCCTTGGGTCGCCTTGGAAAATTGGGCGTCTTGGTCGCCTAGGCGGTCGCCTTGGTCGCCTAGGCGCCCAGTCAGGCCTCCATCGCCTTGGTTCGCCTTAGCGCCTTGACAACTATGGTTACCCCCCATAATAGTTTTGAAACATCACCTACCACCCACACTTTTCAAAAAACATCAACTACCACATAAACGTTTACCACCGTTAATCAATTAGGTCCATTCCGTTTAAACAATCCCGTTAGTTGCTGATGTCATCAGAAACGAATTTTAATTGGACTATAATACCCTAACAGATAAGTTGAAAGACTTTTTTACCCTCACTCAGTTAACTGACCCTCTTAACAAAATAAAAAGAAGAAAAAAAAAATGAAAATGAAAACTGACCCTAAACCCCTAAATGGTAAGCCCGACTTCAACGGAAGAAAGCAGAGGAAACTTTCTTCGATAGTCTCCGCTAACGACGACGCAGTGGTCTTCTTCCCCATCACCCACGATGACGACGCAGTGGTCCTCTCTCTTATCCTCCATTAAACAAGTAAGTTATACTGTTTTAGTTTATTGGCAGATCTGTTTTCAATTCCATCCACGCTTCATCGAAATTGTCATAGATCTGTTTTTTGGTTTTGCTTCTTCAACCTACTTGCTCTCGGGTTTGGGATTTTATTGAATGATTATTGCTGTAACAAGGTTACTAATTACTGATGGGGTTTAGTTTGTCTCGGATTTGCAGATTTAGATCTGATTTCGACGATCTTATGTGCTGTTTCAATTTAGTATTGGTCTGTTTTCCATATTCTGAACCTGGTTTTCCTATTCTATTTTGCTGTTGCCAATCTAAACTAGATTCTTTGCCTTTGTATCAGAGAGGAAAAACTTCCTTCTGTTAAATCAAAATCATTTTTCGAGCAAAATCTTCTTCTTCTTTTTTTCTCTTGTTTCCAGGTTGCTGCTGTTCTTGAATCTTCTGGAAAACGATCTGCTATGTGAGGAGATGTGGAAATCAGATCCGATTCTCTTCATCCTCTTCATCCTCCTCAATGGCCGGCCATTCACAACTATGACGATGATAATCGAAACAACTAAAAGGAATTCAGATCTGGTTCTTGATCCGTCAATCTGGGCTGCGGGATTCTTTCAAGTCCCCAAGTTCTTTGAGTTGCTGGTTCTTGGATTTTCTAAGTCCTGAATTTCTTTGCACAAATCATTTATATCGTCCTCCAATTCTTCTCGAATTGATCTCTTGATCTTTCCGTATGGGAGAACAACGAAGGAAAAGAAAGAGGGGAGAACGATGAGGGAGGGAGAGAGGAAAGGAAAGAGAGGGGATTAAGGGGATAACTTAACTTACCCATTAACCGGTGGCCGGAGAAGATTCAGTAGCTGTTGCAATAGAATCGGACTTCAGCTGTGGCAATCGTAGGTTTCTCTTCGAAGAGGAGAACAGGAGCAGTTCTTAGTAGAGGAGAGTCCAACCCTAAGAGGATTGGGCTGTTTATAAAACCGAAATAACCAGGGATATTTTAGTAATTTTGTTAGTTTTTAAAAAAATTCAATTAAAAACATAAAGGCTAAAATGGTCTAACACTTATTTCCGTCACCTCCGTCAGTTACTTGGGTATAATTGATGTTTTTTGAAAAGTATGGGTGGTAGGTGATGTTTCGAAACTATTATGGGGGGTAGCTGAAATTTATTCTTCTTTTAAAATTAGAAATGAACTTTTTGGGAGTTTTTTATGATTTGTATAGCTCATAGGTCCATACCATTTTTTACTCAGTTCTTGTAGTCATCTCATAAAAGAGAAAAACTGAAGTGGATATAATATCTTTAGCTTCCTCTGGTACATATTTAAAAGACATACTTCAAACCTATTAATAGCTCAGATACCCTTACCTAGCCACATAAGCTCATGCGATTTATGATTCTTTGTATATCTCCCTGACATGCTCATGCTTCACTCATTGAATTACATGTGTTATTTATGGAGTTCTGGTATGATTCTCTTGCTGTTGGTTGTTTCAGGAATTGAAGAACTTACGGCCTCAACTTTATTCTGCTGCTGAATATTGTGAAAAATCTTATCTTCACAGTGAACAGAAACAAATGTAAGAATACTTTTCATACCAGTTTGTTGTGTACATACACTTAGGCAACGTGGCTTACACATATTGGAATGTTAGTTATTTTAGGAAGTTGTTGGGGAGGAGTGTTATCATTAGGGGTGAGGTGGCAACACCTGAGTAGGTTTAGGGATCATTTAAATTCTAGTGTTAATGTGTGTTGAAAATGCAATGTATGGAAGTAGTTGTTGGGGATAGGGTCCTAATTTGTAGGGATTTTATTTAAGGAATCTAGGGAGTGTTTATAGGAGTTTGTTAACCCACGTGGGGAGTCTTTATATGGATCTATGTAACTGGTTAAATGTTTTTTATGAAAAGAAGTATTTTTAAGCAATTTCTTAATTGTTGAAGTCTGGTTCCCTCGAATGAACCACTATTCTATCTTCTTCTTATCTACTTGTCAAAATAGGTAACAACAAGCTAAAGAGAGAGAAAAGAGAACTTAGGTATTTGACGCAAAAGTTTATCGTTGGTGATCTTGACTCCTGTAGCCGGTACACCCGTTCACGTGACCAAGCACATAACAGAGTTACGTGTCAAATATTGCTTACATTAATCAGTTTCTTGAGTATTCTAAGGAAAGGAAAATAATAAATTTGGCCATATGTGAAATCTTTAAGTGGCCAAACTCGCTGCCCTATTATTTATAATAATAATAGACTCATGAAAAGAGGAGTCGACTTAGACAGCGTCCTAGTCTAAGTCAACATTACAAGAGTTTGAATAAAAAAAGGAAACTCTAATCTAAATAAAGCTGAATACTAAACAGCATTAAGCTAGGTGACACCTAGACTACAGAACTAAAAACATAACAAGACTAACAATTCGTTTAAAAATATCTGACACAGCTTAATCAACAGAATAATTAGGTGATTTGTGTTTACGTTGAATTGTAGCTCAGAAATGGAAAAAGATTGTTGATCTTATAAATGAATGGAGTCTGGAGGTTAGCAGAAGTGTAAATCAGAGCAACATCTCATGGTCAGAGTGCTGATAATTCATGAGAAGTAATTAATAGGTAGAAGTCAATCGGACATGCAATAGGTAAATAATTAGGGTTCCTTCTAGGCTAAGCCAAAATTATGTTGGCTCATCTGGCTGCTATGGATATAGAACAATTGAACGGATTATCAAGGGTGCAGTTGAATGTTTGAACAATCAGTGCTTTGATTGGAAAGGAGGAAAAAAAAAGCCTGTTTTGAAGCAAGATGTAATTTATTTAAAAAATGGAGTAAAAGAGTCTAGCCCAATTTTTTAGAAATGTAAATAAGGAGTATGAACTCACCTAACAATTAAAATTAACATTGTGAGCATCATCTCCCTAGAAACTTGTACTATTTGTGTTGGTTAAGCAATTCTTGTTTCAAAATCCATTGTCTTGGATTGTTTAAGCTAGATTTACGGTAATTGTAAGTTAAACTCCAAGCAATGACTATTTACAAATTGTAAGTTCCAATAGTTTTGATTTATAACCACTGGTTTAGAACCACATATGAGTTGTTGGCACATTATGCACACATGCATGGTAACTATATTGCTGGGATCCTTGTGAATGCTTTCTAATTCTAATATTATTATGCATCATTTTATCAGGGTCCTTGACAACCTGAAGGACTATGCAGTACGAGCCCTGGTAAATGCTGTCGATCACCTTGGCACTGTTGCTTACAAATTGAATGATATCTTTGAGCAACAAACATCAGATGTTTCAACCTTGGAGCTAAAGCTTTCATGTCTGAATCAGGTATCATCTTTGTAATGCAATTGACTGAAGCAGTTTTTTGTTAAGTCAATCAATTGATCAAGCTGATTTGACTTCATATGTTCAAATTAGCAAATTCTTACTTGCCAAATTTACACGGATAAAGAAGGACTCAAGCAGCAGCAGTTGTTGACATTCATCCGAAGGCATCACAAGCATTATATTTTACCAAGTATGTTTTAGAACTTTTATACGCTTCATTTGCAAATTGTATTTGGAGTAACAGAACAATAACTTGTTTTCACTGGCCACTCCATCTAGAATCAATCAACAAGAAAGTACAGTTTAGTCCACAGATACAGAATGATGCAAGGCAAATGCATATTCTAGCAAGACCTCGTATTCATCCTTCAGGTAGCTGATTCTGCTAGTGGTGCCACACCAGAGGGGCTTTTTTTTTTTTTTTTTTGGCTAGACACAAATGGACATATTGTCTTCATCTGTACTCTGTAGGCAACCCTGCGTCAAAAACTCTTTCCTGGCATTTAGCCTCAGAAACAACATCTACCTTGACAGGGACTCAAAATGCATTGACGGGGTAAGTTTATTAAACCCTCATTCAAAAAATATATTGAATTGCATAGGTTTTACATTCCTTATGAAGTTTCTCCTATTGTATATCTGAAGTTTTTCTGTGATGCAGCATTAAAAGCCCAAAAGCTACTGGGACAACTCCAGGAGTCTTCCAACTGGGGGGTATGTGTATTTGGTGTTATTCCCTCACATGGAATTTAGATGATATAGTATTCTCTGTCCAACTGTTTTACAACTAATTGTGCGCTTGAAGGCTGGAAGGTATTTTCTTCATTATGAAGCTATTAATATATGTTTCTTGTTGCTGCGAACTTGTATTCCTGTAGATGCTGATGATGCTGTCTCATTCAAATCCTCAGCCGCTCATCTTCAGAAAGCAAGTGGAGCTCCTGCTTCTGGTGCAGTTCTGCAAACATTTGGTGTCAGAAGAAGGGTAATATTAAAATTGAACAATGACCTATTTATTCTCTGTATTCTTCAAAAAGCATGACTACTTGTTCAAATAAGGTGGTGGAAAGATCTATTTTTTGACCTATAGTGTTCTTTATTTATTTTTTCTGTGCTGGCATGCCAGTGACATGTGTCAAGCCTTAACCCATCCTTATGCTAGGTATCAGGCAAGCATTTGATTGGCTTATATCAGCCTGAACTTATCTTCCAAAATCCCTTGATTAGAATTTACAGGATTCGGACTGCTTGCCTCCTTAACAGGTTTATTCAGTCTCTGAGTGAGAATGAAGTATCAATGGCATTTGAAGGCTGTCCTTATTTTAATCCAACCTCTACAGCTGTTCCTACTTATATATAGCAGATTCAGTAGCCAGTGGCCCTGTGTAGATAAAAGCCAAGGAGATATAACTGCACTTTTGAACTTCTAGCATTAATAATCAGGATATAGCAAATATGATATCTATTAGTATGAAGATCACTGAGGTACCCTAGATCGCTTAATTTGGAGAGTTTCTTTTAGTTGAATTCTCTTTTAATAGTTTTTTTTTTCTTTTGGATGAATTATTTCATGTACGAGTACTAGTTGGTGGCCTATCACCGATCAACTGCTGAAAACGCCTTGAGTTTAGATGGCTATTGAGCTGTGCATGTTGGTAGCTTCAAAATTAGTTGTGAATCTAAGAGTCTGACGGAAATATCTGAGCAATGATCATTTGGAGAAGCGGTAATAACCATTGTGTTTATTCATGCAGACAGTTATAACCATTGTGTTTATTCATGCAGACAGTTACACTTACACAGAGATCTTTGCATGTGCTCTCTAGTGGGAAAAAAAGGAATCACAATGTAATAGTATGCAGATAAAGACGTACATGCGTATGTACATAATCCAAAGGCCCTCCAGAATGTTGGAGCTTTTCCATATACTTTGCTTATACTCATATGTTAAAATGAGCTTAGAAAGCTGAGCAAAGACTGAGCTGACCCTTCAAAATGTTAAAGAACCATGCCTATGCTAATCTTGGGAGAGTGAGCCCTAACCAAGCTGGGGCTAAGCATGGCCTAGGCTGTCCAAGTTTAACAAGTTCAGCACCCCAGATTTATCATGAGTCCATGTGAGACTGAGCCTAATCGTAGAGTGATGAAGCTGAGCTAAGCCAAGTGCTGTTCACCATGCCTATGCTAGTCTTGGGAGAGTGAGCCCTAACCAAGCTGGAGCTAAGCACGGCCTAGCCTGTCCAAGTTTAACAAGTTCAGCACCCCAGATTTATCATGAGTCCATGTGAGACTGAGCCTAATCATAGAGTGATGAAGCTGAGCCGCACTTTGCGGCTCAGCTTGTGTAAACCCTAGTTGTTTCTTGCGTTTGAGAATTTGGTTATTCTCCGGTTTGCTTTGGTGGCCTCCAGTGAGTGGTTCAGGCTGTTCAGTGAATTAGCAATGCCTGTGACCTTCTAGCTAGCTCACTGTACTTATTTTATGAGTTCCACTTTCCAACTTGGCATTTCGAGGAACCTCAACCTATTTGTTACAGTGGCATACCATATTTCAATGCCTTATTGAGGAAGAGCAAGAAAGAATGAAAGAACAAACTTAGCAAACCGGCTCCTCTAGGATTGAGAAGTCAACAATAAAAAGCACCCTATGCCTCCAATCAAGTATGCATGACTTTAAGTCAAGTGGGGGGCAAGGACCAGTATTCTTTGGTAGTTATTCTTGCCTATTTTGTAAGTAGTAAAGTAGGGAATCATACTAGAGTAAATAAGAGTTTTTCTTTGGAGCTCCTCTCAGTTAAGTTTACATTCTGTTTGAAGTTTTTTGGTGTCACTTCAACATCCCTCATTTAGAAATATTATTTGGAGACCCCACTGACAAAACGATGTGGAATCTAATTTCTCAACATACAGAGGCTTCACATAACAAGCTCATTACATTTCTGAAATATGATATGTCAATCACTATTCTGTTTTCATTCATCTGATGCATGCTAACACTTTCAGTTAGATGAAACCCAATTTTTATTTTGGAATATTCCTAGACCCTCCAGTTAAGGAACACTGCTTTCCGTGTACAATATTATATTCTAAGGTAATACCACATATTCTAAGGTTATACTTATTATTTTCATACAAAAAAGGGGTGTTATACTCTGCCTTGTATATATACATATATGATTTGGATCTGTCAAGGTCAGCATGTTTTGACAGTTTATATTTGTATTTGACACTAATGCACTGTGTCGTGGAAGAGGGCAGCGTTAATGGTCAAAGATATGGATTTGCAAAGTTAGTATGTTTGACTGTTATATCTATGTCTGACACTCGTTCACTGCATTGACATGTTAAGTTGCATGTAAGGCTTTTTTTTTTTCATCCTTCCTTTTACTCCCCCCTCCTCTTCTAACTGTATAAGTGTATATGGATCATATCGTTTTAAGTCATATTCATGTGAAAATTTGGACACATCCCTATGACATTGATCTGAGGGAGGATTTATTTCTAAGAGTTAAAATAACTAAAAATTAATTCATGAAGCATGGCATTGTCTCAGTACAAGACATATTCAGGCCATCTTTTGGAAATTTAATGGAGTTTATAGCACTAATGTTGATTATATGTTGGTGATTCTTGGAGATAAAGGTCTCAGACATTTAAGTTATATTCTTGTGATCATTTGGAGGCATCCGAATGACTTGAAACTGAGGGATGGATGATGACCTTACTTTGTTGTGGGAACTAAATAAATTTAAAATTGCTCCATGAAGCAGGGCATGTCTCAGGACGTAAATTGTTCAGACCTTTGTCTTTGTGTTTGTAGAGTTTACTAGACTAATGCTGATTATATATTTGGCCAGACTCGAAAATGAGATTCTTTAATGAAAACTCTGCGAAACTCTTATTTCCATGTAAATTTTTTTTTTTTTTTTTTTTGACATTGATTAGGCCATTGGTATTGGAGACTCCTGAATTTAAGGTTGGAGAATACATATATTGCATGTAAAGTAGCTTTTCAATCTAAATGAGATATATTGCAGGTTGTTTGGGTTGTTTCAGAAGATAACGTTCGGTTGCCATCTATGCATGGGGTGGATGAATGAGTTAAAGTCATTAAGATTGGTTCCATACTGGTGTTATTAAATGCTGCTTCATTGTCTGATCCTTTGTAAACATCTCTTGGAATGATATGGACTGGAACTTATCTTTCTTCTGGTTTGGTATCTCCCCAGGATTATTCTGAAGGATCCAAACAGTTGACGGCATTCAAGTCTTTTGACAACCCGGGTCGGCGAGAGACTGTACGTGCTCCTGTTCGCAGCAAAAGCATGCTATCAGCATTCTTCGTCAAACACAAATCAACGAAGCTGTAGACCTGCGATGCATTGTATATGGAAAATAATGACCTTCTACCCTGTGGAATTCCGTGTCTGTAGGGTGTTGCTTTCAGCTAATTAATTGGTGGTTTTAACTCTCTGTATGTATGTGATTGGTGGGGCATTTCATGATGAGCCATAGTCTGAAGAGCACGAAAATCAAGTGATCCTCCACTCTAGCCATGGTGAATTTCGCTGGCATTAGCTAACATCGTACAAGGAAATTTTGAATCCTGCAGTTCAGATTGTCCAAAATAGCAGCTTCGGGCCAGATGATAGGGATTGAATCAATCTAGCAGATGGGCTTTTCTCTCTCTCTCTCTCTCTCTCTCTCCTTTTTTTTTGGGTTCTCTCTCTGCCTCTTAAATTGTGGTAACAATGGTTATGTAATTTTTTAGGTTCATGTATAGTAGGTGGTTGCAGAAGTTTTCTAGGTGATAGCTAAATAACCTGTTCAAAAGCTACAATTTTATGTTGAATTGGCGAAAGAGTGGCTATTCCAGCATATGCAACTGCCAGTGAGGTGAAAAGAACTCAGGTTCCAATAATCAACCTACCAAACCATCCTTCCAAAAGTCTAAGGTAAAACAAAAGTGTAAGAGTTATGGAGAGGCTTGTTGGTAAATAAAACACTTCAGCTCCTCCCTTTGGTTGGAAGGAAAATTGAACAAAACACTAAAGCTCCTCACTTTGGTTGGAAGGTAAATTGAAGGGAAGTGAAAACTTCAAACCTAAAAAGAAAGTTATAGTCTTTAATATGTTTATATGAACTACATAAATTTTGGTTCATATTTAATAATATTTTTTAGGTGTAATATTTATTATACTTTACAAATGTAAGAGAATTGGGTGCAGGGAAAAATATAAATTAATGTTCAAATATGGAATACTTTGGAGTTAGCTACATGCTAATACGATAGTATATGATGTAATGAATATAATAGTTTTCTTTTTAAGTTCAAAAATTTCACTACCTTTTCCATTCCCCTTGCAGAGTCTTAGGAAATGATCACTTCACTCGATAATGATTTGTTTTTTCAAGCTTTCAACAAATAAAGTGGTGTTTGATATGCGATCTAAGTCAATAACACATTCTAGGATGACAAAAATATTGTTTGGTATGCATAATACATTCTCTTTCTTGGATCATACGATATGTTAAGAAAACGTGTCTTCATAATTTTTTTTTTGTTTATTATGCATTTGGACTTTAGAACCGAAAAATCTCTCTTTAACCCAATTGGAGTGTTTTTAATCTGTATGGACTCATGCACTGAGGCGCCCTTTATATATAAATATATATACCAATTGATACCGTGAAAGGAGCAAACAAGATTGACGCACATGGAACTACTCTGTCAGACACAATGGATCGAGTATATCATTTATTTCATACAATTGAATCGATATGATTGTGTTCTTACTGATTCTAATTTTACACCACTCTCATTATACGATAAGATTTTAAATGCATGCATAGCCTAAAATTACTGAACTCATGAATCCCTTTTATATTGGGAAAAAAAAATCTCTCCCGTTGTTGTTCAGTTCCTCTAATCGTTGGATCGGCTTAGAGTTTATCTATCACACATATCGATGTACAAAAGATATTCGAAATTGGGTCAACTGACAAGTCGCATGAGGGAATAAAGCATCATTGAGGCATCTAGTATATAAAAAAAGGGGTAATTATTTTATCGGAAGTGCCCTAAGATTCCAAATTCCAACCATTAAAATGGGCACGGGAGCAAGCTAAAGGTTCTTGTGGGTACACGCAATCATTTTTGGACTTTGGTGGAATTATTCGGGCGAGCAAGGTTCCGGTGATCACCTCGGTTGACGACACACTCAGTACTGTTTTTCCCAAATTGCGCTTTTACTCGATCCTGAAAATCGTCATTTTTCGGCTATCTTTGCTCCCATGGAACTGTGGATCCGAATGTCAGTCGCTTTATATTAGCAAAAACATGCAGAGAAAGGTTAAGCTAGCTTCCTAACAAATACATACTCGATTAGATTACCTTCGCTGCACTGCTGAACAATAGAATCCTCCCGCTCCATGTCCAATTGCTTGTATTCGTCTTTAACGTTTTGAGGTATTATTTGAAATTCAAGTATTATCCAATTGCTTGTATTTACTAGGACTTTTTGAGGTATTATTGCAGTTGGTTGTTTATGTTTCTCTCCGTTCTTAGTGTCGTTGATTGAAATTCCAGTATTGTAAACCCTAGAACTACTAGGCGTCGTTGCAGTGTAGAAACTGTTGGCACCTCATATTGATTGCTGGCAGAGTTCAAAGTAAAACGACAAGTTTGGCCCCTTAAGAGAACTTGGATTGCTATCTCCCTCTTATTGCGATAAAATTGTCTTCTTACTATCAAAATCGTTTGGAACTGGGATGTGGAAATGGGTTCATTATATAATCTTTTCATATTTGTGGAAATGGATCGTGCAGATATTAACTGTTCAAACTATCAAGTTATTGTTAAAAACCATATAACATGCATGCAGTTATTGTATTTGATGCATAAGTTAAACATGAAGAACACGATTTGTTTAAAGGGTTTTTTCCTATTTCAAACCTTCCTTTATGGCCCTAGTATCTGCTATGTGGCAGATAGAAATTTATGGATAGGTAGGGCACAGTGTCCCCTACTACCATGTCAAATTTCAAAACTATCAAAGCTGGCCACATGGCTAAAGAAAGCTTTAATTTTTATTTTCAAAAGTGTTTGAAACATCTGGACCATTGAAAGTGCAAGGTAAATGGCAATAGATTTTTTTTTTTGGGTGGGGTGGTGAATATGTTTGAATTTCAATCTGAAATTTAGCATGGCCAATCCAGTGTGTAACCAATCTTTCGAAATGGTCAAAGTCACCACATTACCCTTCCATGTGGCAGAATTAGGTGCCTATCAAGGAATCGCTTCCTCGACTGTTCATCCGAAGAATCTTTTGCCACAGTTTAATGCATTCCATTAGACTTGAATGAATGTGTTGGACGGAAAATAAGAAAATGTAGGTACTACTTATGATGCTTGTAGTTGAAGATCCCATAGATCTATTTCTCATAACCATATCAAATGTTGGATTATACAATTGAGGATATGTGCCAATGAGTTCCTTATAAATAGCACATAAATCTCACGGGTTTGTATGGCTCACAGCACAAGATGGAGAACATGCAGTATGCAGAGGAGCTTGTGAAGGAGTTTCTTCTCTTCAGAGGGTTTACAAGTACTTTGCAAGCTTTGGAGTCTGAATTGTCCACTGATATTGGCAAAGGATTTGAAGTGAATAAAATTGTAGAGTTAATTTTCTCAGTGTATGTGCCCAAATTCCAGGCCGAAAAACTGGTTGGTCTGCTGAATTATTTCAAGCAATGTCTTTCATCAACTGAGATGGTTCTTATCACCACCTTTTCGAAGTTGGAGGTCTCAATTCTACGTTACTATATTGTCCAAGCTGTACAGTTTGGAAGGAAAGACAAGCTTACAGAATTTTTTGGGATATATGGCAATGATTTGCTACAAAGCGGCCAGGACTGGACGCCATGGTTTGGTGCGCCTCTTTTCCGTCTTTTTTGTTTTCCCTTACCCTTTCTCTATGTTTTTGATTCCTTAAATTTAGCCACCTGCCTCAATTTATACATGGATTTACCTGCAGCTATTCCATATCTAAAGAACCCGAGTTTAGATCCTCAATTTCGTGTTTATTTTTCAAGAGAGTGGTTTGATGCCTTGCATCTTTCATTCAGAAATTTCTTGAGCGAGATCTTCAATGGTACTCATATCCTTCAACAGAAATTATGTTTAATGTTTTGAGTGTTCTTCTAAGGGCACGTATTTTTATTTATTTATTTTATTCAGCAGTCTGAATGTATGATCTCTATTTGGGATCATACGATAGAAATACATTTAATTTAGTATGAACTTAAGATATTATTAGTCTATTTTAAATCATAAAGATGTATTTAAGGGAAGGGCAATAGAGAAGAAAAGTTATAGTCTTGTTGTGTCAGTCATTTCTGGAGTCTGGGGTTCACTACTAAAATTTTATCGATAATATATCTTGAATTTTACTGATTTTCTTGTTAACTTTTGTTTTTCCTAGACCAGAGTAAAAAAAATAAAATTATTTAAAATGGTTAAATCCAACTTTTTTGTGGACAACATTTATTCATCTTATGAGACTAATTAACAGGTAAAATCTTATCAAAATGACTGAATATAAGACTCCTAGAAAACTTCCTTGACCAATCCACGCATCCCTACCCTATTAAAGATCAGTACTGAAAAGAATACAGTCAAGCGTCTGAAGAAAGACATTAGACAACTCAATGATAAGTTGTCACAGCTTCAGGCTCTATTAGAGGATAAGGAGACTCAGCTATGCCTTCTAAGAAGGTAAAATTGTTTCAAAACAGAGTTTATTTCCAGAGTACAATATTTTACTTTCTGCAGTTATGTGATTAGAAACGGTTGTTGCTTCTCCACTTAGTATGGCTTCATCAGAAACAGAAAGAGGCCTGATTCAAAAGAATTTCTCTCCGCATCCTATATCCGAGACTCCAGTTAAGGTTGCAAATGAAGAAGTTAAATTTCCGTCCGTGGGTCTTGATGAATGTAAAGATACTTTTACTACTGGTCATCAGGGAGAAACTGAAGGAGAAGGTTGGGATTGGGATGCTACTGGCCCTGGTACATTATCAGGACTGACCTTGTCCGAGCAAGAACATGGTTCGAGTTCTACAAAGCTTCCTTTTGGAGATTGTGTAACTAAGGAAGGTCTTCAAATGTTCCAAGGTGACCTTTATACAGGTTCTAACTATTTCTTTACTTGTCCTCTCCATCTGATTTGTAAGCATAAGAGGTTAGAAGAAAAGAGAATTTCTTTACTTAGATTGCAGTATTTACCCCCAAAAAAAAAAAAAAAAGAGAGAGAGAGAGAAGAACACAACTATCTTTATGTTCTCGACTATCTGTTTGGTTGATTTCCATTTTCCCATCCACCTTTGGTTCATCAAATGGGAAGATTTTATTTTACTATTTTTATTTTTCATACCTACACAAACACGAGCATAATTAGGAACTGTTGGGCATGCCACAGTAAATGGTGGAGAAGTGCAGATAGAAGAATTTCCAGAAGTGAAAGTAGAGTTCCAGGTAAAATTCTTGATCTTGTCTGATTTGACATATCTTTCCATTTTCTGATAACCTGTCAAAAAATTTATGTATGCACTTGGTGTCTCTCTTCTTATCTCATAAATCATGTTGCTGTTTGCCCCAAACTTCATGCAGTTTACTTTGTTTCCAGTTTCACAAAGGAGTTTCTAAATACCATGTATTACAGGAAACATTCTTGGGCCACACCAGTCCAATTAGCAGGTGTCGCTTCTCTGCCACGGGGAACAATATTGCAAGTGCTTCTCTGGATGGTACAGTCAGGTGAATACTTTGGAATCACGTTATTGTGTATACCCAGGAATCACTGAATTTTTGTTATTGTCTATGTGGCCCACTCATTTATTGCACATAGCCTATCATTTCAATTGATCTTAACCATCTTAGCAATCTACTGCTGTGGACCATTACTCATGAATTTATTTACTGTTCAAAGTTGATGAAGGAATTTGATGGTTAACTGTATGTGAATGGTTTAGTTTTTTGATAAGATCCAATCCAAGAAGTGGCAATATCTGATTGTGGCGGCCTACAAATTGATGATATTTAGCCTTGGTTTATTTAATTGTTTCTCGTTGAAGATCTCCCACTTGATTAAATATTGCATATTACATGTTTCAATGAAGGATATGGACATATGACTCTTCAAATTCGACATCAAGAAATGCGACTATATATTGTGGGCCGGAGATTATGTCGCTTGACTGGGAGTGCAAATCTGACCGCTTGGTATGTGTCTATTTGAAATATAACATGGCATGCATAATGCTTAGCTGAAGTTTGGTTTTATTTGTAAATGGTTCTCCAGCAGTTTCGGAGGTTTGAAATTCATGTTTCCCTAGTTTCATCGTTCTTCTTGACAATAGTTGCTCATAGGCACAGCTGATGGGGGCATTAAAGCATGGAATGTTGATGCAAAAAGAGTTGTTTGTGATCTCACTACGACTGAAAGTTATCCGAGGTCTTTGTTAAACATTATCTGTCATTGCGTTTTTCCTTCCAACTTGGTCTTAACATATTTTTGGTAGTGCAGAGTCTTGGATCTAAAGTGCAGCCCTGTGGAACCAATTTTCGTCTCTGCGGCAGCATCTAGAGGGTATCTTTCACATCCAATCTTTTCATTCGAAAACATTTGAACTACTGTGTCTGTGCTTAAATGGCTTGCTAGGCTAATCTTTAATTATTCCGTATTGTTGTGAAGAATTGTAAACTGAGAAGCTTCTAAATTTATTATGGAATTTTTGGACTGTGATGCTAATTTTGGTTTTCTGCATTACCCTCCTATAATGGAAATCTCTCAGATAAAAACAAGTCAATCTGATATATCACAGCCATTACACACATAAATTGATCAGATGTGCCAATTAATAGTTATTTGTCTATTATTTACGGAGTAAAGCAATATGTACTGAATTAATTGAAATTGGAATGTCAAATTAACAAGGAATTAACACATATTTGGCATAATTTGGATGTCCAAAATCTTAACAAGCTGATGAATTTTCAACGAGAACTGCTGCTATGAGATAGATTAAAATAATGTTTGTTGGCATTGGTCCATCTATTTTGTAGTTACAGATAGTAGTTAAATCAGGTAATATTGATCAGTTGTGAATAGATAATTATTGCAAAAAATATTTCTTTTCCTCATTCCTTCTTTTGGTTGGAAGAGATTCATATGATGACATTTGTCCTTGCAGGCATGGCTCAAGTTATATTGACCAAATGGGTTTTGCTTCATTAACTGTCTGGAACATGAAGACATGGAAGGCTACGGTATGTACTTGCTTGTCCAAGAAATTCATTTACTAGTGGTTCCTTCTGAATTCTACTGCTAAACCCTACAAAAATTGTTTTGTCATGAAGACAGTCCTTCCTCTCGGTAATGATCCTCCAGCAATTACTTCTGTTTGCTTCAATCACAATGGGAAGATTTTGGCTGCCTCTGCAACTGATGGAATGATTCACATGTTTGGTATCCTTCAGTTGAGTCCAATGGTGAATTCATTTGACTCCCGGTTTGATCTGGTCTCAACTTACTTGTACATACGTACTTGAATTTTTGCTTGTGTCTGCCGTCCTTAATAAGTACAAGACATGTCAGCTGGCCTACAAATTACAGGGTGGCCTGCCCATGATTCTGCAGTAAGCTCTGTTTTGTTTGGGCCCGATGAGACAAGCATTTTCAGCTTGGGTTCTGATGGAAAAGTAAGTACCCATTTCTCTATAATTTTTTGTTTGGGAGACGTGCCCTTCTTTCTATGATTTCTGATTTTGGGGTTGTACCAGCACTCAGTATGCTTTAATAGAGTTACCAAAAAAAAAAAGTATGCTTTAATAGGCATGTATTTTGGTTTTGCTGCTAGATGGTCCTTCCCCCAATTTCAATTGAGGTGGAGAAGCTAATTTCCAGGTGTCTGCTTGTAGATATTTGAATGGAGCTTGCATAACCAAGGTCAAATTCTTTGGTCTAGTGATTGCAGCAGGTATGCCCGCTACGTGGTTGTCCTTTATTTGACTTTGTTGTACCAATGTTAGAACTAGCAGGATTTTTTACTTATAAGAACAGTCTTACTGGCTCAGAAGCATTCTACAGCTAATGTGGCTTGCTGCAAACATGCAGGCCAGTGTCATGCATGGGCATAGTGTGGTTAAATGATAGGAAAACCTGTTTTATGGTCTTCATGCTGCATTGAACATTTCTCTCACCTAATACATTTATTTTTGAAATCCAATGGCCTCCATTTGCTCTTCTTTTTTTTTTTTGGGGGGGGGGGGGGGGGGAAGGGGTGGGAGGAATGAGGCTTTTCTTACACATCCTGTCTACCTGAACCAGTCTGCTATTTGTTGGAATGTAAAGCCAGTAGCGCTTAGATCCTAGTGAACACTATTTTCTTATCATTCGATTTAGATGTTTTTTTGAAAGGATCTAAAGAATTTGAGCTTCTTGTTTGTAGGTTCTTCAACCTTCAGAGTGCAGAAATCTCCAGGCACGAAATGGCATTAGATGCAAGTGGGAGAAGACTTTTACTAACTTCCAATTCAGTTAGATCGCCTATTTATCAGGTGAATCCCTAATGGATTAAAATTTTTTTTTCCTGTTCTTTCTTGCTACTTTGGGGAATATGGGGGTGGGCTCAGGGTTCATGGGGCTTACACACCATACTGTATAGTTGGCCCACTGACAACAGTTGGCTGTGATCCTGTGATGCATTACTCTGACCATCTAATTGGTGGCCATGGATTGACAATCGACCTTTTTGGCTTGCAATAGTGGATCCTGAACCCTTGCATATGGCTGTCCCACCCTTTGTATTTGAAAGTTCTCATCAGATAAAAAAAATTTCAGGTTCAAGGTCATCATAGAAGTGGGTTGAGAACGCTTCCACACACAGCAGCTATTACAACTGTTGATTGGCACCCAACCTTGCCTATCTACTTGACTGGATCAGCTGATCACTCAGTCCGAGTCACATCCATTTATTGAGGTTTTTTCAGTTTATTCATTTATTTATGCTTTTATTTATTGTTTATTTTGGTCGAAGGGCTGAGATTTAACCCAGGGTTACAACGTCATGAAAACAGCCGAGTTTGCCGTGGTTGTGAGCTTGTAAGGGGTTGTAATTTATTAATTGTTTATTCTAGTTGAGAGGCTGGGATTTGACCCAGGGTCACAAAGTAGTCACAGGGGCAGTCTATACAGTCTACACTGGTTGTCTATAATCTGTACCGGTTTTGTGTAACTGTGTTTAAGTAGTCGATTTACTGAGGTTGATGGCAGCTAGGAAGGTGTTGGCAGCAGTCCTAGTCTTCTCTGGTTGGGCATGCCTCGGATGATCTGTTTTAAATGTCTGTTAGTAGTTGATAGCCGTAGGGCCTTTACTGTGGAGATCTCCTGTAATATCTCGAAGGGAAGCTCTCAATCTCTCATGGGTGTGGATCCATGTCAAATGATCAAATTGTGTTGTAATGTATATTGGTATGGAAGGTAGGAAAAAAATCCTCCCCAATCGGCTGCCCGACTACCTAATGCTGAGGATCAACCAGATCGGAGACCTCTCCTGTTGTGGTGTCAGTCACCCTGCAATGTGTGACACCTGGCACATGACTCATCTAAGGGTTGAGATGAAGTGAGAGCAAAATAAGGTCTGGAAATGAGGAAACACTGAATCATGGGAAAGAGAGAGAAGGCCGTCCAAAACCAAATTTAAATCTCCATTTAGACGTTGAGACGAATTCCTTGTGTTTTCTTTTTTTCCCCTTTTCCCTTTCATTCTTTTTTCTTCTACTAAATTTAAAGGGGAATTATGAACTCGTTTGGGGCGGGGTGGCGGGCGCCCGGGGGGGGGGGGAGATGGGTGTTGTTGAGAGAGGCCCAGTAACGTTGGTCACATATTGATTGGTAAAGAAACATTCATTGCTCACAATGTTCGATTCTGTTCGTAAATCGTAAATCACAATGACTCCGAGAGGAGGGTGAATCGTTCAATCTGCAAAAGGCAAAAATCCTTCTCACTAAAAGCGATCTATGGTCGTCACAGAGAAATCAAAAGCAAAATCACCCCTTCAAACTACCCTGCAATTCAACGGGTTTTTGAGGGAGAAGAGAGACAGGAGAAGAAGAAAACTTACAAGAAAAGAATTCCATTAGAGAGGAGACAGCCCCAAAACTTGAAGATGGGATTCTTGTCATATGAAATGAGAAGATTCATTCAAAACGAAGAAAACCCAGATCAGCTTCCCCTTGCCAAGCTTTTCTGTCTTCCCTCTACTCTCGTAACACAAAGATAGAGGCGCAACGAAGAGAGAAGATGAGAAAGAGGAGCATGAACACTATGAATTGTGGCTGGTGCAAGGGTTGGAGTTTAGCCGGCGCGCATACCAGTACATCGGTATGTAGGCCTGTTGAAATCCAGCCCTTGACAGCTCGTAGGTGTGTAGGAGAGGATTTCTATCTTCCCGTTTTCGTTTTCATTTTTTTGTTTTTCTAGACAAGTAGATAAGAGGATAGACAAGTGGTTCGTTTTAGTGAACCAATCTCCCACAATAAAGAAAATTCTTAATATCAAATTCAAAGATGAAAATGTTGTGAATAACATGAAATAAGAACTTTAAATGAGAGCCATTTATCTGTTGAACGCTTTCAATGATCTGTTAAAGAAGACAGTAGAGAAAAAATCACTCAAGATGATGATGATGCAGGATGAGTCATACCACAATTGGCACGGTCCTAAAGTCAGTATTTGCCCCCACAGGTACAACCTGGTTGATGATGCAAATCTGACTCTAAGATAATACAGCCTTAGCTTTCTGCAATAAACTTGCACTAGTTCGATGTGCCCCTTAGAGAACTTCAGAATTGTGCTTCAGATTAAAAATTGACCCCAAAAGAACATATGTTATAAAGAGGGAGAGGGAAAGAGAGAGTGAACAATCCCCAATTTGAATGTAATCATTATAGTTCCAGGAAGATTCCTCCTCTATTTATAAAGCCGGAGATGTCTCTCTAAGGTTCCCCATTGTAGAATTGTGTTCCTTCAAACCAATGGTCTAGATCTAAACATTCACTCTCTTTCATAAGGATGCAACTTTAGGAACAGATATATCCCTCTGTTCTGAGGACATATCAGATGTAGGCCTCGGTTGATGACCTCAGGCGCTGACTTCGGTTGATGACCTTAGGCACTAACCTTCATGGTTGACTTACAAGTCATCTCCATGGCTAACCTACAGGTCATCTCCATGGTCGATCTACAGGTCATCAGGTCCCCAAATCTTCAAGTCGTTAGGTCCCCAAGTCTCCAGGTCTCCATGTCATTAAGTCCCTAGGTTTTCAAGTCATCAGGTCCCCAAGCCTTTAAATCATCATGTCCTCAAGTTTCAAAGTCATCAGGTCCCCAAGTCTCTAAGTCATTAAGTCCTCAAGTCTCCAAGTCATCAGAACCCCAAGTCTTCAAATCTCCAAGTCATCAGGTCCTCATTCTCCAAGTCATCACTAGGGCCGACCTACAAATGACGACCTGCAGCATACGATTTGTAGCTTACGACTTGCAGTTTACGACCTGCAACATATGACCTACATCCTGTAGCATACGACCTGCAGCATACGACTTGCAGCTTATGACCTATAACATACGACCTACGACCTGTAGCATTCGACTTACTTCCCCAACTTCACCCAACCCATCTTATTAACAAGAAACTAAAGAAAAGATCAGGATAAAAATAATTTAAAAAATAAGTATAAATATATATAGTTATAACGTAACTATACAAAGTATTTTAGAAATTAACTTTTAAAATAAAATACAACAGAAAATTCCTTTACACATTACAATCCTTATATTGACCCATTATATGCAATATACACTCTTATTAATTAGGCTGAGCATGTAGAGTCATCTCACAATCAGCCATGTCGGTATGTGCATCATGCACATAATGGTCAAACTCTGAACGCAACCATTGAACCATTGGTTCTGAACACAACCATCGAAACCATTGGTTCATATCTTCCTAAAATGGTTAAAATTGATTTTCCCAAGCTCAACGGTGAGGAGGAGGTTCATGTCTTCTTAAAATGGTTAAAATTGATTTTCCTAAGTTCAACGGTGAGGAGGATCCCACAAGTTGGATTTGTCATATTATCAATTTTTTGCCTTTCACTAGACGGCCAAGGAAGAGCGAGTTCCATTGGCGTCGTCAATCTGGAATTCTTTATTCTGTGTTACGTTCTTCATTCATCCAACGGCCAACCACGCTGATGCCTCACCCATTGATACCCCGCGACAGAAGAATTCTTTTTCCTGATCAATCAGCGCCGATACCATATTACCATGTATGGATATGCGCGCCAACTGATCTCAGTCGTTGGATCAGCAGCTGGCCTATCCAGCGGCTGAAGAGTATCCAAGCTAAATAGGCACGTCGCCAACCCGCGCTTTGGGCATCTTTAACTCGTTACTTTTACGGGGAAAGAGTATAAATACCCTGGAGAGCGAAGCTTAAAGACGTGAAGGTTCTGTAGAACGATCGAGCAAATGTTTCACAACGCTAACAATTAACCGGCACACTGGATTGCGTCTACATTGCTGTCTCATCGAAGAACTAGATCTGTAAACTGTCTCATTGAAGAGCTCTGTAATACGACGAGCATTATCAGTTTCGGATTACGTAAGCATTGCGCATTATCGCGATTGGAGATCGATTTGCAGGAGATTGGGAAGTTATGGTTTGGACAAAACCCGAAATTGCTAGGACCTAGTGAGTTCTCCCTTTTTTCATCTTCAGATTCTTCGTTCCTGGTCCCGATCTCTCTTTACAAACTTTTTGGTTTTGCTATTCCGCAGATCTCTTCGGATGCTTGAAACTGGTCGTTCTCCTTTCCCTGCATTGTGTGATTTTTGACGGCTTGTCTGAGATCCTGCCAAAAATTTCAAGGCGGAACTCTTGTTAAGATGAATTAGTTCGTATAACCGTTGAGATACGAATACGATTTGTATTATTCGATCAGCATTCCACTGAGAAACCTTGCCATAAACTAGAAGTTTAAAATTCTCTCTGTAGAGCTGCGGAAAATCTTGTTCGAGATCTGCTCTTTGAACTGGAGAAGTATACAAATTCTTGATATTTTCCCTCAAGAACTGTCCTGCTTCGGCGGAAAAGTTCATTTGAACTTCTGCTCGTTTGTTTAGTTACAGTAGCAACGTTAAACGATGTCGGCGTTTCTTCATCAAAGACAACAGCAGCAACTTTTGGCAAATCCTTACCCGATTTCACCTCATTCAAGTAGTCACCAAAGATCTCTCTCTCCTTTCGGCCGTACTGGTCTGCTCGTTTTGTTATCTGTTATGGTAGTTCTAGGAGTTCTTTCCCCATGGATGCGAATACCGGAAGGTCTTTTTTCAGGCAGTGAGGTCTTGATCTCTAAATGGCGGGACTACACGCTTGCCGAAGCAGTGTCTTTCGTGGCGAAGAATGGAACCGTTATAGTCTGTGCCGTGAGTCAACCTTATCTTCCTTTTCTAAATAACTGGTTGATTAGCATCTCCAGGCAGAAGCATCAGGAGAAGGTCCTTGTCATTGCTGAGGACTATGCGACTCTTTACAAGGTGAATCAGAAATGGCCTGGTCATGCCGTACTTATTCCCCCTGCACCCGATGCTCAAACTGCCCATAAATTTGGTTCTCAGGTACTCAACACCCCCCCTGGTGTGGTTTTTTCTGCTGGATGCTCTTTGGTTTGTATCTCAGTTTTTCTACATATGTTCTTTTCGTTTTTGTTTTTACTGTATTGTATTTTCTTTTGGGGGTTAATATTGGTGTCGCAAGAATTTCTGATGTTTCCCAAAGTCACAAGAATAATCTGACCCATCTATTTTCATGGTTTTTCCTATTTAAACGGTCTGTTCTTGTCCTGTTTGGAGTTGAGAGAGTGCATAGTAATGGTTAGAGTACTACTACATATACATGGACATACATAGAATGCGTGCGAATACACAGGGTTGATCATTGAATTAAACGTTTAAGTATGACAAGTGGCTAATCTAGACCATGTCCTTTCTTTTCAATGGTCAGAATGGACACTTCATATGTCCACATGGTAGAATAGACTTCTTGTGAGGTTTCGAAAAGTAAGATCCTTGTAACAATAATATTTTACCTTTTTTTTTCTTTTTTTTCCCCCAGTTGTTGTCTCTCTCTCTCTCTCTCTCTTTCTGCACCCCATCTCAATGCGGCTTTACTTGTTTGCCATGATAAAGTTGAAGATTGTGGATACTTATTTTCGAATAATAATGGAAACTTTATCTTCTACTTACATTTTTCTTTTTTATTTTCTAGTAAATATCTCTTCTTATTTGTTCTGCAGACTGTAGCTCAATCCTATATATTTAAGCCTGTTAGTAAAAGACTTTATTGCAAATCCAGTTCTCAATTATATGACACTGCTAGCTTTCATTTTTGCAAGTTTAAGCTTGAGGTTATGGATTGATCCCAGCTTTACTTTTTCTGTTCAGTTTATGTTTTATCCTTTACTCAACCGATTTTATTTTATTTTATTTTATTTCATTTTTTTTTGTATGGAAAATTGTGAACTGGCCAGTCTTTCCTAACTCTCAAACCGCATGCATGTTCAATTTTAATTACCTTTTAACACAAATAGGGCAGTTGAAACGTAGATTTTTTATGAGGCTTTCAATCAACTCTACCACTAGGAGACCACACACCATGCACAGCCCCTCTTGGATACTGCTTCACACTGGACCACAGCAGGGCCTTGGTAATCTTGTAAATTATGTTATTCCTCTGAGATAAAGAGGGAAACCTGATTTAGACCCATATCCACTGCAATGCAGTGGCTTCCAAGTTCGAAGAGGACTGAAGTAATGCATGCTGTCTATAGCAAAACAGTTTATCTGGAACCTTTGAATTGTCAAGGATGCCTGGTAATCTGGCTGCTTTTTCTTTTAAGTGAGATTAATTCTGGTTAAAGTCAACAAAATAATCTTCTTAAATGTTTGCAAGGTACATCACTTTTTAAGTTTTCTAGTTTATGATTCTAGTTAAGCTATGCAGAATGGTTCAGATTTCTATAATATGTAGATTCACCATATTTTGTTGGCTAATTAATATTTTCCTTGTTTTATTCATTTGACAGGGATTCTTCAATTTTACATCCCGCAGACCTCGCCACCTGTTGCAGATTTTGGAGCTTGGGTATAATGTTATGTACAATGACGTTGATATGATCTGGTTGGCAGATCCATTTCCCTATCTTGAAGGGTATCATGATGTTTACTTCACAGATGACATGGCTGCAGTACGTACTCTCACACTAAGTTTCAGATTTAACTTGTTCAATTGTCAGCTATCCCAAAAGGGAGGGGGAAGCGTCTGGCACTGCAAAATAAAGCAATTAAAGAACAAAGGACACCCATGTAGGGTACTCCCTCCTCTTTTTCGGATATTTACTTTCTTGTGCAGTCGATTGCTCCTTCTTTATTGAGCAAATTGATTGCTGATCAGAGTAGAGCGAAAGCCTTTGAATGAAATAGTGGTCCATTTTCATGTTTTTTTAAGAAAGAATTAGATAGTGGACAATTAATGGAGTATTTCACATCATGGTTTCATGCTATAAGTAGATTACATCTGATTTAAGAAAATTGACAAATCTGTGGGTACTGGGTAGTGCGTTCAACCAGAATAAGGATATGAAATTAGGCTAGATTAGAACCTAGAATTAGTTTTTTCTTTTTTATCTCAGTCCAAACAGCTAATCGCCTTGTGGTATTCCCTTGCTGGAGAAATCTCTACAGTCCCAGCCATGTTCTTCCTTTACTATTTGGATTGGTTACATGGTTCTTAGTCTTGGATATCTCAGTTTCAAGATGGTCCAAGACCATCGAAATGTGTTTCAATAAATTTCGACATAGAACTCGATGGTGAGAAGGATAAGAGCAATTCTGTAGGACACTCCTTTCCCCTCCCCTTTCCTCCAACCCTCCTCTCTGTCCTGTAGTGTAGAAGTCACCTATGGGCTCCAGTAAAGTAGGATGTGCCAAAAAAAAAAAAAAATTCTCCTAGTATCTCTCCACTGAACACTGGAGCAAACAATCTATAAAACTGTAAACAAAAGAACTGTTCTATAAGTCAGATATCTATCCACGAAATGAGTGGAAATGCTCATCTCATTATTGAGTCGTTTTAGAGGGTGCTGCAGGTTTCAACCTAGGATTCGAATTCAACCCAGAAAAAAATCCCAGGTTTCGACCAGTTCTGAAACTGGCATCGAAACCAAGATTAAGAACCTTGATTGGGAATTACCTGTTATTACTCCCCACATTGAACCAATGAAAATACAGTTTCTGCTAATTGGTAGTTGAACAGGATCCCATAATCATAAGGAAACAAGTCTAGAAAAGCTAGCAGCAGCTGCTTCATTTCAAAGGGTACCGTGTGTATTTCTTCTCTATTGGTTGCTTCATTGCACGCCACCAAAGCAAGTGTTACTCTGTCGTACCCTGCCCTCTCTTAAATTGCTTCAAACTATGCAAGTTATACTTATTTCACTGACCTTTTCTTGGTTTCTGATTCTCATTTTTCCTCTACATTCTTGAGCTTTTAAACAATTCTGTTAACATCATATAGCCACATTTTATCCAGTAAGATTTGAGACCTTCACTGAATATAAATGTTAGAATGAAAATGATTAGGCCCAATTCTGTAGCTAGGTAAAATCTTTTAATAAATGACACCAAAGTTAGAACTGACTCCAATCTCACCCCTTCCAGGACCCAGATAGGCAGGACCAGCACAGGGTAATGGCCCTTTTTAAAATGAAAATGTTTAGAATTTTAATACTTCCCCTGGGATCTTAAATATGTAGATCACCAGATTTGAAATTCTGATGCACCTGTTACTTCAGCTGTGTAGCATGGTTTTCCATGCCTTACCCACATGGAACTCAATCATTAGGCCATGAAAACTTGAAAGCTTAACTCCTTCTATGGTCCTTTTCAGCTGCTAATCACCATTGCATTGCATGCATAAAATATCTACCTAGTCAGCATAAACCTGATTGGACGTGGATACTTGTCCCATTGGATATCTACATGGGATCCAACTGGTGGATCCACCTGCATGACTGTTGCATGTATGACTATCAGTCCAGTCTGCTCGTCCTGGGGTATTATTTTCTTTATCATGCAATTAGTTAATAAAAATTTGTTTCACTTGGCGAAATAGGTGAAACCTTTGAACCATTCTCATGAATTGCCAGCTCCTGGGAAGAAAGGGCGTACCTACATTTGCAGCTGTATGATTTTCATGCACTCTACTGGTGGAGCCAAACAGGTTATGAGGAAGTGGATTGAAGAACTTCAAAGTCAACCATGGTCAAAAACAAGAAAGTCCAATGATCAGCCCGCATTTAACTGGGCTTTAAACAGAACTGCTGGACAGGTGTGTTCCTTTTCCTTTGTCTGTCTTGCTTCTAGATTTTAGCACCTTATAATACATTTTGATTAGTTTCATGAAATCTCTTGGATGCTGATGTCCTGGTTTAATACTTCTAGAGATACTTAAGCTTCATGGAATTTCACCCCCAATCTTCATGTTTCAATTCCAGCAACCTTGAAATCAAGACCACCTAGAATTGCAGAGTTTGAAACTTTAATTTTGATTTAGACATGGATATTATTTGCCTTAATTGGGGGGAGGAATCTAAGGAAAATCATGAATTCATCATGTGGCCAATCAGCTGTCCAGAAATAACTTTGTCCCTATCCCCTATTTTATGGGGATCCAAATGCCAAAAAGATCTCGACTGACATGTCTTGGAAATATGGGCGGCATCAATCACATCTTTCATCAGGTTAGCAAAATACCAATGTAACAACAGGCCAAAGCATGGTTGCTGTCTGGACTCATGATCCGAACCAAGCCTTGTGCGAAACTGAATTATATAGCCTACAAGGAATTATTGCATTGGGCTCTTCTGCTGATCTTGCTTAGTAAATGTGATAATTTGCTGCAGGTGGATCTATATCTGCTGCCTCAGGTAGCATTTCCATCAGGGGGATTGTATTTCAAGAACCAGACATGGGTACAAGGAACCAAAGGATTGCACGTCATTATTCACAATAATTACATCACTGGTTTTGAGAAGAAGATAAAGCGGTTTCGTGATTTTGGGCTCTGGCTAGTGGATGATTATTCCCTTGAGTCACCACTTGGCAGACTGTGATGAGCTATCCAGAGAACAATTTAATCTTTACATATCCAAGTCACTTGGAGAGAAAATATCGCCATTATTTTCAAGTGCAGCTAACCTCATTCTTGGTAGAACCCACTGTATAGAGTGAGAGTAATCTTTGAGGCCGCAAGCAATGCCAGCACCTCAGCCTCCCTGGGTTTCTTACTTGAAGAGGAGATGCAATGGTTGGCACGATTCAAAAATGCGAAGAAAAAGTTATCAACTGTAAATTTCCTTCAAACCTTTGAAGGAGGTTTTGAAGGAGGTTTGAAGGAAATTCATTGTGGGTTTTTGGAAGGGTTGTGGAAAACAAACCAGAAGATCAATGGGCACGTGGTTACGTGTCACTCAAATGTGAAAAGTCCTGATGTAATCAAATGCAGCTGCAATTGGGTTGATCTCAATTGGATTATTTGTGCACTAATTCAATTTACATTTTTTTATTTGGTAAATTTTTATTGTTTGTTCGATGTTTTTTCAAACATCACAAGATATCTATTTATCTCTTTTGCCATGTGGGCAGATCATATGTCCATTATAACTATTGAAAGAGGGAAAATGGTCTATATTACCAAGCTTTTATTCATTTTAAATACTCCTTTGTATGGCATGCATGGGATGTATGCTCATGTTTGTGTATCAGTACTCTTAAATATTACTATGTCATTCCTAACTTTGAATGGTTTAGATTAAAGAAATGGAAAATTTTCACCTACCATCCAAAAAGATTTGGACAAACCACTTACCACTCAAGTTTTTAAAAAAATCATCTGTCACTCAAATTACACAAACTTTAGTCCATTAACTAACGAAAAAGAGTTGAAATTGTGTGTAGACGTTTATACATATTTCTTCTTCTTCTCTGTTTCTCTGTAACATTTTATTATAAAAAAAAATAAAAATAAAAAAAAACCCTAACGGGCTCCAACCTAAAACATTCACTTCCCGGGCTCCAACTTCAAACATTCACTTCACAGGCTCCAACTTGAAATCGACATTGCCATGACTAAAGAGCGGTAGAGAGCATGAGCGGAGCACCAGAAATAATTGATCTGTTCACGAAGCTCGCCACACACCTCCAAAGCTATGTTCCTTCTGTTGGCAATGAAAAAGCTTGTGATTCTGCAATTTGTTCACTCAATCAATCTCTCAACCTGGATGATAAATCTAGGGTTAGGGTTTTGGATACCGCACTTTCATTGATGTGCTTCAAAGCACCCAGGTTCGTCCCCAATTTTTTGACAACTCTCTAGATTATAATATTTATGGAATCATATACAATAAAGAAGAAGAATTAAATGGAAGAATTGAAAATCACAAACACAAATGGGGAGAGGAGAGAGAGAGGGGGTGGGAAGGAAGGAGGAGAGAACATAAGTCACATGAAGAACCAGAAACGTTGTTTTTAAAATGAAAAAAACCAAAGATTTTTTTTAAGTAGATTGCAAAAGCGAGAGAGGAAAGAGAAGAAGAGAAGGAAGCAGAGGTTTTTGGGACAAAACCAATTTCAGTGAAAAAAGAGAGTTTTTTTTTCCCCTTACAACAAGGGTATTGTTGTTATTCATGTATTTTTTAAGGACTGACATCACCAACTAATAACTGTGTTAGTTGTTTTTAGATCTTTTTAATAAATGTTTGTGTAATTTTAATGGTAAGTGAAAATTTCCCAAAAGAAATCCATTAGAAAATGTAAATGAACGACCTAGATTTGTCTTATGATTTTTAAAACATCACATCCCGTTATGACATACATAATTATTCATAAAATAAATATTATATATGAAAAATATAATTATCAAAAATGATAAGAGTTTTTAGATAGATTACACAATCATGGTTACAAAAAAATTATTTCACATTCATTTCCTTCCCCTTTACTTGCAACCAGATGAGTTATGAGGAAAATGAATATACCATCCCCATAAAGCTTCACAAGAAACATTGGATTGGTATGAAATTTGTTCTGGTAGAAGAGAAATGCAATTTCATCTTGGAAAAAGAGCATGTTGTTCTGATAGAAGACAAATGCAATTTCATCTTGGAAAAAGAGCATGTCTTTTCCTGTAGAAAGACTGTAAATTAGTAGTAAGTTCGCCGGAGTAAGTAATGTAACGTGGATAAGTTAATGACTAAGAAGATTTAAGAAAAAGCAACAAGAGAATACAGCTCCAATTACCAAGGGAAATTTTCTCTGATTTCCCCTATGTTTTGGTGATATGATAATCTAAGACTTCATATTGTTTAAAAAAAAAAAAAAAAAGCTTTCACCTCTCATGAAACAGGCGGTGTTAAGGGGCTGTTTGTTAAAACTTCAATTCTGGGATTCTTACTTCTGGTTCAAATTTCTACTCCAACCTCAAAAGGATTCAAGAGTATAAGGGAGTAGAAACATGTTTGTTAACCTAATTTAGTTATGGACTCCAAAGTAGTGGTGGGGGGTGGCGGATGGTGGCACTAGTGGTGAGTGGTGATGGTTGGTGACGGCGGTGGTGGGTGGGAGGTGGTGGTGAAGGGTGGCGGTGGGTGGGTGGGTGGAGATGGTGGAGGGTGGTGGCAGTGGTGGTGGGTGGTAGTGGATGGTGGTGGCGGTGGTGGTGAGTGATAGTTGATGGTGGTGGTGGGTGGTGGTGGCGGTGGTTGGTGGCTGGTGGTGGTGGCGATGGTAGGTGGCAATGGTAGGTGGCGGTGGGTGGTAGTGGATGGTGGTGGCAGTGATGGGTGGTTGGTGGTGGTGGCGACGGGGGGTGGTGGTTGTGGCTGTCGTGGTGGTGGTGGTGGTGGTGGTGGTGGGTGATAATTGGTGGTGGTGGTGGTGGTGGTGGTGGTGGCGGTGGCGGTGGGTGATAGTGGATGGTGGTGGCGGTGGTGGGTGGTTGGTGGTGGTGGCGACGAGGGGTGGTGGTGATGGCGGTGGTTGGTGGCTAGTGGTGGTGGCGATGGTAGGCGGCGGTGGGTGGTGGTGGCGGTGGTTGGTGGCCGGTGTTTGGTGGTGGTGGCGATGGTAGGTGGCGGTGGGTGGTGATTGAGGATGGTGGTGGTGGTGGTGGGGGGTAGTGGTGGCGGTGGGTGGTGGCGGTGTGGTGGTGGTGGTGGTGGTGGCGGCAGTGGGTGGTGGAGGGTGATGGCGGTGGTGGGTGGTGGCTAGTGGGTTGTGGTGTTGGTGGTGGTAGTTGGTGGTAGTAGTGGTGTGGGGTGATTTTTACTCCAAAATTATGTTCTGAAGTCGAAAAGCATCTATTTAATGCTCCAAAAAATTAGATTCTAGAGCTCATTTGGAGCCGGTTCACTCATGGATTCTTCAGAAGTTCGAACCGAGTTACCAAATAGGCTTCTACTCCATTTATGCTCCAGAAGTCAGAATCCAACTTCTGGAGTGTTACCAAACACCCCCTAAAAATAGTAATTAATTGGAAGATAAATGATATTTTTATCCTCATCTCTTTAATTTCCTTTTACAACCCTAGATTCTCCATCCCTCTCTTCGCCTTTGTCCCATCTGCAATCCCCATCTTTCCACCCCTGGAACCCCCAACACTTCCCTCCCTCCGCCACTACAGCTCCTTGTTCCTAGACAGCAAGAAGTAGTTTTGAGAATGAAGACGTCTATGTGAGTCTCTTGTTGCTAGCTTGTAGTAAAGAGGACTAAAATGTAAGACGACGCCAGTGATCCTTTCTTGTATTCTCTTGTAACTATAAACTATTGTCTCAATCGTATAATTAATCCTTATAGTTCAAGCCTATAAATCGGGTTGTGATTTTATCTTTATAAGTTTCTTTTTCCTGTTTTTTCCGTAAATGATGTGGGAGAGTATAATTTTAATCGGATCATTTGTTCTTCTGAGAAGCAAAATGGCATAAATCTCAAGAAATTCTTCCCCTTTTGTAGATCTTTTATTTTATTTTTTGGGCTTTAAGTCCTTTGTAAATTCATTTATCGAGATAGTTTCTAAATAGTCTATTTGTCCAGTGTGTAATCGGAATAAATCTTAGCCTTGTTGATTCAACTGTGTTTTCTTTATTAATTTATTTTTCTTTATTAATTTTTGTATTTTAATATATTTGAGTTGCCTTAATTTTGTTGATTAAATTATCTTTTTTTCTTAAATTAATTTATTTTTTTCTTTATTAATCCTTGCATTTTAGTACATCTGAATTGTACTTTGTTGCTTATTTTCTCTATAAATATATAAATATAAGCCAGAAAGAGAGAAAGAGAGGTGTGGAGAATTACATTGATTCCCGTTCCCTCTTCTCCATTCTCTCTATCTTTCCTTTCATTCCTTTTTATTTGGTTACATGGAATCAAAGTGGGTATCGTATTGAGAGTCAATTAAAGTTTCTGGTGTAAGTGTGCAGCTACCATTGTTGCATCTGCTTCTTCTGCTTCTTCAGAAGATCTGGTTTTGTTTTCTATTCTATTTTCTGACTGAAACTCAATTCCATCATCAAGTAAGTTTGTTTTCTGCAATCATTTCCGACAATGGAGGGTTCCATCTCAGGTAACTTCTCTCCTGTTACGAGCTATTCTGATTCTTCTATTTTCTTTATCTTTCTCTTTTGAGGTTTTTTTTGCTCCTACCTGTGTGATACCCTGTTCCTGGCGACAGTACCAGCCCCAAAGTTTGATTTCGAGCTCCCTGGTTACCTGCTGTTTTGACCTAATATTTAGGGTACTAGGTGTCCTCCCTAGAGCGAATCTACTCCATGA
>CM053275.1:95504253-95897395 GCA_028583415.1 Protea cynaroides | reverse complement strand
GTATTGTTAATACAATGGATCGCCTACCAATAACACATGGACACGTGGAATGCCGAGGGTCAAGACGTTTGTCCCAATCAATGCGCAACAACGAATATGAACAGAATCGTTCTATTTGTTGACACCTGGATAGAGTCATCGACCTATAACTATATCACAACCTTCCGCACACGCAAATGTATGCCTGTACTGATAACCACTACATCCAGTAGTGGAGTTCACATATTCAACTACGATGTCCACCATCATCATACAGTCCACTATTAGATTCACATTAGACGGTTAGGATTCAACAAGTCGTTCATACGACTACCCACATTATCTATTGACTTATAACCACTCCAAAAAACAAAAACAAAAAAGTCATGGGAAATGAAGGAAGTTAGGTAAAGTTGTTTTAGTCTCAAATACAAAGTTATAATGTTTAAGGAAAAAGATCCAAGACAATGTCACCATATAAGTACTATGTCCCATAATTTTTCACATAATTCACACTTTCTATTCTCGTGACCTTGTGTGAGCCCCATTGAAGGTACCAATTCTTCTATATCTATTTGCACATTTTGGGAGATACACGAATAATTTAAGGTTGCAACGTAAAATTCAAGAGTTATTAAGTCTTAAAATATCAACAACCATAGTGAAATAAGAAACTTCAAGGGTTCAGTTTTCAATATTAACAGTCAGAAAGAAAGTTTTATTGCAAACCGGGCAGTAGGAAAATTTCTGTTACCAGGTTTCGTATGCGTTGATTTGGAATCTGCTCCTTCCCCCAATAGGTTCACAAATCTCACTTAGGCTATAGTATTTTCTAAAATATCCTTTTAATTGAAATGAGATTTCAAATGTGTGGATGTGAAACCATACATCGGTTTGTAAGAAAATTCTGTCCACGCTCTATTGTTTATTTTACCCCAAAAAAAAGAAGAGATTATGCTTTATAAGCTAAAATTTGCATATTTTTTGTCCATTTATCTTTCTAAGAATTAGGATTAATGGTCGGACTTGAGGACTGAAGATTCCAAATACTCTTTTGTTTTGATGTAAAATTTTCTTGTATAAATTTTACGAGTAATATTTTATTTATAAAAATATTTCATGCAATGTTTATTTCTGGAGGTAAAATGTCAGGCATCGACTGGTGGGAGCCTACTCTCCTCCCAAACCCCTGGGAGGAGAGGATTTGAATCTACTGAAAGCTATGTTTTAATGTTCTTACGAATTGACGACAACGACATTTGAAAAAATTCCCCAAATTCAGCCTTTCTTTCTTCGTCGACATTTCCAACTCGATTCGGTACCAGTTGAAGTTTAATCGACGCTTGAGCAACGGAATCTGATTTATCTCATTTTTCTTTTCTTCTCTAGTGATGATCACTGCATTTGCGATTGCAGGTAATCTAGAATATTCCAAATTTTTGCTTATCTTTTTTCGTTGCAACGGTAAGGTCTATTGAGATTTTAAAAAAAAAATTCTTGTCCTTAATCGGGATTGAAAACTGTTATGGGGGAAAAACATCACCCAATGAAAATCTTACATGTGGCATCCAACGTTGCCAAGGCTGATCAGATTTGTTAAAGTGGCGCTCGGCCTTGTATGCCCGGAGTAATAGTTCTATCCGAATACGTTTCTTGGGTGGAGGCACAGTTCTATCAAGGCACGACGCTTGGTCAGAGACATCATCCTACTGGATTACGTTTTTCGGTCGGAGCCCAGAGTCCTAAGGTGACTAGGTTACGTCGTAGGAGTCCTCCTCCTAGTACAATACAATGCCGACCATCGCGGCCATAGGACCACTCGTATGGTGCCACGTGACACTCTTACTATTGACCGACTAAGCTTCCTTGTCTAGAGTCTCCCATTTCTACTCGGAGTCTATGACCTAGACGTCCCTCAGAGCGATACTTGACCGTCCTATTGACAATCTACTTCCTTGAGTCTTGGTACTTCCATGCTTCTTCTCAATCTTTATAAATAAAGGACGATCTCTGAAGGTAATACTCACTTACAATCTCATTATTCACCATCAATTTTTCATACGCTCAAACTCCCTCATTATTTCCCTCTTTCTTTAAACTAGAGATAGCTTCCGACTATCTCTTGACTGTTTATATTGAGAATCTGACTTAGGCATTAGAGTGTACCCAGGACTTAGTCGTCCAAATCCCTTGTTTAACTTCTGTGATTGTAGGTTGCTCGGATCGCAGATCTACAGGACGATTTTCAATCGTAACAAAAGCTTTCCTACTAAAATTACTAAAATTGTAATGGAACCATTAATTACTTACCTTAAATGATTACTAAATACGGCATTGATCGTCAAAATTATCCTCAAGGTAAGAGGAAACTTCAGTGCTTCAGTTTAGTTTTCCATGGTTGTGAAGAAGATAGCGTTCTTTAATGAACGGAGAACTTTTCTGATTCCGTTTAAGTTATTATAGTAAGTCTGCAGGTCTGTAGGTCTAGTTGCATGAGAGTAATCCGAAGAGCATAGGAGCTTCAACTAACTATAGGTCCGTCAAATTAGATATGGTCTGTTCATCAGCATTATCAGAAAAAAAATTTAATTCTTTTTTCTTCGTAAGCATCGATTACGGTGATAAAATCGCAGGAATACGAAGTAAAGCATTTGCATCCTGGAGCCAGAAAGAAGGTCTAGATCATGATCAGAGACCATACAGGTTAGTCCGCCGGTTCCGATTCCAATCAGGATCCATCTTAGATCCATCCCAAAATCCCAAAAAATGGCTTAACACGAACCAATTCATATCCAATCGAATCCTTAAATCCATAGGCCTACCCATCTTGTAAAGTCCGAACCAGAATCAATAACTTTTACATTCATTTGGGTGAAGCTATGGCTGGTAAGGGTGCGATATTTGCATAGGAATCGTTTATCGAAAATAGATCGAACTATTTACACTGGAACCGAAAGACCGTTTAATAATTGGTTTGATTCTGATTTAAAATTTGACACCGTTCATTGAAATCGGATCAAACCATTTAAACGTAGGGTTAAACCGGTTAGACATCGATTAAACCGAATAGAATGTATACCATTTGTTCCCTAAAAGTTAAACTAATAAAACCTAATCTCATTCCCTATATCAATATATAATTTTCAAGACCGAAGACGCTAACCCCAACCCCAACCCCAATTAACTAACGGGCTGGTCCGGTGTCGGTTTGTTATCGGGTTGAGCTTATTGAAGTGATTTCGGGCTGATTCGGTCCGGACCGGGCTTATCAAGCTAATCGGGCCAATTTTATATGTAAGATATATTGTCTATTTTATTATTTTTATCTATAAAATTAGCATCATTCTATGTATGTAATTCAATAAATTGTAACAATTAACATACTTTTTTCAACTATAGATTCATATAATCTTTTGGATCAAGAAGTGAACTATAACAGTGTAATATAATCCATCAAAATTTAAAATCATAAAAATTAAGAAATTGGGCCCGGATGAACCTTACGGGTGTTCGGGCTAGTTCGGGCTTCTTAACGGGCCGGTCCGGTCTGGTTTCGATTTGGACTGAAACGGTGTCGGGCTTTACAAGCCAAGACCGAAACCTGTCCATTAAGGTTCGATCCGGACTGGGTTCGGGTTATTTCGGACCGGTTTGGTCTGTGCTACTGGGCCGGGCCCATTCTTGACACCCTTACCTAAAACCTAAACTAATAAAACCTAATCTCATTCCCTATATTATTAATATATAATTTCCAAGACCGAAGACGTTAACCCCAACCCCAATTAATATACTATTTTCTCAAAAAGTCAACCTTAATCCCAAGTAATATATTATTTTTTCAAGAAACCAATCCTAATTTCAATTAATACACTATTTTCCCAAGATCCAACCCTAATTACCAAAGACCTAAACCATAAAACCAAAACGATAAAACTAAAAAACACAATTGGTATTAACTATTATTCCATTAGGCATGACAACATTACAACATGCAATTTTTTTTAATTATGAAAAATCGATTAATAACCGATACTTTAAACCGTTTATAAACTGCAGACAAAACCGACTAATGAAAGACCTTTTAAAAACCGATACACCGAAACCGATTACTAATCTGTTCTAGTTTCAATTTCGACACCGTTTAGTTAATCGGTTCGATTTTGATTTTACAATCTTATACAAAACACCACACTAGAGCAAACCATTAAACCGATTATAAACCGTTTAACACCCTTAATGGTTAGCAATGGCTAATGAGTGTACAACAATTTGAATCATGTGGTCAGCACAGTTGTTTGTTTGTGGATTCAAATCCTCTCCAGACGCTCAGCTCCACCGAGCCCGCCAGTAATCCGATAGTGCTGAAAGGTTGAAGAAGATATTTTCCGGATGTTGTTAGTCATCTATTAATGAGTAGACTCCCCCACCCCCCAAAAAAGAAGTTTCAATCAATGGACTGATATTTTACCTCCCACTCCACACTAATGGAGTTAATAGAAAGCCCACATGGACAGAAGTTAGAGAATGTCAATGATGTAAGTTTTAAGACTTCCGTCGTCTTGCACGGTTTGTGAGCTTACCTTCACTTCCAAACGAAGTAAATTCGATTGCTAACTTCTTGGCTAGAAGGGTTATGATTATTTCGTAGTTGGTTCAGTGGCCAATTTCCTATCCTTGGCTTTGTGATATATATGAAGCCATGACTTCAACACATTTTTTAGATCAATGATATTTCTTTTTATCATTTTCTTTTATTTTTTATTTTAATAGACTTGTATATATACTTACCTCCCTCTCCACGCGAATGGAGTTAATAGAAGGCCCTCAAGAAGGGTTGATAATGTTAACGAGGAGAGAGTATGTCAGGGGATGTAAAAGAGTATATGATCTTTTTCCATATTTACTAAGATGTTTTTATAAAGGAATGATATTTAAGGTATATAATGGTGTAAACATGAATACTATAGATTTTAGAATACTACAAATTACATTGCTAATGCTATAAATATGGATAATCATTCAACATAGATATTCATATAATTTTTAAAGGGAAAAACATTTTTTTAAGTTGCTCATGTGTGGGTAAGTTCATATTTTCCCTTTATATTTTTAGGAGAAAGTTTCTTTGGCTTATCTTTTTCCTCTAAAAAGTATAAAATCTCTCACTTCCTGTATTTAAAGTTTTCATATTATTTTTCTTTTTATCCAACCTTCCACAAATTCTGTCCAACCATTTGCTTTCCTTCATAGCCAGGTAATCAACATCTCTATTACTTATTCTCTCCAATCATTGACTTGCCTTCATAACCAAGTAACCAACATCTCTATTACCTACCTATCATTCTTAGTCACTTGAAATTACTTTAACAACACAACCAACCAATAGCAATAGGATAAATATATTTGTTTTATGGTTGCAGCAATCCATCCCTCTCCTTTTAATATATATTTATATGCTAGTAAACGTGTACGACATAGTCATATAGTAAAGGCTGTAGATATATATTAATGTCCATATCACTAGTAATGTTAAAACTTTAATATTTGACCATTCAAATGTGGGCAATTACTATTGTTTAAATAAAATTGTTTTGGCAGCCAAGAACTGTCTCTGTCAATAGTTTGGTGGATCCGTCAACCATTATTTTTGTTTCAGCCTGTAAATCAATCTGCTTTTTGATTTTTTATTTTTTTAAAAATTTTTAATTATCCCAATAAAATGTTTAAATATGTATCATGAAAAGACTTGAATCATGTCCTAAGCTAGTATTGGATCAATACATAAATTAACCTTAGTGAAGACTTTGAGTTTGACCAAATCTAATGCTCTTTGACTACAAAAACTGTATGTACTTTTTGTGTAAATTTTAAAAAATTATAATTAATAAATTCATAACTATCATTATGAAATATTATAAGAGGTCATATATATAGTGGCAACAAAATAGTCAGAGGGTGGTTTGCGAAAATTATAAATAATAAATACATAACTATCATTATCGAATATTATAAAGGTTTATAGGTAGTGGCTACAAAATAGTCATGGGGTGGTTTAGTTAGATTTTTTTTTCTTCTTATATATTTTTATTTTTTTATAAAAACAATGGGAAAGGATGGGTTATACTTGTATCTACTTAAGGTGTCAATTCGGTATGAAGCCAGTATGGTTAAAAAAATGGGACTGAAGTCGATATGGTATGATATTGGTATTATGGAATGATCCGGTTTGTACGAATCGTATATCAAAATTGTACCAAATATTTATTGATATAACTTTATACATATATAAATGTGCACTGATTTTTCTTTTCTGTACACCAAAATTAGTGTGAAACTATACATATACCGGATAAGAAACATTAGATATATATATATACTGGATGAGAAATCATATAGATAATGAATAAAAACTGTATCGGGCTGGAATGGTAACAATATGAAAATTAGAACTGAAACGGATTTATTACGACATCAGTATCACCAATTGACCTTTTGTACTATACAAAACTGTGTTAATATCGAATACTGTACCAATTGACACCCATATATCTAGTGGCTACAGAATAATCATGCTGGTGGTTAAGTTGTAATGATGATTCATACTCCATCCTCACAAGTGGAGAAAAAAAGTATGTTACATTGATAAGAGCATAAACTACTTTTTTTTTGTGTAATGGAAAATCATATTCTATCTTCACAAATGAAATAAAAAGTATGTTATATCAAAAAGAGTCATGAGAAGTGAGGGGAACCATGTAGCATACTATTGTTGATACCCAGCACATTCCTATCAATGGTTGCAACAGGATCGGATTGGGTCGAGTTTTTTAAAACTCTAATCCTAATCTTGGTTATTTAAACATAATCTTAATCCAGTCCAATCCTGTCAAGGTTAGAAAATATACAATCCTAACTCTGACCCTGGTAGGGTTGGGCCTAACCCGGGCCTAACCCTAACCTACCTTAATTGATCCTGACAGGGCTGGGTTGGGCCGGATTAATCCTGATTTAGGGTTGGATTGACCCTGATTGGCCCTGAAATATATAACAAAACATACATATAACAATTACAACTTAAAGTTATAACAAACACAAATATATATATACAAACACAAATATATATATATATATATATATATATATATAGAGGATTGGGTCGGGCCGGACTCAACCCAGGGGGGTCAACCCTAATCCAACCCAACCCTGTCAGGGTTGATCAAATTTTGAGTCCTAACCCAATCCTACCAAGGTTTGGGCCGGGTTCAACTCTGCCAGGGTTCAAGACAGGGTTTGGACGGATTCGGATTGTCAAGATAAAATTTACACCCCTACCTATCGTCATACCAAAATTTTCAAAGTATGACCAGTAAAAAGTCTCACTTCAAAAGTTATATTTAGTGGCTATCAATCAGTTCATTGTTGTAGTTTTCGTTATCTACTTTTAGTAAGATCGATTCATATTCCATCATCAGTTCACCACAAATGATGTATAAAAAAGAGTCACAGGAAAATGACGGATTATAACTAGGGATTACAAAATAGTTATGGTGGTGGTTAGTTGAGTTTAGATCACCTATATGTATTTGTAGTACTTGTATTTTTTTTTTTTTTTTTTTTGAGATTTCATTATTGGCGATGTGGTGTGGGACCCATTTCTACAGATGGAATCCATTAAATATGGATGATGATGGGATCTTAAGGAGGATACAAGTACATGCATATGAACTATTCTCGATTTAGTTGTTAGATTATTTGTAAAAACGATTCATATTCTTTCCCCATAAATGAATAAAAAATACTATGTTATATTGATAAAGAGTCAAGAGAAATGCTGGAAATCATGCAGAATATGGGAGAAAGTACCACTTTAAATGTTATATTTAGGGTTTTTTCTATTAGACGCCTGTTGACAATGAGATTGATGTCTGTCGGATTATTGTAAACCTCCTTCATCCCTTATCAAAAAACCACCTACGTATATTGTGGTTTTATGATGACCCAATGAGTGTGAGTGTGTAAAAAAATTGACATCAAAAAATAGAAAGACACTAGTGACAACAGAATAGTCATGACGAGCGGTTTTGTTGTTGGGTTTTTTGCAATTGCCATTCATATTGCATCCCAACACATGAAAAAAAGAGGAAGTGATGGGAAACGGAGACCTTGTGGGTCTCATACAATGTCACTGTAAGTATTATTTCCCTTAATTTTTCATATAATTCACACTTTTTTCTTCGTGATCTTATGGGTCCCATTGAAGGTACCAAGTTGCAAGATAAAATTCAAGAGTTAATTCTTAAAATATCAATAACCACAATAAAATAAGAAAATTCAAGAGTTTGGTTTTCAATATTAACAATTGGGAAAAAAGTTTCTTGCAAACCAGGCAATAGGAAAATTTCTGTTACTGGGTTTCATGTGCATCGATTCGGAATCTATTATTTTCCCAATAGGTTCACAAATCCCACTTAAGCTATAGTATTTTCTAAAATATTATTTTAATTGAAATGAGATTCCAAATGAGTGGTTGTGAATAAACCATGCAACCTGTTTGTAGTTTCACAGTGAATCATTCACCTAAAGATCATAAAGCTTATTCCAGGTCTTCCTATGATCCATTAAACTAAGAATGAATGATTCAATGTGAAAGTGAATATGTAGCTACCTTTTGATTGAAATAAATGTATTTCCATCATCTATTCCAATCTATTGTTCATCAATATTGGATTAAAGCCATGAACTCTGCTTATGAAATCACCATCGTGTTTACATAATTTTAAAATATTTTCATATTTTATAATTAGAGTGAAGACAAAAATCATTTTTATAGAAAAATCTTGTTGGAACCAAATTAGTGAAAATATGAAATATGTTGTAATTTTTTTTTGTCGTCTTTTTTGTACAATGACATCTTTAAAATGACATATTGATTAGTGAAATATATATATATATATATATATATATATATATATATATATATATATATATATATATATATATACGATGAACAATTAAAAGAATCCCACTCCACTAATTTGACTATAATAAAATGCATTCATATCTTGGTAGTGTGGGGAGAATCTCTCACACCACACCAATGGTGCTGCAGAGAATGGTATCATCTATATTCACCCATATAGTCAAGGTAAGAGAGAGAACAATTAGAAAACCCATGTGAGAGGAAAATGATACATTGTGTTTGGTTGGAAAAGGAATTGAAGGATTTGGTTGGAAAAAGAATTGAAGGGAAGGGAAGTGAAAATTTTTAATTTAAAAAGGAAAATTTTGTAATGAGTTTGTAATGATTATAACACATGCTATCATATTGTTATGTAACTAAATCCAAATAATTTTATATATTTAGTTATTAACTTACACTTTTCTTCGTATTCAAATCTCTTGCATTTTTAAAAAGTAAAATAAATTTTACAATTTATAGTATCATCACTAAATATGTTAAGAAAATTGGATAATTCATACAATCATTTTGTGTTACAATTATAAAAGTTTTCCTTTTAAATTAAAATTTCCCTTCCCTTCCCTTCAATTCTTCTTGCAACCAAACACAGCCAACGGGTTTTTTTTCTTTCTTTTCCCACCTACTTTTATGTGGGGGAAAGCCGAAGCGTTTCTTATTCGACTATGTCGCTCCTCCGTCAAACATGAACCTTTTCCTCTTTTAAATGGGAGAATGTCATATTAACATATGAGAAGAGAGTGGCACATTAACGTGCACATCTTGAAAACTGAATTGCATGGTGGCAAGTAGTAAAGGTGTCAACTGGTATGGTATTCACAATTCAATGCAGTACAAAAGGCAATATGGTGATATAGTACAATATTGGTTTTGGTCCATTTTTTCATACCATTAGCGTACTAGCTTGATATGGTTTTAATATGATTTTTATCCGGTATATATACAGTTTCTTATCAGGTATATATATGATTTCATACAAAATTTGGTGTAAAAGAGATAAAATAGTTATAAATTTATACCGGTATATAATCAATAAGGTTTCAATATCGATTCATACCGACCAGTCCAGTCCGTAATATCGATACACTACCGGTTTCGGTTTTTCCATACCGTTACTGTACTGATCCTAATTCACTTTAGTTCGATAGTGGTAATTTGATATGGTTTCGATTTCAGTATATGGTATCGGTACCTAATTTGACACCTTTAGCAAAAAGGTATGTAATTTATGATGTGATGTTACTCTTATAGAGACTTGCTCAAGGACAGGAGCCAAATCCATATCAGTTTTTCAGCCCACAATGATAGATTTGTTCACATGAATGTGAATTTTTTTAATTCAGTTCAAGATGTCATCAGTTAGAATTTCAAAGTAATCTTGGTGTTTCTCTTAGTAAGACTTTCTCTTTTTTTTTTTTTTTGGTAATACAGAAATTCATTCATTAGGTAAGGAGGATATATACAGCCAAAGCATCATCAAAACACAAGTGATGAAGCCAAGGAAGAGAATTAGACCAGTGATGTATCCCTATAGTCATCACTGTTTTCTTTGCTAGGGAATGAGCCACATGATTGGCATCCCTAGATATGAGTTTAAAAACAGCATTACATTGTTTACCCCGATATAAAATGTCCTCAAGTACAAAAGAGAGGGAGTAAGGAATAGCAGCATTTGAACCATTTAAAAAAGAGACCAACTCAGCATTATCAGATTCCACCTCTAGATTCGTGAAAGCATTAGCAGCAGCAACATGAAGACCCTCCCAAACCGCCAAAGCCTCTCCCATGAGAACACTAGAAGCTGTGATATTCTTTGATGTTGCATAGAGTGAATTTCCATTAGTATCTCTAAAAATGAAGCCTACACAACCAGCATGAGACTCATTACAGAAGGCCACATCCGTATTCAACTTAATATAACCAGCTACTGGAGGAGACCAATGATGTGGATTGGTAACAGATTGAGAGTCCTTAGAAAGAGGAAAAACATTAAGAAACTCCACCAAAGCCTTATTAACTTTCACAATAACATCAATAGGAGTCCACTGCTTAGCATGAAAATAGAGATCATTCCTGCTCAACCAGAGAAACCAATAGAAAAAAGAGATTTGTGACCAGACCAGCCAAGCTGTCAGCTTAGAAGACAAATAAATGTGCCCAAGACTGTAGCCATTGAGAGAAAGTGGACTCATTTGAAGAAATTCTCACTGATAGACCTGATCCAAACCAGACTGCCTTAGCATAAGGGCAGTGCAACAGAATGTGATCAATGCTTTCAATGTAATAACCACACCTTCGGCATGAAGGATCAATAGGTACCTGTCGTCTACTCAAGGAATCCCCTGTTGCCAAACCATTTGCACAAGCCTTCAAAAGAAATGATTTGATCTCAGGGAGAGTTATGAGAATTCCATATCTTCTTCCAAACCACATTTGGCACCAATTGCCAAGATGGAATCCGAGAGGAAGAGCCCCTCTCCGCATGCAACTGAGCAAAATAGTTAGAGATAATATGATAAGCAAATTTTACAGAAAATCTACCTGATTTATCCCCTCCCCAAATTAAACGATCCACACTTGGAAATAGTGACAAAGGGATCTTTAAAATAGCCTGTACAACATGAGTTGGAAACAGAAGACAGCAGATCTCTCCTCCAAATATGATTATCAGAGTCAATAAAATCTGCTACAAAAGACACAGAACAGCCATGAGGTCTAGGAATGTGAAGTTTAAAATCAGGAAGGGTGGGAACCCAAGGATCCTCCCAAATCCGAATAGAAGTTCCATCTCCAACCTGCCATATAAAACCCATTAAAAGAAATTTCTTTCCCTCCATAATACTTCTCCAAGACCAGGAAGGGCGATTTCCAAGGGTAGCCACAAGAAAATCCGAACGGGGAAAGTAAATGGATTTAAGAAATTTGCCCCAGTGAGAATCAGGGGACTGCCATAATCTCCAAGCCAACTTCGTTAACAGTGTTAAATTTTGAAAATATGGATCTCTAAAAAAACCAAGACCACCATGATCTTTAGCGTGACAAAGTCTAGTCCAAGGGATCCAGGGAATACCTTTCCTATCCTTAGAAAATTTTCAGAAAAAAATAGAAACAGTTTGCTGAATGGCATGATGATGAGACATTGGTAATTTAAAATGCATTGCCGCATAGTTTGACATTGATAGTGCAACATATTTAATTAAAACCTCTTTGCCAGTAGGGGAAAGTAAACAACTCTTCCAATTTGATAATTTATGTTGAATACGTTCACAAAGATCATTGAAGAGATGCTTCTTTGATAGACCAAACTCTGCTGGAAGCCCCAAAGACTTAGTAAGACCTTCTCCATAAGGAATCTTAAAAATCCTAGAAAAACCACCGAAATGGGGTGGGAGTATTAGGACTGAATGAAAGATTGGATTTTTATAAATTCAACCTTTGCCCAGATGCTGTACAGAAAAGATCAATACAACTTTTAAGAACTGTAACATTTGGAAGATTGACCGGGGAAAAGACTAAAAAATCATCCGCAAAAAAAAAGTGAGTTAAAGGTATCGAACGATTCTGAATTTTAATACCTTTAATGAGACCAGAATCCACAGAATGTTGGATGATCATAGAGAGAGAGAGCATAAATAGATAAAATAAAAATAGCTGGTGATAAAAGATCACCCTGACGCAGGCCCCTAGTAGGTTTAATAGAATATCGTTCAGCTCCATTAACCAGGATAGTGTAGGAGACCGTAGAAATACACTGCCTAACCAGATTAACCCAAGTGCAACCAAAACCAATCTTAAGGAGCAAAGCCTTAATAAAAGGCCATTCTAACCTATCATAGGCTTTTTGTAGATCAAGCTTCAAACCAAGAAAGCATGATTTGCCTCTCGTTCATTTCTGGATATAATGAAATATTTCATGTGCCATGAGCACATTGTCTGAAATAGATCGATTAGGGATGAAAGCCGACTGCGAGGAAGAAATTATATTATCCAAAATTGTATTCAACCGACTGACCATGATTTTCGTGATGATTTTCATGGGCGTACCATAAAGACTTATTGGGCGGTACTGGTCCACTGATTCAGGTTGTTTTATTTTCGATAAAAGGCATAGATAAGTCTTGTTTAGATCAGCATTCAGCAATCCAGATGAAAAGAACTCATGCACTGGTGAAGGTTGAACAGTGGTAGGAGATGGAGACTGTAACGATATATTAGAGAATCGAGGCAGTAATTGAAGGACTGCAGTGGTAAAAGCAGGATTCTGGAGCACATGAGGTGGGATAGTGATGGACCTTGAATGACACTGAGAGGGGGGGTGAATCAGTGTGAATACTTTTTCCCTGATATTTCTTTGCTGCCCAATGCTTATGATGAACAAAACTGCCCCATACACAATCGTATGCAAATCTACCTCGCAACCACTCAGTGGCCAGGTCTACCAGATTTGCATACCCATCCTGCAATTCATTCCACGTACTTCAAAAAGTACATAATTAAACAAACCACAACACAGAAAGATTACGTGGTTCACCACCACAGGGAGTGATGGCTAATCCACGGAGTAATGCCCAATGGGCTTCGTATTTACTCAATACTCAACTTTTAGCCCTTTACAGGACAAGGATGCTCACCCTAAATTTTTCCAGCATAAAACTGAGAGGGCGTAACAACGCCAAAATTCAGGCATAAAGCCAGTGTCCAGCACCCACTGAACACACCACAACAAGTACAATTTTTTGGGCTTATAATGATGTCCTACAATAAAATCCCAATCTAGCAAGGCATTCAATATTTTCTTCTCTTTTTCTTTGCCTAATGCTAGCATACATTAAATTCCCATACAACGTAGGCATTCAACATTATCAACCTACTTTAACATACAATGCATTGATTCAATAAACAGTAAGGGAGTTGAGAAAATCTCACAACCAATTTTTTCTGATAATTGACAATGTTCCTCTTCTTCTGGTAATCAAACAATCCCTTGCCATATGCAACCAAGCTTTACCAGCCTTCAAAGATACATCAGTATATCGGCATCAGCATGAAAAGAGATGGAGAAAGACTGTCTTCAATTTCCAGAGCAAGAAAGATCAAAATCCATGAAGTTCTCCCCTTTTTCTTCAAAAAACCTTCCTCCAATCTGTTTTTCACGGCCACTGGTCTCTATAACCATTCTCAATAGAAAGAGCATGAAAAACCTAGCTCAGTGCAATTTGGATCGTCGGATTTGGCCTCCGGATGATCAAGTTATGGCATAAACAAGTTTGGCCATTCAAAAAATTCCAAATGGAATCTTTTAATTCCATTTGGTGCGCCTGCGACGCACCGTAGCCGCACCCGCCATCTAGGTGTCACGCTCTGATAGGCTGAAGAGAGCATCTGTGAAATCGGCCGTCGGATCTCACTTAAAAAGGCGAGATTGCGCCGCTGGATCTGAATTTGTTGCGTCAACGAACCTCGGAGTTAATCCAAACCATACGATCTGGATCACTCGCACGCTGTCCCATCTACGCGTTACACAGAATCAAGGTTCTGCTTCAATGTAATGCGGTGCAACTTATTAAGCTGCATCTGACCAATAAAAACAGTCGCGATAGAATCTGACGCTGACGACTCTGATGTATGCAATCCCGCATTCTTCTGGGCCATCCGATTTGAATCTTGTATACGCGGCTTCATCTGGGTCGTTGATATGAGATATTCTCAGGAGTAAAAAGACCATATTGCCCCTGAGAAATCTGACAATGGCCTCTGTAACTTTTGCCATTTGTTAAACTTGCGCCAGAGACTGATTTCCAGAGAGCTTTTCTCTCTCCTGGAAATCAGTCGAACAACTGATAGACATGAGTGGGCTTATGCGCGTGCGGGTTTTGCGGGCAGTGCCATCTTTCCGCCGGGGGCCGGCTTCCGCTTGCGGGCTCTTGCGGGCCTCGCGGTCGCTTTCTTTGGCTGGCCTGCGGTCTTCTTGGCCGGCTAGTGGTGCCAAGCGGCTGTGCCATGCGGGCCTGCTTGCTGTGGTGCCTTGCTGTGGTGCCATGCGGCTGGCCTGCTGGCTGGCTGCCTTGGTGCTCGGCCAGGTTGGCTGTCTTGGTGGCATGCCACCTTGGTGGGTCCTACTTTCTCTCTCCTGGGTCCCACTTTCTCTCTCCTCTTTCTCTTCCTTCTAATTCTCTCTCCTCTTTCATGCTTCATGCTTCACAGTACCTGTAACAAAGCCGCAATACCTGTTTCACTGCCATATCACCTGTAGGATCCGCAGACACTCTCTCTCATCAACCTTGACCCAGTTAGCCCAATTTGCCAACAATTACAATATGTAGGCCAACAGATAGCATATCGACCAAGGAAAAGAGGGGTAATACCAAAAGCGGTCAAACACTTGGCAAGGGGGAAGAGCGGTCATAAGGAAGACACCGACACTTTGATTGATCAGAGAGTGTAGAAGGCATGGCTTTACATGGGCTGGGAGAATTCAAGAGAGGTGGTATTGCCAGGTGGCAAGCATCAGGGGGAACCAAAAGCTGTAAGGGAACACCTGGGTTAGTAGTGGGCCCTCCACTACTGCAGGAACACAGAGAAGGAATGCTCACCAGGGTTTGAGGAACTCCGACAGAATCCGGCGTTAAGAAATCAAAAAACTTCACCGATTCCAACATACGGGAGGTAGGAGTAATACCCTTAATAGCTGAGTCAAAAACATGGGGAGGAAGAAGCGGGCAGGGTGATAGGGGGTCACAACCATGAATGACACGATGAGACTGATCCGCTTCAAAACATAGTGAACAAAGGTTGATTTCATGGCCGAGAAACCCTCAGAAAAAACAATGCACTGGTAGACGTTCATACTTGATAGAAACACGGCGTTCCTGACCAGATCGACTCTGGATAGTTAGAAAAGATCTCAGTGGGGCTTCAACCTCCAGAGTAACTCAAGCACGAAGAAATTGTAGCCGCTGACCCTGGAATAAGCTTCCTATCAACATAATCTGAGACGGAGGGCCATCTTTACTGACCAGACGTGGAGCCACATTCCGATGCAAAGCTTCCATAGGGAGGTCATGTAACTGAACCCATATCTGGAAAGTAGAGAAACTCTAATCACGCTTAGGAGACCATCGCTCCAATAGGAGCAGGTTGCCGGCAACGGTCCACGACCAAATCTTTCAAGACATTGAATAAAACTAGAACGTAATGGAACCAAAAGAGAAAAAGGTCATTTTCATATTGAATAACCTCCACTCCAGAGGTAGCATTCTAGGCCGCCGGTAAAGCTTCAAAAACTGCTTGCTGTCGATATGGCCGACTACTCAAAACCTTACCAACAAGGAATAGTGATGGATTCTCCTCTGCAAAATCGCCATCCAGAACGAAAATATTGATAGAACAATATCTCAATCGTCACCAACAATATCTCCAGTAGGTATTGATGTGGCAGGATCTTCATAGGTCTCGATCTCCACTGTAGTTTACCTCCTCAATCGGATGCCCTCTTATGGTACAGCACATGCATCCCCATTTGAAATTTTGTTTCTCCAGGCACCGGATTATAAAGCCCTACCAGTTTTCAGGGTGGCATGCTATCCATGGCTACGTCCGTATAGCACCTCTAAACTAGACAATCGAAGCTTGCGATGTGTCTTTTTGGGTTATTCTACTCAACATAAAGGGTACCAATGCCTTGATCCTTCAAGTGGGCGTGTATATATTTCTCGGCACGTTGTATTCAATGAAAAGGAGTTCCTTTATTCAAAGTCTACTCCTATGCCACAAAATCAGCCACAAAAAGATACGTCGACTTATTTATCTATTCCATTGCCAATTACGGATCAGGGGGTGTGTCAATCCAACCCCATTATGGCGTCTCCACTGTTCGACTCATGAGCTTTTCTACCACCTACTGCTGCTCCACCTGACCCAGATTTACTTGTGCACAGCTCAGATTTTCCGCCCTCTACTAGACCAGTGCTATCACCAGACACCGACGTTCCCACCGCTACAGACCCATCCTCTGAGGGTACTTCTCTGCCACCAACTTCATCAGAAGAAAATATTGGTCATCATATGATCACTAGGTCCAAGAATAATATTTACAAACCTAAAGTTCCTACAGCTTTGCAAGCGAAACTTCATCCTTCTTGTCAGTGTTTTAATACTATGGTGGAACCGACCTGTTTTACTCATGCTCAGAAGGATCCCCAATGGCGGGCTGCGATGTCTCAAGTTAACGCCTTAGTGCGGAATGGTACCTGGACCTTAGTTCCATTTCTTCCTTCTATGAATGTCGTTGGCTGCAAATGGATATATCGTATCAAGACAAAGTTTGATGCTTCACTGGAACGTTATAAGGCTCGGCTTGTGGCCTGTGGTTTCACTCAGCAGTATGGGTATGATTATGATGAAACTTTTAGTCCGGTTGTGAAACCAACCACTATTCGGATCGTATTATCCTTGGCTATCACCTATTGATGGTCTCTTCGTCAACTGGATGTTACCAATGCCTTCCTACATGGTGATCTCTCAGAGACAGTCTACATGACTCAGCCCCAAGGCTTTGTTGATCCCCAGTACCCGAATCATGTTTGTGCCCTTAGCAAGGCTTTGTATGGCCTTATACAGGCACCTCGCGCATGGTACCATCGTCTGAGTTCCCATCTGTTATCTCTTGGCTTTCAGACATCCAGTGCAGACTCCTCCTTGTTCATTAAAAGACATAACAAGGATATACTCATCCTTTTGCTTTATGTGGATGATTTGATCGTCACCGGTAGTTGCACTACAACTATTCAAACTCTAATCGGACAACTCAGTCGTGAATTTACACTGAAGGATTTGGGCTCTCTGCATTACTTCCTTGGTGTTCATGTGGACCATCTCGCCGACAGTTTACATTTATCCCAATCCAAATATGCTTGTGATCTCTTGGCTCGCACAAGTATGCAAGATGCAAAGCCATGCATCACCCCGATGGCGGTTAGTGGTTCCAAGCTCAGTAAGGAAACTGGTGAACCTTTTCCTGATGTCACTCTATACAGAAGCATTGTCGGTGCCCTTCAGTATCTCACCCTCACTCGCCCTGACTTATCTTATTCTGTTAATAAGGTATGTCAATTTATGCATGCACCTACACTAGAGCATTGGATGGCTGTGAAACGTATACTACGGTATATCAAGGGAACTATTCATTATGGCCTCACATTACGACCGTTGTCCCTCCTGTCCTTATCAGCCTACACCGATTCGGATTGGGCTGGTTTCCCTGATGACAGGAAATCTACCAGCGGTTATTGTGTGTTTTTTGGTACCAATTTAGTTTCCTGGAGCTCTAAAAAGCAACCTACGGTGGCTCGTTCCAGCACCGAATTGGAATATAAAGGCCTTACCAATACTGCTTCTGAGGTCACCTGGATTCAATATCTATTACATGACCTCGGCTTCAAGCTAGCTCAGGCTCCTGTCTTATGGTGTGACAATATTGGTGCAACCTATCTTGCAGCCAATCCCGTTATGCATGCTCGGACCAAGCATGTTGAGATCGACTATCACTTTGTTCGTGATCGTGTAACAAAGAAGTTGCTTGACGTTCGTTACGTAAGCACTCACGATCAAACAGCTGATATACTCACCAAGCCTTTAGCCCATACACGGTTCAAATTGTTAAGGGGCAAATTCACTTTGCATGAAGGCCCGTTTCGCTTGAGGGGGTGTGATAGAACTATATCTCAATCGTCACCAACAATATCTCCAGTAGGTGTTGATGTGGCAGGATCTTCATAGATCTCAATATTATCCATACAAGAGTTGTCCATGCATATCGTCACTAAGAATATCTTCAGCAGGTATTGATGTGGCAGGATCTTCATAGATCTCAATATTATCCATACAGGAGTTGTCCATGCATGAGCTGTACACTAGAATCCTCATAGATCTCAATCATATCCATGCATGAGCTGTTTACTATGTAATTATATTAGGAATCCAAGCTGTAGACACTGTAAATTGATTTTCTACAACTGTATATTTTTCCCTTTAAATATAGAACCGATCCATGAAGGATCATACACTTAAAATCCAAAACTAAAGCATTTCTCAAATATGATCCGCACTTGATGACGACAAGCCTTGGCCAGCAGTTGTTGAGTGCAAAACGGGATCTAAGATACGGGGCGAAGGATCAAAGGACGAATGAAGAGTTTGCTTTTCATCCATACTCAGACAAAAGAAGAAGATACGAGAAACAAACCAAACAGGGAAACCGAGCAAACACAAAAGGAAAAGAAAAAAATCTAATGGATGTAATGTACGGTAACACTGAAGAGCCACACAATCACGCTACACGGGCGGAAAATCACTCTATACGGCAGAGTATCACGCTACATGGGCAGAAACCTTTGGGTTATTTAGGAAAGGCCGTTAGTAAGTAAGACTTTCAATTCTCAGGGACTTGATCCCAAATCCAGCTTCTAGTGTCCACAGGATGGTAAAAATTTGGCCTCAAATCAAGATCTCATTAGTTAGAAATTTCAGTCTCTTGCTTGCCTGATTAACAAAAACACAATCTGAAAACCCGAAAGTCCAAGCCCTTGCTGGACCTGTACTACTTGGGCCTATAAAGAATCAGGTTTATATCTCTAATAGGATACGGATGTAAATTGAATTCAGATTCTCGAGTAAACGGTTAAACCCCTTCCTTGTGTAACCCAGACTTTCCTCTTTCCTCTCCCCGGTAAAGTGTTGAGGAAAACATCCTACATAATCGACATGTATCATACCAAAATGGTGAAAAATGTGAAGCATGGAAAATGAACAAGATGAAAAGACACAATGATGTACGTGGTTTGATACTGGTATGATAGTCTACATCCACAGGGCAATCTCAACGGAACTTTTTAACTATATCAAGGAAAATTACAAGTCACACCCCTCACATTGATAATATAATACATGGGTTTCACAATCTACAAAGATATCTCACCAGTCTAACTCCAACAAGTATTCCTATAAAAAACATTAATCCAAAAAAATCATACATCTCAAGAGTTCTTACAAGTGAACCCAAACCAAATACAAAGAACACGACCCAGAGATGACATAGCTAATCAATCGCTCTCCCTTACTCTTAAGCTTTCTTGACCTTGTGGTGTGTTGTGTCTTAAACCTCAGTTCATCTCCCTTTTTTATATAGAGGGAGAGAGGAGCATGGAAAACTCTGCCAAAGACCATTGAATGTGCCTTAGTCTATTGTGGCTTCAAAGTCTCCATAAGTGGCTAAAACTACCACTTTGAACGCCAAATTCGTTCGACAATGAATGGGGAACAAAGTGGTAGGCAACAATAAGTGATGAATAGGAAAGTGACATCATCACCTTACACCATTGTCTGTTTTAAAGGTGTCAACGGGTCGGTTCGGGCCAGTTTCGGTTCGAGCTGAATCAGTGTCGGGTTTTATAAGCCCAACCCAAAACATGTCCATTAAGAGTTCGGGCTGGGTTGAGCTACGCTGGACACAATAACTATCGGACTGGTCCGGTATCGGTTTGTTATCGGGCTAGGCTTATTGAGGTGATTTCGGACTGGTTCGGTCCGGACCGGACTTATCAAGCTTATCGGACCTGTTTTATATGTAAGATATATAGTCTATTTTATTATTTCTATCTATAAAATTAGCATCATTCTTTCTATATGCATGTAATTTAATAAATTGTAACAATTAACATACTTTTTTCAACTATATTCATATAGCTTTTCGGATCAAGAAGTGAACTATAACAGTATAATATAATTCATCAAAATTTAAAACCATTAAAATTAAGAAACTGGGCCCGGATGGACCTTACCGGTGTTCGGGTTAGGTATTATTGGTTCGGGCTAGTTCGGGCTTCTTAACGGGCTAGTCCGGTCTGATTTCAGTTTGGACTGAAACGGTGTCGGACTTTACAAACCAAGACCGAAACCTGTCCATTAAGGTTTGGTCCGGACTGGGTTCGGGTTATATCGGGCCGGCTCGACCCGTGCTACCAGACCGGGCCCATTTTTGACACCCTTAGTCTGTTTCATATAAATATTTTTTTTTGGGTAATATGATTTGCTCTAAATCTGTCTCTTGTTTCATGAATCTCTTTTCCTCATTCTTTAGAATCTTTTAAATATTCAAAAACTTTCAAGATCATTAGTTTTATTATTAGTTGGATGTTTATTCAAGTTGGATAGATTATCAAAATTCATATTTGGATAACCCTAATTGGAGACATACGCAAATCAAATTCGAATTTTCGACTATCTATTTACATACCTAAATGAAAATTGAGAAAGAACGTAGGTGCAGTTTCCCCACAATAGATAACTTAGAGATACTCTTTGGATCCAAGAGGGAGAAAAAAGAATATTGAATTCCTTGCTAAGATCCATACCTAGCCACCCCATCTTTACGGAAGAAGCCATCAAAATTCAGAGATATTCATTCCCCTTGCGGTGGGTAGGGGTGTCAATGGGCCGGTTTTGTTCCCAAAACATGTCCATTAAGAGGTTCGGGTTGAAAGCCCAATAGGAAACCAATCAAGCCTGTCTAGAAGGCTGAAGTAGTGAAGTTATGGTTCAATGTAAGATTTAAATCGGTCTAGTTCAAACCATTATCGAGTTCGGGCTCATAGGTCCAATTTTTTGGGTTGATTTCGGGCTAGCCTGGCAGGACTGAGACAGTTAGGATATGCCCTCAATCCGAAACATATCCGGTAACTATTCAGTCTAGATTGGTTTCAAGTTAATTTGGATTAGTTCAGTCTAGGTTATTGGTTCATGCCCGAAATTGACACCTCTAGCAATGGGGTATCCTTGAGTGTTCTTGTTGTATTTTTACAGTATTTTTTTTTTTTTTTTTTAAGATCACCTATGCTACGTATACTCTTCATGAGATCTCATCATCGTAAACATAATGTGGGATTCTCTAAATATCAATCGGGAAGAGATTTGGAGGATACACATAGGTAAACTATTCTCCTTTTTATTAAGTGATCCCATTATCTTTAGACATGACTCATAAGTTATTTGTACCCAAAAAAAAAAATTTAAAAAGATAAAAGGGTCATCTGATGATGGTTCACCAGCATGTACTTGTATCCTCTATGAAATCTTATCACCGTCATATCAAATGGATTCTATATTATAAAAATGGACGTCATACTACATCGATGGAGATGACATCCCATGAAAAGTACATGTACATGCCGGTGATCCATAACTGCCCAAATTCGAGTGATTACATGACATATGTGGATGCACGTGCAGGATTTCTATATCTCTGTCTTGCCAACTATTCCATCGAGAAGGATCAAGTTCATCAAACACCGTTATAATAGAATCTTGTCCTGCAGAGACGCGCGACCTATTATGACCCTCCATTTTCCTCTTTTTGCTTGACGTTGACCCCACTCAGCCACTGGCGTGGTTAACAACTGTTAACCTCAACCATCTGCCACCTGGAGTCCGGACACCGGACTGTCAGCCGCCAGATTTGGAGAATGTTCGACGGATTCAAAGCAACAGCAGATAAATGAACCAAAGGCTCTCTAGGCTCCCCTTCTGCAAAATTAGAGATCGAGCAAGCTAGAGGGTTACAGTTTTGCTGCATTGTTATGGTAAGTCTTCGATTCCTTTCTCCATTAAACCTGCTGAGATTTCTCGCTTACACAGACCAGAAAGGACCAAGACAATCAATGTTTAAGTTTTCATCCAGCGAGTTAGACTCATCCACGTCGTGTAGTCTCTTATAGCAATTCTGTTACTCCCTCAATTACGTTATATACCTCAATTGGAGCTAATCTGTCGATTTATACGTCTCTTGGAGCTCATTGTATGCAATTTATTCGCTTCCAGTGCTGTTACGATCAATAGAATTCATCCATGGAAAATTTGGAGTTCTTTTTCTTTGGTACCCATAGTTGCCAGAACGCCTCCTTTGTTTGTTAGTTTGAACATTCTCATTGTATGGGTTTTATAGTGAAGGTAATGGAAGTGCCGATTTCGTAGCTTCCTTCTTTAGTCTTTGCGGAGAAGTGTTGATGTTCTCTGGAGATTTTTATGATGGGCAAGTTAAGAGTCGTCATTGATTATGCAAGTGAGTTTTTTACAGGATGTGATCTTTGCTTGGTATAGATTATAATTGGAGGCTCCAGGGATCCCCTGATTACCTCCCAGGAGAAGGGGGAGAATGAACCTTGTTTTGTTCTAAATGGCCTGGTTTTATAAAGCTTTGAATTATCCTTATTGCATGCATGTCACCGTCGCATATGCATTTTCCATTAATTTTGGAACTCATGTTTAAATTGAATTAACATGTTTAAGTTTGTCTTCTTTTGAATCAAGCAGGCTGAGTGGAAGGCCCCTTCGAAACAAGCTCTTCTATTAGTATATCAGAGTTTTGGTGTAGTATATGGTGACCTAAGCATATCTCCACTTTATGTTTATAAAAGTACATTTTCTGGCAGAATGTTCAAATATCAGACTGAAGATGCAATATTTGGGGCATTTTCCTTGATATTTTGGACTTTAACATTGATTCCATTGTTAAAATATATGGTCATTGTGTTGAGTGCAGATGATAATGGTGAAGGTGAGCTCTGTTGTACTACAGCCCCCTTTCCCCACCCATTGTCCGCATTCTCATTGATAAAATTGTGCTGATATGCTTAGGTTGCATACAGGTGGAACATTTGCTCTGTACACACTTCTTTGTAGACATTCAAAGTTCAGTTTGCTTACTAATCAGCAAGCAGCTGATGAGGAGCTCTCCACATATTATTATAAGGATCACTTTAATAGGAATGGGGCTCCATCTCCATTGAAAAGATTTCTTGAGAAGCATAAAAGGTTGAGAACTTCGCTACTTGTTGTAGTTTTATTTGGTGCTTGCATGGTGATAGGTGACGGTGTTCTCACACCTCCAATGGCTGGTAACGACACTGGCTTGAGCTTTACCTTCCATTACGTAGTCTATAGGAGTGTAGAGACTTAGAGGTTTTTTTTTTTTTTTTTAATTGTTCCTCTCTTGCTACAACTCATTATTTTAATACTTGTGTCAAGCTCATAAATTTATTTTCTTGCAGTCTTGTCGTCTCTTTCGGGGGTGCAACTGGAAGCAAAGAACTTTCATCATGGTATGTTACTTTATGAGGAACTTCCCATTTTCTGGTCTGACTTAGAAGATCTAGAAATTCTTAGCAGACTTTGAAAGCTAATATTTTACTCCAAATATGAAATGAATGATATCTCCGTCTGCATCGCATCACATTGAATAGCCATCAAACCAACAATATTTGTTCAAGATAACTGGAAACATAAATGCAAGAATTGTTATCTAGAACTCTAGATACCTGACTAAATGAGAGCCACCGCAATGAGTGAGACTCACTGTAAGTGACTAGGGTCATTACTCAGTGCTGCGAGTAGTGAGTTTGGAGACACTCTTAACCTGCGCAAAGTGGCCGCTCTCAAAACTCATACTTGGGCATTTGCCCTGGCAGCCTGAACCTTTTACCACTGCTCCGAGAAATAGCCCCTATATGAAAGAATAAAGAGTAACATACACAATCAGAAATGCAACTGTATATACAAGGCATGTGAATTATACGAGTATTATACCAAGCAAGTTGGACTGTAATTTACCACAGATATAAATTGGGTTACTTAGTATTAAATTTTCCACCCCAAAAGCTTAAGCTTAAGCTGGTATATAAAGTCATCCAAGGTCCAAATTTAATCGACGTGGGATTTTTTTTTTCCAACGTTCGCCTCATGTGTTGCCTCTCTTTTGGGTAGAGCAGTACATTGGCACATGCGACCCCTCTTTTGGGTGGATGTACGTTAATATAGTGGCTCTGGTGGCTTCGATTCTGTATTGAATTATCTGCCCAAAAGGTTAAGCTTAGTTGTCAGGTGGAGATGGAGAGGCCCAACTAGTATATGAAGTCATCCAAGATCCAGAGTTATTTGTTGTGGGATTATATATATATATATATATATATATATATATATATATATATATATATATAGAGAGAGAGAGAGAGAGAGAGAGAGAGAGAGAGAGAGAGAGAGAGACGATGGAAGTGGCACCCATACTTCCCTAGTAATTTGTGTGTTTAGTGGTTCTACCGGGACTGTTTAGTGTTAGGTACCAATTCATATGCACACCACAATAGTTGCATGTGTCTGTGTCTTCTTGAAAGAATCATTGAGCTCCTTATTCCAACAAGGCACTAGGAAGGTTGCACTTGTTGGAACATTTCTGTGATGATACGTGTAGTTGGATTACTCAAGAGAAAGGATGCTCCCAGTTGTGTACTGTCCAATTATCTTTGACTGGCAAAACTTTCATCATGTTGCTTAAAGTTCAGTCATGGTGGCCAATAGGTACATCTCTATTGGTCCCTTGCATTTCTTATGACTCCTCAACATGAGGGAATGAGAGGCTATGACATTCCATGGACATTGCTGAATGTCATACTACAAATTCTTTTGCCATCATCTTGAAATGTGGAGAACCTACCAATCATTGAAGGCACTGTTAAAGAAATTTGTGCTGATGTTAGTTATTGAAGACTATTCAGTTTCAGGATGTTGACATCATGTTCCTGTCCAAGTGGGTACTGCCACTATTAGAACCTAGTTTTTTTTGCAGTTCTAGGGTGGGTGGCTTTGGCAGTATGGAAAATTGGTGCATATTGAAAGCTAGAGGCAAGAAAAGGTATGTTTATATGTGCAAGTGTGCGATGGATGGCATTTTCATAAGCAGCTAGTATGCAAGGTACTTTGGGAAGCATTTTTTTCCCTCCAAGTATAAAAAAATAACATTTATTGCAACAACATCAGTTTTTGTTCTGGTATTTTGATAATACCCGGTGATGTAAAATATGGTGTTAGATGTAAAAGCAATGCAGTCAAGATAGGTATATGGATGAATCCAAGGTGGTGGAACTCCTATTGTGTTAGAGCGCTGATCCGTTGTCAGCAGACAGAGTGCTATCACAATGTCGATGTGGACTTGACTGTTGCATTGGTGGCAGTGTGGCATCATCTAGAAAAATTCAATTTGCAGTAAGGGAAGGGAACAAAAGAGAGAAACTGTCCTAAAAATTTTGGGACGCAGTGAGAGAGCACTCATTAGAAAACCCATGCTTGTGGAAATGTGAATTCCTGTGTAAATTTCCTTGAATTAGTCAATTGTCAACAAAATCCTATAGAAGTTAGAAAAAGTTTCTTCTTTTTTACAAGACTTCCAAACAGTTGTGCAGTTGTGCTTAGGTGGAAAGTTAGCCCATACCTCTCAGCTGTCCAGTAGATTTATTTTCAAACTCTTTGCAGTTAGATGCCCCAAACTGATTTTCTGGCTTTGGCTCGCACTCTATGAGCTGGAAGCAGTTAGTTGTCAAAGGATCTATTACTTCTTGCTAACCCTAAGCTCCAAAAAACCTGCTGCTAGTATAAGAGATCATAATCTCCTGCCAAGTGATCATCTGACTCTCCCCAGCTTCTTCAATCTGATAACAGATTGCTAAGTTCTTTAAGCAAGTAACCTACTAACCTAGGGGGAAAAAAAGTTTCCTTATACATAACCTATGCTAGCCTGAAATATCCCAATATCTGAACGCAAAGGAGCAATGGAAGAGCAAATGATGGATTGTCCCTTCTTTTAGATGCATATAGCTAGCATGTGCTGATGAAACTCTTCAAGATAAGATGATGATGTGTGAGAATCTTGTCTCAATAAGCGGTCCAGAAAAAAAAAAGGATCTTTGAAGGTATACCCTACCATCCATATAACCGTTAAGGCGCAATTTCTGGCCTGATTTCTGAATGGTGCTTCATATTGCAAGTTGCAGGAGAAGGTCCCCACTCTATTCAATTGAAAATATGAATAGAATTTTAACTTCACTAAATTACATGTTTAGAAGTGTTTTTAGATAACATTTATTTGGTGAGTGGGATCCATGAAAGCTAACCGAGAAAATATTGCTGTCAGGAATTATAGGGAAAGATTGTTCTCTCGCCTCCTCTAGAGTCTCATGGGGCCTTTAGGTCATTCATTGATTGCTCGTTGTTGGCATCCATTTAAAGGAAACATCCATTCTAATCTTCTGTTGCTTCTTCCTTTTACTTATATTTACTTCCTCTTTTCTTTTTGTAATTTTTTGAAACCTTACTCCTGCTCTTCAGTGTGAAATCAGTGCTTTTGTACATAAAGAACAAAAAAAAAACCCAGATATTCAACGATATTGCTGATGCAGCCATGCAGGTGTTGATTTTATCTGCTCAGATTGGGGAAAAAAAGTTATCATGTTACAATTTGACCTGCAACTCTGATTCTTTGCATAAGGAAGAGTAATAATGCCAACAGATGGAGGAAGCAAAAGGGAGAAAATAGAGAAAGGAAAGAGTTTGCTATCACTAAGGCTCTGTTCTTTCTTTCTTTTTTGCCCCTTGGGGGGGTGTATAGAAATCGTCTCCCGCCTGAGTTTGGGTGGGAGACTTGGCGGCCCGGATGGATGGTGGCCACATGGCTCTCGGGTGGATCCGAGCCCTCCATCCGAGCCGACAAGCTGAGCCAACAAGGGTGTCAGCTTGGATGGAGGGCTCGGATCCACCTGAGAGCCAGGTGGTGGCCATCCATCCGGGTCGCCACGTCTCCCGCCCAAACTCAGGCGGGAGAGGATGTGGATCCTGGGGGGTGGGGTGGGGGGGGAGGTTAACAAGATGCTTCCTGTGAGTGAATGATCCATTGCATTTCCATGTAATCGATTTGTTGTATACTTATTTTATTCTCTCTGATTTCCCTACCTGGAAGTTACTTTGCGTTTTGATGGACACACAGGTATGGTGGTTTTTTTCGCATGTCTTGTGTTGGTTGGCCTCTTTGCATTGCAGCACCGTGGTACCCAGAGGGTGGCGTTCATGTTTGCACCCATTATAATTTTATGGTTATTATCCATTGCTGCCATTGGCATCTACAATATTATTGAGTGGAATCCAAACGTGTTCCGTGCTCTTTCTCCACATTATATTTACAAGTATTTCAGAGTGACTGGAATAGATGGTTATTTTTCTCTCGGTGGAATACTTCTGTGTATAACAGGTGAATGTGATATTCGAGAATTGGAGAACTGTTGGCATGTTATTTCTAGAATAGTTTTTAATGGATTTGTAAGTTCCTTTCTTCTTCAAACAGGCACTGAAGCTATGTTTGCAGATCTTGGCCACTTTACAAGTTCATCCTTAAGGGTATGTCAATCCATGATTTTCTATATAATAGTGTTTTAGCTCTCACTGAATCTGGGTTGACATCAGTTTGTGTTTGTTATACTGAAGCTAAGTAAACTCACACTTATTACTTCTTATTTGTGCTCTAATGAGGCCATGGTCGGGTGGCTAAGAGATACTCTTGGCAAGGTTCTAAATCTCGCTGAGATCTTGAGCTTCTCAAACATCTCGACCTGGTCGAGACGAGAAGTCATGCGAGACATTTAATCTGCATTTTCTTGGTTGAGATCTCAACCTGTCTCGAACATCTTGGTTCAACTTGAGGTTTAGGTTGGACCATGAACCAACCAGGCTTATAAAAGACATAATTTCGACAGTCTCGGTCGAAATCTAAACAGAGACCTGTTGACCTGCAGACAATAGTTCAGGAAACAGTACACAAGAACAACTTATTTATGTCTAATATCATTTAAGTAAATATTTCTTATTCTTTATAGGCAAAATGATGTACATGCTAGTGTTGTGTAATGAGATCTTACATGTTAGCATGTATTTACTGTTGTACAGGATTAAATCTCAGCCATCCAATAAATTATGATTGAGTATGTATACCTAATGTAGGTGCTTTGAAAACAAATTATGCACTATTCTACAAAATACTTTATACAGATTCTGTATGAAAAAGTTTTTCTTACATCCCCAATTATTCTGCCATATTTTTGTATTTGCAAAATTGCCCCTTTCTTCTTCCTTTCTCTTCTCCCATTCCTACACATCATTCTCCAATACATACCCGGCTCTCTTCTATCTTTCTGCTCCCTTTGTTTCTGTCTCCTTTAATCCACAGTCCACTGCTGATCTACTCTTCTCCTTCCCTCATTGCACCTGTCTATCTCACTGCTGCTCCTCTCCCGCCCCCCTCCTCCTTCCTTGCTATTTCATCGTCAGTCCCTAAAAATACTGAAGTCAGAACTCCAAAATCCCAGACTCAAGAATCTAGCTGTAGAGAGACCGTTTGTTCTTGCGCCGGCACTCAACAACTCTCGATGGCTCAAAAAAGGGTAAATCAAAGTTTGGACCAGATCCACGCCAACACCAACTACATCGGGAGCTACACTGGTGATGTGAAGGTGGAAATCATGTTCTATAGACTCGGTAGAGAGGGGCCTTGGTCGATGAGGTGGAGAAAAGTTTGGTTTTCCTTTTGTGGGTGAATGAGCTTCTGTAAATTTGGTGAACGATCTTCTGCCCCTCCCCCTTTTCCCTCTATGTCTTTTATCCCCTTCCTACAACTACCCTCTTACACTCGCAACACCACTTTCTTCCAGTTGCTCTCTTAAGCCTTCAACACTATTAGATTATCCTTTAAGGTGAATAGGATCCTTTTGAATGTAATTTTTTATCTTTTTTTTTCAATGTATCATTTGTCTTTCCAACTCAAATTTGCAGCCAAAAAATGGATCACTCTCATCGCACTGGTAGTCATCTTTGCAACGGCAACCTCTTTTGTATCGGGCACATTTGTTGCTAGGTGTTAACAAGGCAATCAAATGGCCTACGAGTATGGCTGCTGCAAAACTCTAAATTCTTGCATTTTATGCAAACGACATTGTGTGGGTTGATGAAGGAATGTAATAGGGTGATTCGAATGTGAACAAATGGTCGGCATAACTCTAACTGATCAGAGTCGATCCACACATCATCGTGTGGGTTGATGGAGGAATGGAACATGATGGTCCAATCGTTGGTAGAGGGGGCACAACAAGTGGCGGGAAGGGTGCTGTGGGGAGTGGGGGAAATACAGTCAGCAAGTGGTGGGAGGGGGTGCTGCAGGGAGTGGGGGAGAAGAGGAGGCTGGGAGGGAGGAAAAGATCCAGAGGGAGAGATCCCGTGTGGGTTGCAGCAATGGGGAGAGGGAAGCTGGAACTGGGAGAGGGAGGGAAGCTTGAAAGGGGCAGATGGGTGGGATATGAATTCAATTTGTATTTTCCAGATACACATGGATATCCCATATGTGTTGACATATGACATGAAAGCATCCAATGGTTTCAGTCAAAGTAAATCCCATCCAAGGGCTAAAAGTATGCTTGTGTATAAAATTACAATATGTCCCGCCAACATGTAGAGGCTTTGCCCTTCTTTATATTTCATTTACTTAAGATATTATTCATAAGTAAGAAAACACCTTCTGTTTGAATCCAATAAAAATAGTCTAAAATTCAAATTCCAGAAGGACAAAATTCAACTCTTTTTTAAGAAATAAAAATCGCATTTCCAATTGCGGGGCCAATTTTCAACTTTCAAATGCCAGAGTTTTTCTTCAATCTAAAATTTCATATTTCTTGTTATAATAAAACTAATGGCAAAGAGGGTTAAACACCTTTAGATCAATGATCTCTCTTTGCTACGGGATCTTTACACAGCCCAACTCCAAAACAGATTTAATAATCAATAAATAAATCAACTTATCTAAAAAATCCAACCATTGAAAACACTTGAAATTGATAGGAGACCCTCTTAACTTCAATTATGAACACTAGCAGAAATTTGGAGTCGGTCGAAGGAGAACTGAAACAACTACAGATTCTGCAAGGTTGCTGTTCAGGTTACCGCCCAGATTTGGAGAAGTTTCTGAAAATTTTGATGATGTTTAGCACCAAATCAGCAAAGATCTGGTAGTCTTCTAACAGAATAATTGTCGCCAATGGGTATGAAGAACAGCCAATAACATGAGCAGAGAACAAACAATAAGAAAATAAACTGTTGGTTGAGTCTCACAACCGAAAGGAGACTCAACCAGAAATCAAAGTTTAACTTTTCTTTTCTGGTCTAAATCTGCCCCAGCCTTCTTTTACTTCTTACTTATATAATTTGTAAGATTACAAAATAATAGGAAATCCTAACTAAAACAGAAACTTCCTTTTTAGAGAATAGGAAAGTTTCCAAAATAGAAAATAGGAAAGTTTTCAAACACTTTTAGGAAACTAAATTTAAGAAAGTTCTTAGTTTCCAAACAATTAAAATTCTAAATAACTAACACTATATTTTAGGAAAGAAATAAAAAAAGAGTGAAAAATCTATTGCTGGTACTGTTCACGTGAACAGTACCGTGAACACTGTTCACGTGAACAGTGGGGGTGATTGGTCAGCCAATTGGGCCTGGCCCAATTTTGGGAGATTCTTTCTTCTTTCGGCCCCTTCTGGAGTAAACTTGGACTGCATCAAAAACAATACTAAAAACCAAAAGTGCGTTAAAATAATCTTTTATTTTGATGCCAAAAAAATTATTTTTTTCATTTAGGACGACTTTAAGCAACATTCGCATACTCCAAATAAGGTTTGATCGAAGTGTAACTCCTTCAATATAATTTGGATTCAAGTATATCGGATTTGTTAGAAAGCTAGTATATTGAAGAAGCTGTACTCCGGTCAAACCTTATTGGGAGCAAATGAATGTTGTTTAAAGTCGTCCTGAATAGAAATAATTTTTTGGGCATCAAGACAAAAGATTATTTTGGGGTACTTCTAGTTTTTAATGATGTTTTATTATAACAAGATTTATGAAAATTTTAGATTGGAGAAGTCCCTAGCATTTGAAAGCTGAAAATTGCCTCCACAACCAAAAATATAGTTTTTGTTTTTAAACTAGAGAGTTGAATTCTTATCCTTTTGAAATTTGAATTTTAGACTATTTTTATTGGACGAGGATAATATCTTAAGTAAATTAACCTTGACTCTAGGTTGAACTTAACAAGAAAAGCTTTTGCTTTGGAGGGTAATGGGAAAATGCAAACAATTTATAAAATGAAACTCTGAGATCCTTAAATGAAAATTGCATACATACTCATTGTTGTAGACCATTCAACCAATTATACTGATGTAGGAAAAGTCTTAAAGGTCAGATTGTTTGGAGTGTTTAGACACTTCTGTTGAATCAGAGAGAATGAGTGAGATACAGATCTCCTCACTCCAACTTCTTATTTATAATGAAATACTGAAAGTCAAGATTACAATAATATCCCTAATGATAATAAGAGAAGAAATAAAAGAAATATTAAAAATTACAGAGATGCCGCTGGACCTATCTATTACGACACTCCCCCTCAAGTTGGTGCATACAAATCATTCATACCTAACTTGGACAACATCATGTGAAATGGTTTCCCAAGTAAACATTTAGTGAAAATGTCTTCTAGCTGATCCTCTGATCTGACGAGTGGAATCTGAATTTGACCACTTTCTAACTTCTCTTTAATAAAGTGATGATCTATCTCAACATGCTTGGTCCTATCATGCTGGACAGGATCATGAGCAATGTTGATGGCTGCTTTATTGTCACAGAACAGAGTCATGGATTAAGGACATTGGACTTTCAAGTCTCTAAGTAAGCTCTTCAACCATAAGAGTTCACATATTCCCTGAGCCATCGCCTGAATTCTGCTTTTGCACTAGAACAGGCCACTACATTTTGCTTCTTGCTGCGCCAAGCATGTATCGGTCTGATGGTTAAATATCTCGTTAGGTCCTTTTGTTTTTTTTTTTTTTTCTTCTTCTTCTTCTTTCTTTTTCTTTTTTTTCTTTTTTCTTTTTTCCAGCCTTGTTTTGGGGTTGGTTTTGTTGGTAAAAGAGAAATTTGTTGAGTGATCACAATCTGATCTGGACTAAGACTGGAAGATCTCATTCTAACATTTGGTGAAATATTTGGTAGGGTGGGGGAGATGATAATAAATAGCATTCCCTTGGAGATTGGCCATTTTTCTTTCCAAAATGTGGGTGTAAGCAGTAACCTCTATAACAAAATAGAAAATAAGAGAAGAAATAAAGGATGAGAGAGAGAGAGAGAGAGAGAGCAGAATCGATTTAGTTATCTCTCTTCTCCTTGTAGCTTGTATTTATAGAAAATAGAAAACAACTACTAGATAGAATCTAGGACCCTACAAGATAGAGTCATAATCATAAACTAAAAGTAAACTCAAAATAGGAAAAGGAAACTAGCAAGGCTAATTGGTAAAGTAAACTAATAGACTAATTACGAGTCCATCAGTCCACATGAGTAATTGCTTTGATTGATTCAAAACAGCACAGTCAGCAACAACTTATTTTCTATCATTATGCTAACAACCTCCAAACATGGTCTTAACCTCAAACAGGTCTTTTATGAGCTTCCTACTGAAAATGGATGTTGCTATGTGTTCATTCATATGGTCTCTGACATCTGAGGAGGCATGAATCTGTATGATTCCAATTTATAAATTGAAAATCTAGGTTCCATATGCACTACCACTGCCCATACATTCATGTCCCCATCCAAAGGGAAAGAGCCTTTACCGTTTATCTTGAAATATCTTTTTCCTTTTGAAATCTTCTTTTCACGTTCAGGGATGCCTCTTAGAGTATTTTTGCCTACAGCATTTGTCTTGGTACATAGTCCTCAAATGCCTTTAAGAAAACTGATAGTCATTTTCTAGAAATTTTATTGCTTCAAGGATAGGAAAAAAAAAAAAAAAAACAATTTCTAAATATAATTCTTAAGGCTACCATGAACTTTATTTATTCTTTAAATTTCCGTTACTCTCCTCAGCCACTTTTGCATTTAGCAAAAGTTGGTTCATTAGATAGGTAATTCAATTGGCTTTCAGTGTTATCAAGCTGCAGTCACAAGGAAAGACCCATAACTGTGACTTAGTTCTGCCCTTTTCCATTTTTAATTTGAACCTATTGAACTTTCATTAAAAAGGAAATTTAAGCGTAGAGATCTCATAAACCCATGAACTACCAGGTCCTGGTCCTCTTGCGCCATGTGAAAGAGTTACTTCTTGCTCCCGTCATCTTGAGTTGAGTGCTCCGACTTTTAGATAGTTTCTTAGGAAAATTTTTGGCTTATGCTAGGGTTCCATTGGTTACATCGCAGCTTCAATTTGGTTTTTTCACTTTTCTTAAGTATGTTTGCTCTGACTCGTGTCATAATAGGCTTTTTAACGTCTTGCAAAATATTTTGGCTCAGTAATATCAGTCAATACCTAAACAGTTCTTGTTACAAGCAGGTTGGATTTTCTGGCATTATTTATCCTTGCCTATTACTTCAATACATGGGGCAGGCTGCTTTTCTTTCAAAGAATATATCTGCCATACCTATCAGCTTCTATGCATCTATTCCAAGTAAGCTTTCTGAAACACTCATCAGGAAAGCTAAGCCCTTTGATAGACCCCTTGTTTATCAGCCTGTGATTTATGATGTGTATTATCAGCATACAATTCTAGCGGTTGGCAGAAAAATAAAATTGCTACAATCATATGACACAATTGTTTCTGTACTCCTCCTCCTCATAGTTATACAAATTTTTATATGTTAATCTATGTTTCTTATTCTGCTATGTAATTTTTATATATTGTTCTAGATGCTGCATTTCCTCAGATTTATGGGTGAGTTTTTAATCTATTTCGTACTTCCCAATATTTAATTATCACATATTTTGCCATCCTGTTCTTGCCATATGACAAATTGGTAACTACGGATAAATCATCATGGGCACCAAAGCAATGGATAATTCGTAGAAGCCCTAAGAAGCATTGCATTTCATTGGACTATGAGATGAATATTGTCTATATGGAACAAAAGCTGGGATCATATAGTCAGGTTTGCATTTGGCGTGGAAGGTCCTCGGGGCTGGCCAACTGAAATGTCATTCTACCCCATTGATGTTTAATACCTGTCCCCTTTCATATGGTTTCCTTCAAAGCATGGTTTTTATAATCGGTATTAGCGATCTGATCCCGCTTCGGATAGGTCACTCTGGTCCTTACCGATTTTCGCCCTTTTTTGGATCAGACCAGTGGATCACTTTGGATCAGTTTTTTTTTCATATTTAAAATAAAAAAAATTTAATCGTAGATGGTCAGACATGTGGTAACCGATCCGTTGGATGGTTGTCATGTATCATGATAAGATTAAAAAATAAAGGCTCTTGTATCAGCCGATCCAGTGCAAGATCTGACATCTGGACTGATCCCAAATGACGGGTAAATCGGAATTGGATCAATATCCGCCAAGGCAGATACCGATACGGGTTACCAAAACCCTGCTCCAAAGTTACCTTAAAAATCCTTAAAACCCAATACATGCTCATGCACAACATAAAACTTGTTTATTTCTCCCACCCATACCACCCACCACCCCCCTGCCTCCTGGGCGCCCAAAGAAAAAAAAAGCCCCTCTTCTTTTGTGTTCTTTCTTTCATTCAATCTTCTTGTCATTCTGCATCAGATACATGTTTCTATTCTCACCGTTTCTTATTATTTTGTAGCACCTTTGTTTTGGCCAGTTTTTGTGTTGGCAACTCTAGCTGCAATTGTCTCTAGTCAGTCTGTCATCTCTGCTACATTCTCGATCATCAAACAATGCCAAGCATTAGGTTGTTTCCCACGAGTCAAGATTGTGCATACATCAAGATGGATACATGGTCGGATCTACATCCCGGAGATAAACTGGATTCTTATGGTTCTAACTTTGACGGTAACAATTGGTTTCCAGGACACAGACCTCATAGGAAATGCTTATGGTAATTCTAAAGTTGTTAGTATGATCTTTACTTCAGAAAATCAAGTCTATTTAGTCATATTGTGCTGCAAAGGCATGTGTGCATCTATATAAGTGGTTATTAGGTTTTGCCTTTCGATGGATCCATCCAATTATGCCTATATAATATATAAATGCATACTATGCTGCATGTAGACCTTGATATTGAATATTTTCTCCAACATACATGTCCACACAGATGCATCATGTACATGACACAGCAAGGAATAAGTATCATACAACTAACAGGTTAATGGAATACAATTGATGGCTGTCATGCTTCTATTTTACTAGAGAGGCAACTAAGCCAGGATGTAAAAGGCCTGAAGGCCCTAAATCATATTTAACACCAACATACCTACATGGGAATAGAAAATGATGAAATCTACCATTTGTGACAAGTTCCAAGTTTGAATAAGCATTCTACAATTAACAGGTTAATGGAATACAATTGATAGCTGTGATATTTCTATTTTACTAGAGAGGCAAATAAGCCAAGATGTAAGACTCCTGAAGGCCCTAAATCATAAATAACAACAACATATGTGGAGTGCATACAGGGGAATAGAAAATGATGAAATCTATCATTTGTGACAAGTTCCAAGTTTGAATCCAGTGAAGTATTTCTGCCTATCTTGACACAGTTTTTGGTCAGTCAGTCAAATTTGACTGATATTCGATGGCTGTGATACTCTGATTTGGTTGAATATTTCTGTGGGAGGAGATAGTGAGATAGGACCCAACAAATAGTTGCTCTTTCAATCATCCTGCAGGTCCACCATGTATGCAGCATGCTGAACTGAACATGTGGATGTCCTGATCTATGTATTTTATTAATGAGAGCATATATAAATGAACTAAATAGCAAGATCCTTTGATTACCCTAGTTGAATATAAAACTAAGAGTGACTTTTATTTATTTCAGGTATTGCATGCATGACTGTGATGTTTGTGACTACATGGTTGATGGTACTGGTTATCATCTTTGTGTGGCAAAAAAATTTATTATTTGCCTTGGGTTTCTTCCTTTTCTTTGGGTTCATTGAGCTCATTTATCTTGCATTTGCTTTTGTGAAAGTCTTTGAAGGGGGATGGGTCCCTCTTGTGCTATCCATAATCTTCTTGGTTGTCATGTATGTGTGGCACTATGGCACTAGGCGGAAGTACCTCTTTGAACTGCAAAACAAGGTCTCGATGAAATGGATCGTCACATTGGGACCTAGCCTAGGGATTGTCAGAGTTCCAGGGATTGGTCTCATCTACACTGAGTTGGTAACAGGTGTTCCAGCCATTTTCTCCCATTTTGTGACCAACCTACCAGCTTTTCACCAGGTGCTTGTCTTTGTCTGTGTGAAATCTGTCCCTGTGCCATACGTCCCTGCTGATGAAAGGTACCTCATCGGACGGATTGGCCCAAAATCTTATCGGATGTACCGTTGCATCGTTCGATATGGCTACAAGGATGTTGGGAAGGATGAAGATGACTTCGAAAACAACCTCGTGATGAGTATAGCAGAGTTCATCCAATTGGAAGCAGAGGGTTCTGATACTCCTGAAGTCTGTGGTGATGGAAGGATGGCAGTAGTTCGGGCTTCTGAAAGGTTTGGGACAAGGTTGGTTGTACGGAATTGTAGTGAAAATAGTGAGGCTACCACCACCACCACTAGGAGCAGCAAGTCAGCCACATTGCAGAACTTGCAGTCCTTGTATGAGCAAGAGTCTCCCCAATCGAGTCAGAGGCGGTATGTCCAGTTTGACATACCTGAGGCAGAGGATGTAGATCCACAAGTGAAGGAAGAGCTACTAGATCTTGTAGAAGCTAGAAAGGCAGGGATAGCATACATAATGGGTCATTCCTATATAAAGGCCAGGAAAAATTCATCATTTTTAAAGAAACTTGCGATCGATGTGGGATACTCTTTTCTTCGGAAGAACTGTCGGCGCCCTGCAGTGGCCCTGAATATTCCTCACATAAGTCTCATTGAGGTGGGCATGATCTACTATGTGTAGAATTGCAGTTTTCCGCAGGGGACAACGCACTGGATATCAACAGCAAACATGCCAGGGTTCTATTTTCTAATGACTTGCATTTCCCACCTATTGATTGTTCCTGACTCCACAGTTCGAGTGTTTGGTGGGTCCTCTAAAAGAATTCATGCTGACATTACATTGAGGTGGATAGCCAGCTCAGCAATTGAACACCCAGCTAATCTGAGTTGGAAGATGTTGGGGACCAATTTGTGTAACACTACATCTGCCTTGTATCTGAACACTTGAAGGAATAAGGTATGAATGAGAATGATATATGGTGTCAACCATATTGTATCTTATCTTGGAAAACTAAGGGAAGGTAGACAATATAACAATGGGTAGGTACTGTGTCAACTGTATCAAGCATATTGACACCTTAAACTACGATAAACAACTAATACAACTGATACAGCATAGCACATAGATGAACCTGGTTGTCATGAAAAAGCATGGTTCTAAATATCGGCAAAATCGTGACCTCCTTGAGATCTCATAAATCTTGGAAATATTGGAAATCTAGGACATAATATGTTCAAAAAAGGCGGTGTCTTGGTGAGATTTTTAAAATCTCGACGAGATGTCAAAAAACTCGGACCTCACAGAGATGGGGTCGGGATCCAAGATCAAAACCTTGTGAAAAAAGAAACACTAGATAAAGGGAAAAGGATTTTGTCATGCCTTCATCCAAATACTCACTTCAATCCCTATGCAGATGGAGCTTAATAAATTCCCTATCCCCCTCTATTTCCATTAAAAAGGGAATAATGGGAGATGGATCTATATGCTGTCCGTGTGTATTGATATCTCTCATGCCAAGCAAATAAGTTCACAAAAGGAAGTGCTTCAAGATTTGTATACAGACTACATGACGGAAGAGGGACAAAAAAGTGTGTGCGTGGAAGGGCATGTAGCAGCGGCCTTGTATACATCATTTTCCCAAAAATATATCTTATAAAACCTAAGGTTCAAATTTCATAGTTAATATTGGGTTTTCTTCTGTAGCACTAAGAGTAGGGAAAGAAATTGTTCACTATCCCAGTTTTCTTCTGAAGTGCAGGATCGGGTATTGAACAGACACCCATAACCAATATCTGAAGTTGTGGTCAGTATGAAAAGGTTAAAAAGCTTGATTTTATGCGTTCTATCAATTATGGAGCTTTTGACTTATTGGTTGACTACCTAACATAGTCCCACAAGGTGGAGGTTTCTAATTGTTGTTTTTTAAAGTATACTGTCAACCTTGGAGGAATGATTTCAACTACTCTAGTGTATTAATCTTATATGTTATTCACCATCAAAGTTGTGTTTACTCTGTTCTCATTGCTCCATCAACATGTGTTGGTTTTTCTTTTTGTCAGGAAAAGTGAATTTATTTATGTAGATAGGGATTCGAAGTGTGGGGGCTGCTATGTAAAAAGTTGGATTGAATTATGGGGGCTGCTATGTAAAAAGTTGGATTGATGTCTATATATGAGGATGCAGATGGTGCCAGTTTTTTGTATCTTTAGAAATTCCGGTTATCTTTCTTGTGGTGAAAAGAGAGGACATCCTTCACTAACTTGCTAGTTTTCAGGAAAGCTTGGGTGGGATTCTTTAGCAAGCAAGAACGAGTGATGGGTCACTTTTGCTTGCCTTTTTTTCAGCTTCAAAGGGTGACAGAAGAAAGAGTTTTTCTTTGAAGTCGCTTTCCATTTCTGATAACTTGCTCTTGAAACCTTGCTGAAGGCCAATCTCCTCCGACCACTGCATGGACCCCTTGTCTGCTTTTTTTTTTTTTTCCTCCTACTTTTTCTAAGCTATATTTATCTGTAACTGAGTAAGGGATGCTGTTCTGCATGAATGTGACATTAACAATTCATACCCATGGTTCCAGTAATATAGGTATCGGCTCGTCGGATCGGTGTCAGTTTTGGACCTGATCGATCTCTAGTCTGAACCTTTTTTAATATTATCATGAGAAAAAAAAATCTATTCCTTCATTATTGATCTAAAAAAATCTTATGATAGAGTTTTTTTTTTTTTTTTTTTTGGTAAAATCTTATGATAGAGTTTAGAAAGATAATTTGGTGGGTATTAAAAAAGATAAGTATATATATATATATAAAAGGAAGGTAGGATAATATAGTATCGTGGCTTGCAAGAAAAGATTGCAATGAAAATATCATGCTTTCATAATTGTTTGTTTGCAGAGATTAGGTCTGACACTAACACTGATCAATAGATCTGAAGATTAGTTGTTGGAGATAGCTTAGTATCTTTCACATCTGTGGGTGGTAGTTTTAGACTTATGACAATATTATACATTTAACTTCCACATATTGTTAATCCACCACTTGCGTTTTTGTACCAAACTGATCATGCACTAGTTCTTTTATGCTCATCTCTCAAAAACTGTATTAATATGTTGATTAAATCTAAGGACAATGATCATTTGACTAGAAGCTTAGGGTAGTGATAATTTGACTAGAAGCTTAGGGTAGTTGACATTGATTTTTAGAATAAGTTAAAGTATCTATATGGGGTTCAAATTTTGTGCACATATTATCCATACCATCATCCATGTATGAGAAAACAATTGCTAACGCGGTTGGTTGGATGACTCACAATAGAGTGCAGAGACACCCATTAGGTCATGGGTTTGACTATATTCTTCATTACGTGCAATGTAACATACATTCCTCTTCATTTGTTGTGATTTGCAAAATGCATCCCTCGGGCTCGTCCTTCCCTCCGGCCAGCAGTTGTAGAAACCTATGGTTGCCCGAAAGTAGACTGAGCAAAAAAGTCATAGAAAATTCAACCTTTTCAACCTTGTTGAAACTTTCATTAAACTATTAAAATACAAGGGTATAAGTCCTAACACGGTAAACCATATATATATATATATATATATATATATATATATCATGCAGAATTGCAGATTGGATATTGTCCAGATTGCCTTCAATCAAATTTATTTTATTGATTTTTTAATCATTGACCAAACCTCAATTTTGATATTAAAAAAATATAAAGTCTAATTTAATATAGATAGGGACAATACCTTTCCAAAGTATTAAGCACTAATAATGCTAAGCTATGGTCACTAGGGTAAAACTAACTTCCTCAATCATGGAGCCCTTTGAGCTGCCATGAGTTTTTCTTCTCAAATGCTCTTATTAAGCCAAAATACGAGTCCTTCGAAATTGTCATATAAGTTAGGAAAAAATCATCTTCTGTTGTTCAGTTTCTTCAGCAATGATTCAACAGTTGGAATTCACCAGGCACACATAATGATGTATTAATATACGCATTGAATCCCCCCAACGACAAGAGACGATTTGAATCCCATAAATCTAGTGATGATATATCTCCACGCGTGATTATCAAGTGGTGGCAAACGTTAACCCAATAATATCTTGCCAATGAGGGGATTCATAATTCACATGATAAAAGAAGAAATAGATGCGAGAATGTGACGGGATGTGGGAAGTTATTCCACACTAGCATTAGAGATTTCTTTTAGAAAAAGAAAAATTTTTTATAAAATAAAATTCCCTTTGTTGTTTTAATGAAAAATATAAAGAAAAGAATTGAAAAAGTAGAAGGATTTTTCAATAATTTTTATATAAAATACCATTTACATGAAACATTTTACAATGAAACAAACATAGCTATAAGGAAGGAGCTTGAATATTTACCAAAAAAAAAAAGAAAAAAAAAAGGAAGGAGCTTGAAACCGGAAATAGTTCTTATCATGAAGGGCAAGTCTATAATTGGGTAATCCCAGTAACTGTTAAGTTTCTAATTCAAAAATTCAAACTAGTAAATGCAGGGACTCTTCATATATAAGACCACATGATTCCAATCTCATTAACAATGTGAGACTATTCTCAATACTCCCTCTCAAATGTAATCCCACCGTTAGGTGTGTATATGTGGTAGTATATGTGGGTATTACATGACACTTTTTAGGTGACTGATCTTTCTTCTTGGGTGATTGATCCCTCTTTGGATGACATATAGTCCCTCTTTTATGCATCTTGCGTCCTTCTTTATGTGACTTGGCTTTTTTTTTTAAAGTTATTATGAGAGGGAACCTGGAACTCTGATACCATGTCAAGTTTCAAACTCAAAAGTTCAAACTAATAAGTGAAGAAACTCTCAATATATAAAAAGATTCTAATATGATTTAGGAGGGATTATTCCCAATAGTAACCACCAATTGTAGTATTTATCTTTCTCCGTTGCCCCTCTAATAAATAACTATATAAAGCCTCTCCAGCCTCTACAGTCCATAGCAATCTCTCCTAATTTCCGTTTCTTCAATTTGGATGCAAAAAGTGGTGGCGGCCATGGAAAGCTCACAACCTTCTCTCTCCATTGAGAGCTTCTCCCAGAGCTGGTTGATCAATTTCAGACCTTCTTTCGAGGATTCCCTGGTGGACGATCTATACGATGAAACTGCTGCTTTCATAGAGTTCGATCCAAAGTTAACCCCCTCCAAGAGATTTCTATCCGACGCCCATGATTTCAGCTTCGATTCCAATTTCTCTCGCTCTCCTCCTCTGTTTGTTGTTCACGCCGATGAACTCTTCTCCAATGGCCTCATTATGCCTATCTTCATCAATCCATCAAAGATGGAGACCGTAGATTCCATTGCAGCACCGCTACCACAGTCAGCCATCTCTGAAATGGAGAAATCGGGAGGAGCTTTAGCTTTAATTCCATCTCATAAAAATGGGAAGATGCAGTGGGCATTCCTGAGGAAGTGCAGGAGATCGTCAAAGTGGATATTCCACAAGTACGTCAGTTTTCTTAAACCTCTGTATCAGAAGGTTCGAAGTTCTGGAAGGAATCGTAGAACAAGTAAAACAGAGTCCATTGACAGAATCTGGGAAGGTTCGCGATCTCTAGATGTCTCTCCTCGAATCAGTACGTCTTGTTCAACCGCTGATTGGTGTGACATTGATGCGGCCGTCCTCCATTGCAAGAAGTCATCTGGTACGTACGAATTCTTTGCTTCCCCTGTTTTTTTTTTTTTTTTTTTTTTTTTTTCTCTATTTCCCTATTCAGTTGCCTAATTTGGGATAAAAATTCTATTTTGATTATTTGCAGAAAAGGGGGGAGATTTCTGCAGAGAGGATGAGCAACAGGCAATGAGAAGGGAGAAGTAGCCAGCAACAAAGAAGAGGAAAGAGGAAGAAGAAAGAGGAGATCTCTGTGGCTCTGTCAAATTATAGAATCATATATACTGTAAATCGGAAAGATAGGAAAGGGAAGGCCTGAAGAAGATCATAACATTTTTTTTTTTTTTATAATTTTAATTCTTGCCCTTCTTTCTCCCTCTTCATCTTCCATTTCCAGTCATCTTTGGATGATAATGTATATTTTTCTCTTGATTTGTTTTTAGTCATTTAAGGTGGGGAAAGGTTCGTGGCTGACGTTCCCCCTAAAATAAATATCTTTTTTATATCGATAATTATTTGCACTTTTTTTTTTTTCTTTTTCTTTTTTTTCTTTTTTTTTAGCTCTTTCCTTTTGAGGGATGAAAACTTCCGAAAGAGAAGAATCTCCTCCATGACTCCATCCAACTGGGGTTCTTTTATTTTGTTTAATGCTTTAAATGCAATGGAGATTGTGCTACTCATCTTATTATCCAATTTAATATGGTGAAAACCCTAGAAAATGGAAAAGGCAAGTGAATTAATATAGAGGGTCCCAACAAAAAAAAATCAGATTTATTATTTATTTTTTTTCTTTTTATTACTATATTTTGTCATTGATGCCGACTAAATTTGTAATTCTTGTGGTATGAGTATGATAAGTAATTGTTAGATAACTTCTCTATTAAGAATTAAGAATAGAATTCTCTATCTAGATGTGTTTCTTCTCTCTTGACTCTCTTCCTACATGAGGAGTGAAGCAGCTAGGGATTGATTGATCATTTCTCCTCATGTGAGAGGATGCACGAGGCACAGTCAGATAGAAAATTTTTTCCTTAAGAATTAAAATAATATGGAGACAGATCTAAATGATATGGTGTATAGGAGAGAAGAGAGACTAAAGATGAGAGGGCCCTACACACTAGGCAAACGTATCATGAATTCATGATTCAAGCAATTGAAATTGATATTTTTATAATAAAAACTACAAAAAAAAAAATCTAAAAACACCTCTTTCTTTCTCCCCCAAATTTGAAATCTCTTAATTTATATAAAAATGAGAAATTGGAAATAAAGGTAAATTACATTAGACTCTTTCTATCTTCAGAATTAATTTAGGGAAAAATTTCTTTGACTGGTGGAGTGGCATTTGAATGGTGGAATGGCAGTAATGGTAGCAATTGAATGGTGGAATGGCAGTAATGACATCCCCCCCCCAAGGATAAAAAAAAAACAAACCCACCCGAATCCCCCGCCCAGACGCCACGCCGAGGGAGGTTGTCGGCCGGGCGTGGTCTCGGATTCACCCGAAACCATGTGGCGGCCATCCGAGATAGGGCCGCATGTCTTTCCAAAATCATTGGGAGGAGACGATGTGGACTCCCAAAAAAAAAAAAAAAAAAGAGTTAGTACTCTCGTACATTATATTTGGTTGTCCTCTGACACCCTCCCCTTTCTTAGCTCCTATTGATGCATCAATCGTCATCCTTTCCCTTTGGTAAGCACAGAAAACTATGCCACTCAGATAACCTTTGTCCAAAAGTTAATTTGGTATCAAGTGGTGCTTAGAGACAATGAATGACAGAGAATTCCATCCTAGGATAAGACAACTATTTCTCCCAATTATAGGTAGTTGTTAGTATAGTGTAGTTAGGATGATATTTGGTCTTTCAAAATTTAGAATTATATATATTTGGTGACTTTCCAAGGGGCAATGAAGCTTTTGATTGTGATTAAACAAAGCTTAGGATAGAGGTATAATATTTTTTATACCTCTACCCCCCCATATTAGGAATATATTCTTCCTTCCCCTAAAAACATGGAAAGCCAATGTCTTGTATGGCCATATTGTTGGAAGTTGTTCTAGAAATTTTGTTTCTTAAGTACATTAGATTAGAATAGTATCAAATGTAGTTGATTCGATACAGATTACTTAAACTGCAGTGATAAACAACGAGTCAATAATATATGGCTATCCATTTTATGCAGCCCGTACCTATCTCACTCGTTAAATTTCAATCCCAAATGAGCATGTTATATGAATCAAAACTTCATTAGGAGTGGTGAAAAATTACAGACTAAAGTAAAAAAAAAAAAATAATAAAAATTTAAAAAAAACCATCTACTATTTACATACTATTACATAGTGTGGACCATATATATAACATTAATGATTTAGAATTTTTTTTGTTGTGCTAGGGGTGTGAGAGTCCTCTATGTCATTGGCACATCCCTTCAATCAATCTCCTGTATTTCCGTTGCATTTGTTTCATTGTAAAATATTCTACAAGATTTATTGAAAATCAACACAAATTTATAAAAGGAATAATAAGAGAAAATACTTTAAATCATGGTATTTTGATCATTGGTATTCTTGACATCCACAAGATTTCCTAGAATATTGTTTCCCATAGTTAATGAGGTTCAAATGTATTTATTGGTCATGTAAAAAAAAAAACCAAAATAATCAAAAGAGGGGATAAGTATTCTGGTCAGAGAGCAGAGACATCATAGGTTGTAAGGACAAAGAGGGGGAATTACAATAAATCGTATACAAAATGGTCGGGTTTTGTGCACTTTTGAGGGTAGATGACTTCGGACCATAGAGTATGTTAGCGGATCAAAAGACCAAAAAAAGTTTGCCATAAAAAAATATTTCTATTAAATATTTTATTGTAAAATGAACACAGGCTTAGCAAGTTTCATTTTTATTGGATTTTATCATATTAATAAAAAAAAGATAATTTACACTATAGGTACTCGACGTTCTGAGAAATCATACCAAAGGTACCTTACATTCAAAAATCATACCAGAGGTACCTCTTCTCATATTTCCGACATTAATCTTATTTAATGCTTACATCCTTTAAGTTCTATTTCAAATTTTCAGGGACTGATGGTTTCTTGTTGAACTACCCTTATTTTATGCCTAATCGTTGGTACACATGTTGAAAAAATAGAAAGTTGGGGTGTGGAGTTTTCACCAGAGGTGTGTACCATAGTCAAGATTTGTAATTTGGTGATGAGCAACCACTGGTGAAAAAGGGTCACAAGAGAGGACAAGGGCAGGAGAGGGGGTGGGCAATTGAGACAGCGATGAGCACATGGGAATCCGAGTGATGAGTCGTTGTGGCAACGGAATGGTGAGAGAGTGCACCAAAGGACACCAAAAAAATTATGCTAAACAGGAGTAAATTTGAAAGTACAAAAATAAAGGATACCCCAAGTGTAATATTTTTGAAACGTCAGGTATCTTTGGTACAATTTTTCAAAACGTCAGGTACCTCTAGTATGACTTTTGAAAAGTGAGGTACCTCTGGTATAATTTCTCAAAACGTCAGGTACCTCTGGTATAATTTACCCATAAAAAAAATCATTTCACACATACACACACATAATGTCATGTGCCTAAAAAACTTGAGCACTAGATTGAGCAAACCTACTGTGAGATAGGTAAAAAAACTTGATTTAACACCTTCCACCTGCTCTTCAACGTTTACCATATCTATCAAATACCTAACTTTCCGAACACCCAAATCTAATCATATGAGCAATCTCATAAAACTGGATGATATCGAATTCATGTGGTATCTTCACATGAATAGTATGAAATTCTTTGGGTCTGGCTGCGAAATGAATAGGTGGTCCTCCAAAACAGACAAATTGAGACTCCACAGTCCACAGAAGAGCATCTATACAGTCGTGGCCTGTGGGCAATTGGAATCGATGTAATCATCAAGCATCTTTCCAACAACAGAAACTGCTTCAATTGCTGTCTCCCTTTCTGCTCTCATGGCTTTCAGACTAAGGGTGAAAGGTGTATAACAGTGACTCAAACTCAGGTCCACTAAGTTAACAGAATAACAAAGGTTGAAAAGGAGTAAGGACTTTTCATGTCTTCATGTTAGGCCAAACCTGGTACTGTATCAGGTCTGGATCATCCATGGAAACAGGCCCTAATACATGAGCTTACTCACATGGGTGTAACACATTCGAGGGAACAAAGACAAACTGTGTTAGAAGAAAAGCCAGGTTTTGATGACCCTCCTCTGTCTGTTTCATTCTTATTAATTTCTTCCATCTTCCTCTTCTCTGGTTTTTTTTATTTATTTTTTTTGGCATATTTGTGTTGTAGTGTGGTGGGGGACCAAAACCTTACTAAATGCTGCTTGTCACAACTCGCAACCATGGTTCTAAGGGTGTTAGATAGTATGGTTCGATTTTGATTTGGTGTGTAATGAGTAAATTCAAAATCGAATCATTTATTAAACTGTTTCAAAATGCTTATCAAAATCAATTATTAATCGATTTCGGTTTTTCAGTTTTTAAACGATTTCTCGGCCAAGAGGGTGAGGAAGAGAACAAAAGAGAGGGAAAGCTAATGAAAGCATTAAAATAAGTTTAATCATATGTAAAAGTGGACTTACGATCTATAAGTAGGTCATGTGGAAAACATTAAAATAAATTTTATTTTTATAAATATAAACGTTTCGCACTAGGATCAAAGGGTTTAATCAGTTTATTGGTTCCAAATAATAGATTTAAACGGTTTCATCTTCAAACTAGAATCGAACCGAACCATTTAACAATCGGTTTACTGATTTCAATTTAAACGATTTGATACAATTTCGATTCATTTGTAACACCTTTATATGAACCATTCAAGACAAACCTTGAAGCTTTCCAAAGTGTAGATAGACACCAAATAAGAATAGTGGATTTATCTCTATTTTTATCCCAAACATGGATAGAACATACCCAAATGGCCGATCACCACAGAATTATTATGGCCCCTCTTGGCCTTTAATTTGGTAACACCTTCTTCCTGGAGAATCAATGTCTCTTTTTTTGTACAAAAGAAAAATCAAGACATATTACATATATAGAAGGGGGACCAGAGCACCGTTAATGCCTATCTGTTGGTCAGCCCCGGTCGTTGTTTCAACTAGCAGGCTAGAAGCCAAAACCACATTTTATTTAGATTGTGTGAAGGTTCTCTGATCAATGAGCTCTGTTATGTATGAGCAATCAAGAATAACAGCGAGAAAAAATAAAAAACGAAAAAGAAACAAAATACAATAATTTTAATTTTTACGTGATTCATTTGTACAATGTATATGAACTACGTTCACGGTAAAATGATCAGTCACCGATTCTATTATTCCAAATAAGAAATACGATATTACACCCTATATATAGGGGGGGAAAAAACTTTAGACTCCGAAAGTACAAGAATGCCCCCATTAAAATCACCTCAAAATAACGGTGGCAAAGTGAACATTTCTTCCTGACTTCGGATAATATCAAGCTTCACACATAATTCTATGTTTGGTGCAACTTGAAGGTTTGCGTTTGGCCGGAAAGATCCTTGGGGCTGGCCAACTGAATTGTGGTTCTACCTCATTGATGTTTAACACCTGTCCCCTTTCTTATGGTTTCCTTGAAAGCCTGGTTTTAGTAATCGGTATTGGTCCCGAAATCTGTCCTGCTGATACCAATCCAGTCAGTATCGATTCACCCTTTTGAGGATCAAACCAATGGATCACTCCGGATCAGTTTTTTTTTTCATATATCACGATGAGATTAAAAAAATTAAGGGTTATCAGATCGGCGGATCCAGTCCCAGATTTGCTACCTTGACCGATCCCAAAAAACATGTAGGGGTGAATTGGTATCGTATCAGGGCAGTTGGTTATGAAAGAGGCCGGGATCTGGAGACTCAAAACCTCGTAAGCCATCAGTGAACCAGCCCATAGTTAGTGAGCATCAACTTATTGAGCTCCGATTTTATCTCCAACCCAAGCCCAGTCTAGGCCTTAATCATTCTGTACTTTCTTTTGCCCTGTGGTTTGCTTTTCTCCAATTCCCACTTTTATTATTAGGCTCCGTTTGCTCAGGCCCAGAAAAAAAAACGTAAATATGGAAAATCTTATTTGGTTTAGTTGGAATCTAAAATTAAGGTTTTCTTTGTTTAAAAAAGGACATCCCATACTAGAGGCTCCTGTTACCGCAAGATCTGGGGACAATCTTGCCAGTTCTTGATACAAAGACGAAACACAGACATCATTTGCAAAAACAAATGTTGATGAATGACCTGCATAAAAGTTTCACCTCTAAAAATGGCCGTGATTGGGGTCGAATGGAAGAGAGAGAGGAGGGTGTGTAATAATAATCTATCTATCCCTAATGGATGGGATAGAAATCCTCTCCATCCGTCCAGTTGTCCAGTCGGACATCAGACGGCTAGGATACATCAGGCACACATCCCTATGTAATCCTAGTCGTACAATGTTCAGCTGGACGGATGGAGAGGATTGCTGTACTAATGGATGAAGCATTGGATGTGATCATGTATGTATAGTGTATACATCCATGCAAAAAAACCAAGTCGAACATATAGGTGTAACCATTTCTTTTAAGGGGCAATGTAACAAGGGTTGATATAACATGTAGTTGTAATCGGAATTCCTTCAATGCACATTCATTAGGCCATCATGGACAATTTTTGTTATTTCATTTGAGGACTTGTGCAAATCTGATGGGGTGTCGTTCAATGCTGGTGCAGAAAAAAACCCTTTGTGTGAACTTTTACAAAGTGCGATGGCGGTGGCGATTTCTGGCCTGGCCTGGAACTGGCAACCCCGATTGTATCCTTGGTTGAGCCAAACCCATGTGTACGCAAAACCATTAGGCCATAGTTGGGCTTCAATATTTTACCTAAACCAGCCTATTCATAGTAACTGGGGCGAAATATGGCAATAAATTAAAGGTACGAGAGAGTCATGATTAGGGGTTAGCGGGACAATAGTTTAAGGGAAGGTTGTTGCGTGGCCTTTGCACAATTGCGGGACCAATGGAAGCATGTGTACGGACTCTAGAGTATAGGACTCATTGGATATGAACGATGATGGGATCCCATAGAGGATACAAGTACATACTGGTATACTATTCTCTGAAATAATCATTTTATTATTTCACGCTCTTTTTTTTTTCCAAAGTAGAATGATTTCAAATAAGAATCAAATGAATCGGCTAATCTTGATTCTTAAGTGGGTTTTGGGCCTGAATTAGTGATGACTTAGTATTTTACCAGTTTTTCCTGTTTTTTTATCAGTAAAATAGCACTAAATCAATGAAAGTTGCCTTTTTAACTAGATGTAAAAGACTTACGAATAAAAATCTTCCAAAAAAAAAAAAAAAAAAACAAAAATATGTGATGGAGGCGAATCTTGTGTTCGACTCTGGGTTCTAAAACCTTAGAAGAAACTTCGGCAACACATCTAAAAGATGACATGAAAGTACGTCTATCATTCCATGCTCCTGAGAATTGGATCCTCTTCTATCATCCATCTATGTCAACCGTCCATCAAACAAGTTAGACGACAGAAGGTGATCTTTTTCCTTTGCTCTTGTATCAAATTTCAACTGGCCAAGTCTTGAAATGAAATCTCATACATCTTTAACTTTTCTTTCTCTCCTTCAATGAATCCTTCAACAAGAAAAATATAATCTTCTTTAATCAGCCCTTGTTCTTATCAAATCATTTATCAAAGGAATCATGGGTCCAATTGTAATTTACTCTAATTAATTTAGAGTGAAAAAATAAGGTAATGTTTAAAACAACCAATTAAAGAGTATATTCAAATGTCCCATTAATGAAACTAATATATATATATATATATATATATATATATATATATATATGAGAGAGAGAGAGAGAGAGAGAGAGAGAGAGAGAGAGAGAGATCATACTTGAAATGCTGGTGGCATCCATGTGCATTCCACCTGTAAAGGTCTTTTAACCAACTAAGGTCGCTTCAGAGATGGCCCTCAGCCTCATGCCTTGACATAGGTCGGCACAAATTACAAATTTCACTTTAGGTATATATCAATTATTGAACCAATAATTTTCTTGTATTGTCGTACATAATGCAACTGTTGTTAAAACTTAATAAACCCTAATCCCATCACTCACTTCATTACTTGTCTATTTCTTCCCTAACATCAATACATCATTGTTGTGTGGCTTCAACTTTCCAACTTACAATATCAGGCTGTGGATTCTAAAAGATTTTCTTAATGGCTCAAAAGATGCAAATAGATGATGATGATGCCCACGTAGTTGTGGAGGATCTTATTTTTTTTTTCATTTGAAAATAGAAAGATCCTTTTGATACTATTTTTGTTAATAAACATTCAATGGATCATCAGATAGATCATAAAATACAAGAAGGGCATTTTTGGTATTAAAGATAAGACAACAAAAAAAAAAAAATAACAGAAAGAGAAAATGAAAGAGAACAAAATACATTGACTTTACTTGATTCACCCACATAATGTGTACAAAATACATCCACAACAGAGATCGACCATTGATTTCATTATTCCAATGAAAAGTTATAACTCTCAATGTATCTCCTTATGAGATTCCATCATATATAAAGGAAAACTCTAAACTTGAAAGTACAAAACTATCTCTAGTAAAACCACCTTAACTGTGGCAGATGATATAACTTCCTGACTTAAGATAATATTAAACTTCACACATAACACATGTATATCGATCATTGGTGTCAAATAGAAAAACCCGTTTTTAATTAGAGGAATTTTTTTTTTTTTTTTTTGAGAAATTTATTAGATACCTCATTGATAATTGGTTTACTACACAGAATTATCCTCTCATGACAAAAGTTATACTGACTACCACTGAAACAATGTTTTATAACAGTATAATCCACACCTAGCGTTAAAAACTGATGAGAAAAATTCTAAAATTTTTTTTTAAACAAAACTATCCTTACTCAATGTAAAATTACATTAAAAAATTCATCAATTTTTAATGCCCGGGTGAACTATACTGTTATAAAACATTGTTTTAAGGATAGTTCATGTAATTTTTGTCAAGAGAAATTCTTTATAGTAAATCAATTGTCAAGAGAGTGGCCGAGTAAATTTTTCTTCTTTTATTTTGAATATAGTAGATAGCCAAAAGACTGTCGCCATGTTATATTGACCTAATCCTTCTAATAAAGTATTAATTCATTGTTATTATTTTCTTTTGATAAAAAGTATTAATTCATTATGAAAGCAATCAAAAGTTGATTGTAATAAGTAAGGAGAAGAAAGTTCTACCAAAAAAAAAAAAAAAAAGTAAGGAGAAGAAAGTAGGTCTGTTCCTTTCTTTTTTTTTTTACTTTTTTTCTGGTAAAAAGTAGGTCTGTTCCCTTCAAAAGAAGAGAAAGCCAAAAGGTCATTTTGAGTGATGATGTGATTCTTCGTATCAAAATGCACTTAACCAAAGTGGCACTGCGTGTATTCCACATCAACTTTTCTTTTTTGAGAGAAGAAGAAACCTTCTTGACTTCATGGTTTCAAGAAGGGAGAGATTATCTTATTAGAGTGATAACTGATAAGTGCTCTTGGCTGTAATCCAGTCTCCTCCTCAGCTTTTCGCTACATAAAGTCACTGCGTGCTTTCTCTCTCAATTTTTTTCTCTCTCTCTTATCACTTGTTTATACTTCTTGCTTTGTTGTTGGTTCCAACTTCCCAAGAAAGTAAAGAGAAAGTCAAAAGATATGAGAGAGAAAGAAAAAGGAATGTAAAGTTGTGTTCCATCAAAGCAAAAATGGCCACTTCTATTTTGACCTAAAAATTTTTCTTAATAATCAAGGATCTTGTAAATAGATTACTTGGAGAAGAGGGAAAACTCCCTCTTTCTTATATTCTGGTTATATATAAGTAAAAATTTGAGTAAAAAAATTCAAGTAAATATTACTTTTTATAAAAAAAATTGAGTTTCAATAAATTAAAGGAAAGTAGAATGGAAAAAAAAATGTTCTTTAGGACCTGTTTATTTGATTAATCGTAAAATTTTCGATGCAAATGATATTTTATGTGTGATTTTCCGTTTATGCGAATTTTTCTATTTTTTATTGTATTTGTTTGTATTTTAAATAAAAATAAACAGTGAAAAATTTTATTTTACAGTAAAAATATCATTTTCCATCATTTCATATGAAAACAGACAAAACCTAACAGAATTCCATGAAGTAACTTTTTGCTTTGTTGAACTTTATCTTTGTATTTTTTTTAATGTGAAACCAGAATATCAGCAAGGCTGACTTTAGAGCCATTGGCAAAAAAATGCATTTGGAATTTGGAATTGAATATTTCTTCTCCAAGAAATAACAAATTAATCCATAAAATTTGGGGTTCGGATCTTATTATTAGAAGGACTTCGGTCATGATCTAACAGGTGGAATTCACTTGATGAGGATATCAATACATCAGTATACATGTTGAGTAAACTCTAATCATTAAATCATGAATAAAGAGACTAAAATAGGAAATGATCTTTTAATTCAAACTAGCCAACATACCACTATTATGGTGTCATTTGATTTTGTAACCAAGTAGTGTTTCCTTCTAGTGGCAGTTCAGATGACACTAAAAATACCCATGATCCCTTATTTGCATTTCTAATTTCAGCCTAGTTAAAACTAGCCACGTGGCAAAATAAATCGTTAAACAAATATATTTGTGTTCTTTTTTGGGGGGAAAAAAAGCAAAGGTTTTCCACTATGAGAATTAACACTATTGTTCAAATTCCTTACGTTCTATTCGAATCGGTCTTATCAATCAGATGAACCACTGAGCTAGCTTTCTCCAAGGAATCATCATTTAGGCAACTCGGCAATTTGATTGTGAGCTGTGGATCTGTTGCGTTGTCGCAAAACTTACTTGTCGAGTCATAAAGGATTGTGCCGGAGTAGGGCCATGTCCACACGGATTCACATCCTTTCCTCCCAGTGATTCGGGAGGAAGACATCCCCGTTGGATGGTCGACACATGGGACTCTGGTGAATCCGAGCCCTTCATCGGAGCCGATATTCTCTGTCGGCTCAGTTTGTGGGTTCGGTTTCGACTCAGATGGAGGGTTCGGATTCACCCAAGCCTCAAGTGTCAGCCATCCATTTAGGCTGCCGCCCCTCTTCTCCAATCTCAGGGAGGAGAGGATTTGAATCCGTGTCCACACTAATCCACAACAAGGCAGTCTAGAATACACCATGCCGAAACGAGCGTGGTTCCCTTAACGGAGCCGTCGTCTACTGCCACTGGAGAGTTTAGTTCTACGCCGCCGTTCAGAGACGTGGATCCTGTGTGGCTGTGTCTGATCATTGCTCGTCCCGAGTCACGGTTGGTGTAAGATATTAGGTGGTTTTTACAACGTGGCTGCAGCCCAATTGTGCGACGGTTAAACGACACGTGGAAACCAAATAAGTCAGGAACGTGTCAAAGTCCAGGGGCATTTTCTCGTAAATTACTACGTGACGGCAAGCAGCCACACACTCCTACAAAGCATATAAAGTAAGTTGCTTTGATTTGTTCCGGCTTGGCTCCGGCTGCAGCTTCTACCAAGCTGGCATTCTATTTCTGCGGCTCAAGTAGGGATGTCAAATTGGGTCGAAATCGAAAATTGAAATCGAACCAATTCAATTCGGTCTGGTTCAATTTGAAACCGAATTTTACTAGGATAGGATTCGGATTGTGTTTTTAGAGTCCAATGAAAAATCAGACCACATCAATTTAAAAATCCAAACTAAAACTGAAACCTTTTACCAAAAAGAAAAAGAAAAAAAAAAAAAAAAAAAACCTAAAACTGAAACTGAACAAACCTGGTAATAGTTCAATCAGAGCTCATTAAGCCCACATTTTATTAAATATACATATATGAAATCAACAGTCAAACCAAACCAGTCCGATAATGGCCCGATATAGTCTATTAATTCAAATTTTTTACTACACATACATATAGTACACTGAACCAATAGCAAATCAGTAAGAGTCCATTAAGCTAGTCGGATAACAAACCGATACCAAATCGGCCCGTTAACTAACATGTATAGTGCAGCCCACTGTAGCCCGAATCTCTTATTGAACATGTTTTGGGCTGCCCCTGAAAATCTCGAGATCGACTTGGCATAGACCAAAGCTGGCCTGTTGACACCCCTAGATCCCAGTGAGCATTGTTAAAGTAATTGGAATCGGGATTTGGGTTAGTTCTTTATAATATGAATCGGTCTAAACCAAACTGAAATCGAATGTGGACCTAATTGGTTGTCTTTAGAACCAAATGAAAAATGGAAATTAGATTGAACAAATTGATTAATCCAAACAAAATCGACCAAATTGACCCAAATTGAAACCAAAACCAAACCAATCCAATAAGGATCGATACGTACCTATCAAACCAATTTTTTGCTAAACGCATACCAAAACTAGAACCAAACCAGCCTAATAATTGCTTGATAAACCCATTAAACAACTTATACTAAATATGCATATAGAAAACTAAAACCGGACTGGTAAGAGCCCATTAAGCTAACTCGATAAAAGCCAAAACCAAATAGGACCAAAATCTAAAATTGAAACTAGATCAAAACTAATAGATCCAAAATAACCGAATCAACTCATTGACACCCCCTAATTATAATTCTTTTTTTTTCTCTCCACCCCCTCTACAGACCCTCCCCCCATAACTTAATTAAAAAAATTAAAAGAGGAATCTGGCGCGTGTGGGACAACACTCCCACTTGGTTTTCAACCGGGTTTTAAATTGAAATCATGTACTGATGTGTCTCTCTTTCTCCTCGCATTTGGGGTGGGAACTCCCATTGGGATCACTATTCTCGAATGAAACGATCGTAACTTGCAATATTCTTTTGTTTGTTGGCATTAAGGGTGAAACATTTGTATCTGAACTATTTATCAAAATCGGATCGCACCATTTACATTGGAACTGAGAAATTGTTTAGTAATCAGTTTGGTTCTGGTTTGAAATTTGATACCTTATATTGAAATTGAATCGAACCGTTTAAACCATCGGATTACACCAGTTAGATACCGATTAAATAGAATAAAATGTATACCGTTTATTCCCTAAAAGCTAAACTAATAAAACCCAATATCATTCTCTATACTATTAAAATATTATTTCAAATACCGAAGACCCTAATCCCATGCAACCCCAATCCAATTAATATATTATTTTCCCAATAAGTCAACCCTAATCTCAATTAATATATTATTTTTTCAAGAATCAACCCTAACCTCAATTAATACATTATTTTCACAAGATCCAATCTCAATTCTTAAAGGCATAAATCATAAAATCAAAACAATAAAACTGAAAAACACAATAGGCATTAATTATTATTCCATTAGGCATAACAACATTACAATTTTTTTTTAATTATGAAAAATCGATTAATAACCGATGCTTTAAATCATTTATAAACTGCAAGCAAAATCGATTAATGAAAGATAGTTTAAAAACCGATAAACCAAAATCGATTACTAATCGGTTCTCAATTTTGATACCGTTTAATTAATTGGTTCGATTTTGATTTTACCCTCTTATATACCACACTACATCGCATCGGACCATTAAACAATTATAAACCGATTAACACCCTTAGTTGGTATCATAACAAAAATTCTTTAAATAATAATAAAAATAAGTTTTTAAAATAAAAAAAGATTTCCAAAATGCCAGTGTAGAATATCTTTCTACGCCCATTCACATAATGAAGCATGAGATTCATTATTGACACACTCTCCGTTCAAACATTTGGTAAGTTTTCACGACCTTAATCCCATTTCGTCAATTCCATTTTGTACATAAATAGTGAATTCTATGATCTATTATACAATAAATAAGGCTGTCGTCCATACCTAATGAAGCAGAGGTCCTGGGTTAAACTTTTTTTATTCTTTGGGGATCCCTAGTCGGAAGTGGCTCATGATTCTCATGGGTTTCGATATTTCTTGGTACAAATGGGATCGGGTTTTCACATGGATCCAAGATTTACCTTGTCCACCCATAAAAATAAGAATGTACTATGTTCCCATGACCTAAAGAAAAGAAATGTTGTTTCTATTATTTTCTATTTTGAATAAGAAAGTCTCACTCACCACAACATCCAAAGCCATGGTTTCTGGTATTTGTATTGCATTGGTTGATTTGTATTGATATCGACCATGACCAATATGGATATCTGACTAATATGGTATTGTTTTGTTGAATTGCTATAGGACTGATATTGGTCAATTTTGGTCAATACGGGCCAATAATGGCTGACATGTGTCTAATACCAACCGACATCAGTATCTGCAACTGATACTAATATCGATATCAATTACGAAAACCTTGCTTGTGACTTATGTATCAGGGTGCGCTCCTTAGTAGCATTCCCTTGTTCCCAAACTACTGTACCCATTTTGAACCCACTAACCGGATGAAACACGATTTTGGTAACAGCCAACTATGGGTATCAAAGGATCGGTCCGGGCCAAATCGGTGTCAGGCTTTATAAGACTTGACCAAAACATATTCATTAAGAAGTTTAAGCTGGGTGGACTGCACTATACACATTAATTAACAAGCCGATCTGATGCCATTTATTGGTCAGATAAAATATGCCAGTCTTATTTTAGTGCTATTTTAGTGCTGATGGAATTGATCACTATATGTTTAACTCCTTGGCATTCGATTTAATTCGAACCATCATGAAGTTTGATTCAGGTTTGATTGGACCACCTTAACAGTTTGGTTTCGAGCGAGTCAGGACCGAATTAAGAACGAGAAATATTATAACAAGTTAACCCAAAGCATTTTCACTATCAATCCGGTCCAGATCGATTTCAAGTTAATTCGGAACGATTCGGTCCAGACTACTGGTCGGTCCCAAAATGGACACCCTTACTGAGCCAACATCCAACTTGATGACAGGGTATGGGCCGGAATCGTAAGCCATCGGCTCCAGAATTTCGGCGCATCAGGACGGTTATGTTCAGAGGAAAAGAAAACATTTGTTTCTATTAAAAAAAATAAAAAAAAAAGAGGAAAAGAAAGAAACAAGCGTCAACAAACGTCAAAGCGTCAAAATAAACAGTCAACTTGATGACACGTAGGAACCACCGCAAAAATGGCCCCACAGATCCTTAAAAAACTCCGATACTGAAGGCCCGAAAAAGCGGGAAAACCGACTTTCACCTCGTATCTCCGGCATCATAACACCCCCTTCTATCAACGCCAAATGTGATTTTGCCGGTCGCCGGAAAGTCAAAAAGAAAAAACGGAAAAAAAGTTAACCGAAACTACTCTTTCCAGCAGTATCCCTTTTGTTGGGGGCTTTCAGATCCTCTAACCTCGTGGTATAAATAGTTCGAGAGAGAGATCACATGAAACGAACCAGATTAAACAGACAAATATAGCGACACAGAGAGAGAAACGGTCAGCGCACGTTGCAACGTAAGGTGTTCTTGTCGGAATTCCGAAGAAATCAATCTGTCTGGTTAGAACTTAGAAATAGATTTTTATGTTTGTGTGAAAACTTCTTTCGATAGTTGAAGAGATCGACTTTCTGTTTCTATCATTGAAGATTTAATTTCTGATTCGAGTCACTTCTGTAGTATAAACTTTGGGAGATTTTTTTCATGAATTTAAACCGGAACGCGTCGTCTCTCTACCTGTTACTCTAGGAATCGGATTTCTGAAGGTTTTGAATTTTTGTTAGAAAATATAAATGTTGAAAAAGCAGTTGAAATTTTTGGTTTTTCAAGTTTTTAGATTATGATTTCTAGATGCGTATACACGCAACAGTAGAAATTTGTCGTAAATTTCTTGAATCTCGTGTTGTTTTGTAGAAACAGGGGTTTGAATGCAGAGAACTGAAGAAGAATTAACGGTTAAAAGTTTTGCTTTCGCTTCTGCTGAAGAAGAGATTGTTGCTTTCTGCTACTACATTGGACGTGCTCTTTGTATTTAAAGGTTTGGACGAGGGAAGGAAGTGGTTTGAGTTTTTAGGACTTCGAAGGCGATGGAGCAAAAACATATTTTAATGTCGGCATTGAGCGTGGGGGTCGGTGTCGGAGTCGGGCTTGGTTTGGCTTCTGGACAGAATATGAGTAAATGGACGCGATCAAATTCTTCTTCAAATGCCATTACAGGAGAGCGGATCGAGCAGGAGTTGCTGCGACTGGTCACCGACGGCAGACAAAGCAACGTCACCTTCGATGAATTTCCATATTACCTCAGGTATGGGACGGCATACACTTATTCTGCGCACCCTTTTTCCCCTTACTATTCTATCGTTGCTTCGATTTTGGAGATGTTAATAATTATCGTTTTTAAGCCTGCAGAGTGCAGATTTGCACACTAGATAACTTAAAAAATAATTATGTTTGGGAGATATTCCTCTATTTTTGAAGGGAACCGTCACATCCATGTGGGAATTTCTATTTCTCGGATTTCGAAATTACTGGGTTTTCTCGCCCTTTTGCGATCTCTTCTCTTCCCGGCTGTTATCAAATTTTGATCTTCAGAGGAGTTCTAGTGTTACTCGCCGCTCGGTACAGCCGGGCGCAATCCTTAAAATCATTGAATCCACTGTATTGGACGGTGGAATCGACGATCGTAAATTACAGTGTCATTGTGATCATTATTGGTTTACCTTAAGTAGTTTAACTATTCGACTACGATTCTCCGAATTTATTATTTTTTAAGAGAAAATTTCAGTATCTCTCGTACACTACATCAATTATTGCTATTATACCAATAATTACTGGTACTCCCCTGTAAATAATTTTACACAGTTGCACCCAAATTCCTAAACTTTTATTGTTACCCAACACTTTCCCCTGCTCTTTTTAATATTCCAACGTTGCCCTTGAATAATATATGATGTGTCATTTTAAGGTTTTGTTGTAATAGATTAACCTAACATCAAATTTTCAAACAAAGACATTGATTTTTTTGGGTTAAAAAAAAAATGATGACCATGGTAAAATATGAATGGTGGCTCCACAATAATAATAATAATATCACTGCATTAGTAATAACTGTTAGTGCCTTTTAGAAAGGGAAAAAAAAACCCTGTAAGTGCCTATTGATTTGAGTGGTCTTGATACTCTCTGCGTCCAGCACAGATCCGACACAGCTCAATGAATGGATATAGAATTTGGATCCTCTCCAGCTGTTGGATCTGTGTTGGATCGCTGGGCACGCTGGAGAGGATCAGAATCTGGTGGTTACCTGCTGCCATAATGTTGAAAGGAATTTGACCAGGTCTATGTGCAATTGGTGAAGTTAGAGTAAGAGTGGATGGGTATATCCCATCTTGGGTTGTCTATAAATTAATTTATATTAGTTCATTGCTGTAGGAGATGTAATGTTGGAATTTAAAAAGGACAGGGGAAAAATTGTTGCTAAGTCTAAGTACGTAATACAATTGTGCAGAATTATTTTATAGGGGAGTATCAGTAATTAACTAGTTATAGACATACTTTAAAGGAGATACTGAAATTTTCCCATAATTTAATATGCTAAAATCAGAAATATCTCATCCTACCAAACAACCTCTTCCATGGCTTCGTGAACCTCATGATCTCTCTAAAAAAAACAAAAGGAAGAACAAAAAAAATCTAATAAATTAGACATTTATTATTTTTTTTTCCAAAAAAGAAAAGGGGCTATCCCTTAATAGTTTCCAAATACTTGCTCTTTAAAATTATACAGTGAATCCAGTTGATCTAGTGGCCAGCACCAGCAAGAAGAAGACCCTGTTGCGAGGGTCAAATAGGGCCAAAACCAGCAGCAGCATCTTTTTGATGGCCATGGTCCTAAACAGATCTATCATTTTACCCAAAGTGAAAATGCTCATGTCTTAGTATTATTCTGCCTTAGTATTATTCTGCTCCAATTAAAGGTTCTATAGAGCTACCTATGATTTAGCATTCTTCTTTTAGAAATTAGTCCCTCACTCTTCAATTATTAAAGCAACCACATGATTGTTCAACGTAGAAGCATACCTTTACAATCATAAATACAGACCATCTTTCTTCTTTTTCTCCTCATCTAGGCTTATTTTCCTTTTTCAAATCTGAATTTATTGAAAAGCAAGCAAATGATTAGGTAATTCAGAAACATGATCAAGATTTGTTATTTACTGATCTTAGGTTCTGTTGTATCCCTATACGCTAATGAGGTCTTGTTGGTCTTTAAAATGGTTACTCCTACTTTCCCAAATTAAAAAGGAAATTTTTGTTTTGTTCCATGTTTGTATGTGGTATTTCAATATCAGTCAACATATTTCTCCATTTCACCCATTTCCATGTGGCTTCAGCCTAGTAGCCCACTGCCACAGGTAGAAAGGATACTTGTTCTTCACCTTGTTAAGGGCTATTCATTGAGAAGTACAATACGCATTCTGGTATCAGGCTGTTGTGGAGAAGGCACCATACACATTATAAGTGCTAAGGAATTGGTTGATATCTGGCATTACCGTGATGCATTTGGAGATGACAGGATATTAAGTGCTTATTTTACTTATAGATAGTAGCTTACTTATTCTGGACAGTTGCCATAGTATCTCTATGGTTGTCTATCTTAATTTGCCTTGTTTGCTTTCAGGTATGCCTTTTTCATTGGTTTATTCTGAGTCTGATGTCATTTAATTGTTGATCTTCTCAATTACAGAGAGCAAACACGGCTGTTACTGACAAGTGCTGCCTATGTCCATCTGAAGCAATCAGAATTTTCTAAGCATACTCGGAACCTCTCCCCTGCAAGTCGGGCCATTTTGCTGTCAGGACCTGCTGGTAATTTAATTATGTATATCCTTTGCCTGTTTTGGCCCAGTGATATTTGTATCTGCTTGTGCATTTACAATGAAGTCTGATTGCAAAAGTTTTTATTTATTTATTTATTTATGTTCTGAAGAGCTTTACCAGCAAATGCTTGCCAAGGCATTGGCCCACTACTTCGAAGCCAAGTTGCTCTTGTTAGATGTAACTGACTTTTCTCTAAAGGTAAGTAGTAATTTGCAACTTTTATTTCCTTTCCATTTACCTTGTTCTTTTTCCCAAAGGGATGGGTGGTACCAGGTTATCAGATATAGGAGAAAAGATGGGCCTTGTCCCAGATCTTTGGTTTTTAAAGTTCCTAATCTTTTTTATTATCAATCGATGGATGATGATGATGACAATGACATTAGTTATTGTGTCCTGGTACAGATGCAGAGCAAATATGGCAGTGGTATTAAAAAAGAACCTGTAAGTCTTCTATAGTTGATTCTGACCCCGCTGTTTCTTGTGCACTATTTCAATTGGGTCATTCCGTTAAGTGTTGAGAACAAATGTAGCAGAATATTTGAGAATCTAAGTTACAGAATTTGGAATTCAAGCTATCTTTTTCAATAGAGTATTGTGCTGGGTTCATGTATCCTTTATTTCATTCATTTCCAGCACAACATGTATCAGTCATCATATGTTGTGTTGCTTCTATTGGAAAAATAAGTTAGCCAAACTATGTTATGCTTCTGTTGGATAGAAGAATTAGGCAACCATTTTCAGACTTCCTCCTCGTATACGTATAATATATAGATATATAAATATATATATTTTTTTGTAGACCTTCAAAAGAGCTTTCTCAGAGATGACATTGGAGCGGATGTCCAATGCACTTGGTTCTTTTTCAATCCTTCCTGCTAGGGAAGCAACCAACGGTAACAAATAACATTTTGCATTTTATTCTTTTTGCAGTGGAAGTTTTTAGTTTTGAGTGTGTTTTTATGAGGTTTCTATCATGTTTCAAATGTAGCTACTTGAATGCTTTCAGCTTGGTTTTTTTGTATGTTTTAACTCTTCCAATTTGTTTGCTAGAGCCATCATCATTATTTATTTATTCATGATTATATAGAAGTCATCACTGGGAACTAGATAACAAGGACAGAGACATTGGTGTTACTGTCCGATATGGGTATGGGATATCTGAATGACGGAATTTTGAAATATCAATTATCCATCTATGTAAAAAGGGGATGAGACCCATACACTCATCCGTTTATCAATCAGGTTGGAAAATCTAACCTTAATTTAATCTGTTACAGAACCTTCCTGTCTATATGCAAGTGGGAGTTAAGTTATGTCTTAAATATTTTTTGTCTACATAAAAATTTGGCAAATTTAGCCATGTGTATGATATTTAAAAAAAAAAAAAATTCTATGGATAACATCTTTGAGTTTATACTATTTGAAATAGAAAAAAAATGGAGAGAAATTGCAGCACTTCTTTATTGAGTAGTTATACTGTACCACCAAAAAGTGTACAGCATAAGATTGCGCATATAAAACAAGAAAGGGCAAAGTGCAATTGAGGCACTTATGAGTTTTACATGTGCAGAATGTAAAAGTGAGGCACTTGACTTAGACATAACTTTGAAGCACTGTCTTCGTACTTATAAAGACTGCTTATTAAGTCTCATGCCTTAATGCAGGAACCAATAAAACTTTGACTTTGATTTCAGACATGAAGCTTCAATGGATATCATGTAGATTAATGTGCTATTTTAATGAGTTCAACCAAGTTCTTTCTGTAGGATCCTGTTCCCTTCTTATTAATGGTGCTGTGCAGCCAGCAATTTTAATAGGCAGTTGGAGAAATATTATATTTTTTTTTTATTACTTTGAAATTTATCTAACTTCTACAGGAAAGTTTTCTTGCTTTTAGAGTTTTTTTGCATCCACGATTGCATGATCAACTTCATATTTTTTAATATAACTGATCAACTTCATAGTTTAGTAATTGTCTTCCCATATCCTGTTGTTGGCTTTTAGTGTTCTATTTTTCTCCCTGCTTTCTTCTCTGTGGCTTTAAATATAGTCTCTGTGCAGGCACATTACGGAGGCTAAGCAGTGGTGTAGACATCAGGTCAAGGTATGCAGATTAGGGGTCCTTGATATCACATTAAAGAAATTTCAATTACCTGTCCCATGTTGCATCTAAGTCTGTATCATCTTTCTTACTGTCAGGGAAATGGAATCTTCTAATAATCCTACTAAGCTTCGTAGAAATGCCTCTGCTGCAGCTGACATCAGTAGCCTTGCTTCACAGTGTGCTCCAGCGAATCCAGGTTGTTACTCAGAAATCCAGTGTACACTTAGTTTCTTGCAGTTTCACTCTACTGATCCCTAGACTGGAATTGAACTATTAAATATCAAACATTTCAGCAAAAATTCAACCCTGCTATCTGTTACCATCAACCATGCAAAATGTAGACATTGGACATAGAGGATTTCTATAAACAATCCCCCACCGTGTGTGCAAATTGGGTGAGGCAGGACTTAAATTGAAAGACAGGAAGTTTCAGAACTTTGGCCTAGGCTAGTGTTGGGACCTTGGGCTACCTAAGCCCTAGGATGATTGTACATAAGGCATATGGTATTTTATAAAAGTTGTAAAAATATGAGTGGTTAATAGATGTGGCATAATGTTTAGAGCGTCACTTTAATATGCAAGAATATTGTTCTCATAATGCTTACTTGGTTTCAGCTTATGTAATATTTGTCCAAGCCAAACCCTGTTGGCTGTTCAGTTTTAACTGTTGACCTTGGGAGGGCCACAAGCCTGACCCAACCTCCATGTTTGCAATCTTATCCCATCACCTAGCAAACCTTTGCTTTTAGTTATGATTTTCTTCTTAGTCTGCATAAGCCCGTGATATTATTAGGAATCAACAGCAATTTATGGCTATAAATTTATTTAGATATTTTTGGGCCAAACTGAGGGCGAGCCTTGGTGTGACAGTAAGGTTTTCATATTGCAACCTGGTGGTCATAGTTTCGAAACACTGAAAGTCTCTCCGCGTTGCGGGGGTAAGGCTGCGTACATTCTGCCCTTCCCTAGACCCTGCAGCAGCAGGAGCCTTGTGCACTGGGACGCCTTTTTAATTTTGGGCCAAACTAGCACCCAGTGTAATCTATCGTGGAAGTTAAATTGTCAAATTCACCTATTCTAAGCGTGCAGTTGTGAGATAAATGCCATCCTTAGATCTGTCTATGCCTGTTCAGAAGCATGGTTCCACAATGAAACTTTTAGCTGGTAGTTGCATATTTTCTGAACCGTGTTCATACCTGTACTTTCAGGCAATCTTTCTTCATATGCTATTTTAAAGTGCCTGCACTTGTTTATTTGGCTAAGGGAAATTTTCTTCAATGTAATTCTTCTTTTGTTGTATTATGCTGTAGCCAGTGTCCTTTCATTTTATTTTATTTTTATTTTCAATGAAGTAAATCTTCTAGTCCCGACTCGAATTCTTTATTCAATATGATTCTTATGGTTGTGGATTTTTTTTTTTTTATTACTACATTCTTTTGGACTTGAAGACTATTAGCCTCTTTCCTGTTTGTTTTTTTTTGTTTTATTGTGCATATCACTTACTCTTTTCAAGTTTTTAGTCAAAGGATATCTGAAGGTTTTTTCCCCTCCTTTTTTGACCTTACACATGATACTCTATAAAGTTTAGAAAGCTCATGTGCATTGCTCATATGAGTCATTCATCAGCTAATTGCCACTAAATAACGTAGTTCTTACTCGTACATCTCTTACATTTCCTTCAATCCTGTAGGTCCTCTGAAGCGCACCAGCAGCTGGGCTTTTGATGAAAAACTTCTTGTACAGTCACTGTATAAGGTAATATCGTTATGAACAAGTTGCAAGTATTGTATTGTAAAAGCTTGTTGATACATTCTTCTCCTTCGGTTTTTTTTTTATTTTTTATTTTTATTTTAGGGAAAGGATTTCCCATAATGCCAATGTGGAAAACCGAGCCAATAAGAGGGCAGGAGTGGGAATCAGTCAGTGTTGACCCCTCATTTTTCAGAGGAGAGAGAGAGAGAGAGAGGCAATAATGGGTCACATGGCTCATTATGTAAGAGAGCAGGGCAAGGGATCCCCACACTGGCGTTTTGCGGATCTTTTCTTTTTATTTCAATTTATACTTTACAAAAAATGATACTTTGACCAGTTACAATCCTTAGCTCTTCTACAACTAATTTTGACCTCTTTTTTGCAGGTTCTAGTTTCAGTATCAAAAACCAGTCCACTTGTCCTCTATATCAGGGATGTTGAAAAACTTCTCTTTCGATCACAAAGGATATATACATTGTTCCAGAAAATGCTGAAGACACTATCAGGAGCAGTGCTGATCCTCGGTTCACGGATGTTGGATCCTGGTAATGACGATGAAGAATTAGATGAGCGGCTTACCCTTCTATTCCCTTATAACGTTGAAATCAGGCCACCTGAAGATGAGACACACCTTGTGAGCTGGAAATCACAACTGGAAGAGGACATGAAGATGATCCAGTTTCAGGATAACAAAAACCACATTATGGAGGTTCTTTCTTCAAATGATCTTGACTGTGATGATCTGGGTTCAATCTGCCTTGCAGACACAATGATTCTCAGTAAATACATAGAAGAGATTGTGGTTTCAGCAATTTCTTACCATTTGATGAATAACAAGGATCCTGTATACAGAAACAGCAAGCTTGTTATTTCATCGAAGAGGTCAGCCTAGCAGTTTATGCGATATATTTTAATTTTTTAATTTTTGTTAGCTTAATTTCATTTCTGTCTCTTACTGGTTTGACAATGGAACAGTTTGTCCCATGGGTTGAGCATATTCCAGGAAGGTTATTCTGGTGGCAAAGACACCCTAAAACTGGAAGCAAATGCTGAACCTTCGAAGGTCTGTTCTATACCTCATTTTTCAGTTAAAGAGTCTGGGAGTTATGAAACTGATGTTGAAGAGTCCCTGGTATGATTTGATTATGCTTCGTGTTTCTGTTGGTTTTAGGAAGCAGAAGCGGAGCAGGTTGCTGGAGTGAAGCCTGAATCAAAGGTTGAAGGTCAGATCCCTGAAAACAAAACTGAAGCAGGAGCTACTGTGGTGAAGAAGGATGGTGAGAATCAAGCCCCTCCATCCAAAGTGCAAGTAAGTGCAGTTTCCTTAATATTATAATATGCTTAAGTAGGTAGTCTTCGTGCAAATTTTATGATTTGTATTATAAGGACTTCAGATTTGTAGATGACATAGGTCAACTGTTTCCCCAAGACTCGGTTCTTCCCGGTTCCAAAGTTGCCTTTGACTATGTGTTGAAAGTAATCTGGAATGTTAATTTATCTTCTAACAGGAAGTTCCAGACAATGAATTTGAGAAGCGCATAAGGCCTGAAGTTATACCTGCAAGTGAGATTGGAGTGACATTTGCAGATATTGGTGCTCTAGATGAGATTAAAGAATCCCTTCAGGAGCTGGTCATGCTCCCCCTTCGAAGGCCAGATCTTTTTCAAGGAGGGCTTCTAAAACCTTGTAGAGGAATATTGCTATTTGGGCCTCCTGGTACTGGGAAGACAATGATGGCCAAGGCCATTGCCAATGAGGCTGGAGCAAGTTTCATTAATGTCTCCATGTCTACCATCACTTCAAAATGGTTTGGGGAAGATGAAAAGAATGTCCGAGCTCTGTTCACCCTTGCAGCAAAGGTCTCTCCTACAATTATTTTTGTGGATGAAGTTGACAGTATGCTTGGGCAAAGGACCAGAGCTGGGGAACATGAGGCCATGCGGAAGATTAAGAATGAGTTTATGACACATTGGGATGGACTGTTGACGAAAACTGGTGAACGGATCCTTGTTCTGGCTGCTACAAATAGACCATTTGATCTTGATGAAGCAATTATTAGGCGGTTTGAACGCCGGTATGTCTGCATAAGATTTACAGTTTCTGTCAGCGAAAAATTAATTAGTTGTTCTGACAAGCCAACATTTTTTTTTTTGATGATTGGAATGACTAGCCAACATTATTAACATAAAATACATTGTTTTGGTGTTCCATGTTATTTCTAGGAATTGCATGGCAAAGAGTAAATGACTCCAATGGATAATTGTGCCAATTAATATCAGCATTGTTCAGTGGGATGTTTACTGATGTTACATGCTTTCTGTAATGAACAGAATTATGGTTGGCCTACCATCTGCAGAGAACAGGACATCAATCTTGAGAACACTATTGGCAAAAGAGAAGGTTGAAGAAGGGCTAGACTTTAAGGAGCTTGGAGCCATGACAGAGGGGTACAGTGGAAGTGATCTCAAGGTTTGTATATTTCTCAAAATCATTCATGAATTGATTTGTGATTAAGCTGCCAGTTAAGAGAGCAAACATTCGCTTGGTCGGATGGTTGGCCCCTTCTTTGTTAAAGCAGTGGCTGGGAGGAGGTCTCAAATTCGAGTCTCCTCTCTTGCATCTGTTCCATTCCCCACCTTAGTAGTGTAACTTAGAGTAGGACCCATAAAAAAAAAAAAAAGATGTTAACAAGGGCAGTGTCTGTTGAAAACAGAACTTGTGCACTACAGCTGCTTATCGGCCTGTCAGAGAGCTAATCCAGCAAGAGAGACTGAAGGATTTGGTAAGTACTCTCATTTTAAGGTTTCTGTCTATTGTTGCAATATATGGTGGTGATGAAATTGTTTTTGGTATTGCTTCTTGTGACCTTCAGCCACCCTTTTTGCAACATGAGTGTTCATTTGTTATTTTTCTTTTCTTTTTTGCTTAGTAACTTCTTGTTGCAGGAGAGAAAACGGAGAGCTGAGGAAGGACAAACCTCGGAAGAAGGTCCAGACACAAAAGAAGAACCTAAAGAGGGGAGAGTTATTACCCTCAGACCATTGAATATGGAAGACATGAAACAAGCAAAGAATCAGGTAATATCCAAGTGGAATTCCTTCATTTGACAATTTTCTTCAGCTGCATTCTTCTCATTTGTGGAAGGCCAATTTGTCAATGAACAGTGATTTTCCCATTACCTTCTAAATGTTCACATTCGCATGTTATCAAATTTAATGCAGGTGGCAGCCAGTTTTGCAGCTCAAGGATCCATAATGAGTGAGCTGAAGCAGTGGAATGAGTTATATGGGGAAGGAGGTTCAAGGAAGAAAGAGCAACTATCATACTTCCTTTAAAGTGGGAAAAAGAAGGCATCGTATACAGCAATTTGAACAGTGACATTCTCTTCGAAAGAGAGACAGCTTTTGAGGAAGCTATCACCTGAAACTTATAAGTTTCTTGACACCTGAAATGGAGAAGAATCAATCGAAAGCACTAGCAGCAAAGAAATCCAAGGTGAATGTAAACCACCACATAATAGTATGCTCGAGTGGGCATGTGATATCCTTTACGGCTTTAACCACAATATATTAAGTTATGGTTTGCAGTACTAGACAAGTTCTTGGTTTTCCTTCTAACATGCTTCACCTGAGAATGCATCGACAGGACAAAATTAGAGGGACTTGTCTACATATGAGTTTTTGGAGATACATAGGCCATGCTGGTAACCAACTGCCGCTATTGCTGCTGTGTTGGTTGTGGTGTTGTGTTTTGTTATTATTGTCTTACAGATTTTCTGAACAGTATTTGGAAGTGTGTGTGATTTTCATATTGTAGGTGAAAGAATAAAAGATTCAGTTGAGATCATTTACTTTTATGCAAGCAATGGGGAACATGCTTTGTTTTATCCGCTTGTGATTTCCCTTTGCCTCTTTTGTTTATATGGGGAAAGTAAATTTCAGATACAGTATAAATTTAAGGAAAATGAATGAATATGAATCTGATTTCCTTTTATTGATTTTTTATTTCTTGGCTGGGAGCAAAATTGCAAGCTTAAATTGTGTAAATATCAGGGGGTTAACCCCTTGATTACTCATCCCTCGTGCACTGGTTTGCCATGTTTGTGTTAATTGGATGCTGATGAGAGCTCCACATGGATTTGACAAGTTGGCAGTTCATATATCGAGGTGATGATGCGACCCTTGGTGTAAGGGTAAAGTTGTCATATTGCAATCTGGTGGTCACAGATTCGAAACATGGAAACAACTTCTTTGTGTGGTGGGGGGGATAAGGCTGCATATATTCTGTCCCTCTCCAGATCCTGCAGTATTTGGAGCCTAGTGCACTGGGCCTTTGGAGCCTCCATAAGAGGCATCACTAGGAGTCCCCACAGCTGAGGACAAGAAACTATTGTAAAACCCCTTATTTGATGGAAGAAAACATCCAGAAAACTCCGGCCCCTGTATCACTTCATGCGAAGCCTATTGGATCAGCTGATTTGTATCACCTTTGATTCCGGTCCGACATGATTCCAGATGAAAAACCAGGATCATTCCTGAATCGGTATCGGACAATCCGGATTGGCCAATTGGATCTGTCTTTTTTAAATCTTTGTTGACATGTGTCAACCGTCTAGTGGGTTCGGTTGCTTCATGTCATTAATCTATGATTTATTTAATATTAAATAAAAACCGATTCCACCCAAATTGAAGGTCCATCCTCGAAAGTTGGATATTGGCTCGAACCGAACTGATCCTGATACCGACCGACCTGGATCAGATGTCAATATCGATACCTTAAACCATGTTCCCATGAGAAGCTCAATATTGATCGGTTCGCGTACATTGAGCCTTCATCCTTAATGAATCTTTAATATTTAATAAGTACAATAAAACGTTGCACGAGTTAACATATTTATATTAACGAAAAAGAAGGGTGTCAGGTTGAGTGGAGCCTACCGCTAGAGTCTCTAACACAAAAATGGTGAAATGACTATGTCGTCCCTTATAAAATAAAAAATTGCACCCCTATTAGATGCCCCTATGTGCTCTCTCATTTGTCATACTCTAGTGTGAACACCACGCTTACAGCCTGTGACCCCCTCCCTTTACATTAATAGCATTTGTAGTTGCAGATTTTTTTTTTTTTTTTTTTTTTGTTAAGATTGGTAGGTTCATGTTTACTTGTCAAAAAAATCTTACTGGCAACTGATCCCAAATTAAATCCTTTTCCTCATTCACTTGGGTTTATCAATTTTTTTTTTTCATTTCATATTAAAGTCAAAATAACCGTAAATGATGATTGTGGAATTTTACCCAAAAAAACAAAAAGAAAAGATAATTGTGGAAAAGTTTGGAATCCTATAAAAAATTGTAGGTTGTTCCGATCTTTTCAACTAGGAGTGTTATTAAACGGGACTTAAAAATGGTCTACATATCATCATGGGATTTTCCACCAATGAAGTTCCCATTGGTGGCACAAACAATGCCCGTAGTTCCTTAAAGGGTGAGACTGTAGAAGTATTTGTTTCGTCATCGCCAGAGAACTACGATGTGATATCATTTACAAATCTTTGGACTTATTAATGAACTTTAGTTTTTTTGTCTCTGTCAATTTCATTTTTCTCATCTTAGAACTATAAGGGTAAAAATGTTTTTCAATTTTTATGGTTTTTATCGTCGGTTAAATGAGAGCGGGTTAATTGTCAAAAACTAGTGGATGGTAGGTGATATTAGTCCATAGATTAAGGATAGTACATGTAATATACCCAAACATTTATTAGGAAAATTTCACTCACTTCTCCCAATAGTTTGTCTTAACAACACGCACCCACATTTTTTTTACGATAATTACACTACCATCCCCTGCCAACCCCCAAAAGTTAAGTAGAGTAACAAAAAAATTAAAAAGACCATTTTACCACCTAACACTGTTCCCTTTTATTCCCTTTGATTTTGAAACTCAGTAAATTCACAAAATTTAATAAGTGAATAGAGGTTCATTGAGGAAATTAATCTGACTTTCAGGCATCTGGTTTCTACTTTGCTCTAAATTCTAAAACCCCAATCAACAATTAACCTGGCTTCCTCTGTAAATCCCAATGGACTCCCAATGAACATGAATTAGGGCTTTCAGCCCTTGCTCCCTTCTCATGTTCTTCTAGTTCTGCAAGGACTCTTGCATTCTAGCCTTTTGATGACTCCATTAATGCAATCGTCACTTTTAAATCGAAACTTCTACTATATTTCTTCGTTTCAGCTAGTAAAGAGAATTATCTTCTTGATTCCTCTCCTTCAACCCTCTTATTTCTCCGAACCCATCCCAAAGTTTCACGACGCTCTTGCACTAGCGAAAGGGTTTTAGAGCAAAATTTTATTGTTTTCAATTCTAATTGATCTCAATCTTGGCTTTGTTGGAGTGTTGACTCCAACAATGATCTCGGTGGTAGGTCAACATCCTTGATCTTTGCTCCATTAATTCTAATTCCATGGATTCTGATGGCAATCTCGTTCCATGGATTCTGACGACTAATTCGATAGATCGACATTCTTTCTGATCCGATTAATCTCAATCTTGGCTCCATTGATTTCGGCGACGATTTCTGTGGTAGGTTGACATCCTTGATCTATGCTCCAGTAACTCCGATTGTTTTCAATCTCAGTTCCACGAATTCCAATGATGTATTTAGTCCGATGATGCTCTCAATCTTAGTTCCATTGATTTTGTTAAGAGTTTTCTTCATTGGTGTCATTTAAGATGAGCTCAGATCCTGGGCGAAGCACAGAAAAAGAGTATCAAAGGTTAGATTTGTCATTAAATAATTTAGGATGGTGATACATCATCAATCAATTAACGGCCGTCCTAATGGAAGAGTCCTCATTGAATCATATTTCATAAAATAGAGAATGTTAGTGTAATTATCACAAAAAAAAAATAATTAACCTATTATTAAGATAAAATATAAGCGAGGGGGTGAAATTTTCACTATTTATTATTAACGTCTCAGGTTCCACGTGGCGTCGCACGAATCGATGGACGGACGATGTCACGAGTCATGATTCCTTGTGCGTTCGCCGGAGCGTAAGAAGGCGAGGAGGCGGTGCAAGATGGTTTTATGAGGCATTCAGATTTCAGGTGGTGCCTTACGTAGGTCCAATCCAAGCCAAGAACCTGAGAAGAAAATCAATGAAGGATGCGTTTTACCTTGAGCATGGACGTCCCCTGACCTTTTTTTGCCTTGTCGGTTGATCTCTGAAAATGCCGGGAGCAATCGAGAGATACCTGAAATTGGGGCTTCCTGAATTGTTATCTCGAGTGTACGATTATCCTGTGGCCTGTCACGAACTCAGCTTCATCTTGAGAGGAGCTTACAGTAAGGTCCCCAAAAATCTACAGGCCCTTATCTTTCAGGACACCCTTGTCGCCTTCCGATTTCTTCCTCAGTGAGTTCTTTCTCTCTACCACTCTTCCTTTTTCTTTTTTTTTTTTTTTTTTTTTTTCTTGTCATATTTTCGATTTATATTCTTCCATGCATAAAATCTGGATAGTGGGTTGATCACCGGAAAGATCGCATGCACAATGGACTTAGCTTGATGAGGTGACTTCCTCGATCTCCTTAACATATTCATTTTTCTTTGGGGTTTCGGGGGAAAAAGTTCAAAGTTAAATTGGACCTGAATGACTTCCTACAATCTCTCTAATGTATTCATTTTTTTTTTTTTTTTTGTTGAGTTGGATCAAGACTTCCAATTGAATGAGTAGAAATCCGTCGATGAATCAGAGAGAGAGAGATTACTTTAGGGTTTGGGGGAAAAAGAATCAAGTTATATTGAAACTGAACTTTGTTTGAACTTTCTACCAAGAACATAAGAAATATTGTTGAAATTGGTAGTCAGACGCTAATGTTGGGGGGTGGAGGGATTTTCCAAACGCCGGGCTGTGCAGAAAAAAGTAACTGTCATCTTCTTTTTTGGCAGTAACAAAAAGGATTATTTTTAAATAAACCAGGTTTAGACAACTCTTCGAACAGTCCGCCATTGGAACCGCTATCACTGAAAAGAATAAATTTTTTGGTGGGTGGGGATAATTTCCCATCATTTCATTGGGTGAAGAAGTTTTTCGATGTTTGGTTCTACTATTTGCTTACAAATCTGCCACCAATGTTGTTTCTCATAAGCATATGAGTCCTTGACATTGTCGAACCAGCTTCTGGCAAGGCCCCTAATGTCCTCTACAAGCATCCGACTTCCCCTAGATGGTGAAATCAAACCATTAACAATATTGAGTTATTAGTATTTAGTAGTGATTGCCAACTCTTCTTCCTGAGTTCTGACCATAGTCTAGCAACTCCACTCTTTACAGCTAACATGAAACCATCCCTTGCGGCCTTAGTTTTGCAGCATGCACCATGAACAGGCCTTAATGGCCTGCTGCACTTGCTATCATTGTCCCATGGTCCTCCCTTCAAGTGCATCTTTATCCAGCCTCACCTGGTTGAGCAACTGATGCATCGAAGTTTTGACAATACCTCCATCTGGAAGAACCCTATTAATCATAACCGAATCTTTTTGTTATTCGTGCCCAAAGGAAGATTAGATTTGTCAAAGGCTAATAGAAGGAAGCATTCATTAGTTTTGTCAAAGGCTCATAGGCCGTAGCTTCTTTCATTTATCTTCTTGGGTATTACTTTCTCCTTTTACTTTTTGGATTAGTTAGAAAAAAGACAGTATTACATAGTAATACAACCTCTCAAGACAGACCACAGCTCAAAGAACTACCTGAAAACAGTTACAGTAAAGCTCATAACTAATACAAATCAAAGGAGTAAAAGGTCTTGGCTGCACCACCCCTTGTCTTGCCAACTCATCTGCGATTTCATTTGCACTTCTTGGCCACTGAAATGTTAAGTTTCCAACTCAGAAGTTGGAACTCTTAAGTGGAAACTCCTTACAAAGATGAGCTAAGATATATGACCACCACTGTACTATGACCAGCAGAAACAGGGACTCTTCTTTCACCAATATCAGATCACTCAATCAGGACCTGGATGACGTCCTTCCTCTCCTCCCCGGAGGACTCCGTTCTTCTTCATCTCCGCCTTGATTTGATCGATCTTGTAGAACTTCTTGAGAAGATTGATCCTGCTGCTGTATCTTTTTCTGCTCTCTGCGTTGCTAGCTTCCTTCTCACCTTCTCCTTTAATGATCAGAGTGTTCTGTTCCATGGACACATTAACATCGTCCTTCCCCATTCTAGGCATGTCAATCTCACGTACAGGCTGTTCTTGTCCTCTTTAGCATCCGATCCTACCTTCATTCCAGTTCCCATCCTTCTGGAGTCTGGAGGCAGCCAGGAAGTGATTATCCATGAACTGGTCCATCAGATTCAGCACTTGGCTCAAGCTTCTAGTCGGTGAGAACGGATTGGACGCATCTTTGGTGATACTTGGAGAGGATTCATGACGAAGAGAGACAGAGCGATGGTTCACGTCAATGCAGCGTTCATGATTGTCGTAGTTGTGCAACACATGAGAGGGAGAGGGGGTTGTTGGGAATAATCCCTCATTGGTTAAGTCTGGAACCTTGGGTGCCTTATATACTTGAGAGTCCTTCAACTTAGTAGTTCGGACTTTTGAGTTGGAAACTTATCATGGTATTGGAGTTCCAGATTCTCTCCTTATGGTCACCCAAAAGAGGGACTACATTTGTCACGTGTATTACTACCAAATAGAGGGGCAACATGTGAGGGGGAGTATTGGGAATAATGTCGCATTGGTTAAGTTCGTAACCTTGGGTGCCTTATATACTTGAGAATCCCTCCACTTAGTAGTTCGAACTATTGAGATGAAAATTTAACATGAAATACTATATCCAGCTGAGGAGCAGTTGTTAGATAGGCCTGATTAGATGAGCTCAGAACCAGTTCCTCCAATTGCCTCCTCGTCCAAACCATAACACAGGGGTTTACTTTTATGAGCACCAGTTATATAATTCCTATTAATCCACATCTGCCATATGATAAAGGCAATTTTGACTTTCCAATCTTCCTTCCTCACCTCCGTAATCCACTGTAGGGTTGAAGCATATGCTGGTTTTGCATCTTTATCTTGTTAGGGACCATATATGTGAAGCAAAAGGGCAGAAGAGTAATCATTATCGATGTGGTGGTTGTCATGTCTTTTTTTCTTTAATGTTCTTTGGGTACAATGCCATTTTCTCAACTCAATGTGCTGATGCATGCTTGGATGTGCTGATCCTTCTCTGTTCTTGTCCATGATCCATCATCAGTCTGTTAGTTGTTTCTTTCCTGGAGAATGCTAAAACTTGTGTGTTGTATTTATCAATACAGATAGATCACTGGAACCAGTATTATGGTTTCCTAAACATTCAAAGAACATCTTTAAAATTTCTGGTTCCATGCCAGGCATGCTTAGTATTTCCTATGGCTTTGTACTTGGGGGGCCTTGCCTTATTTTTCTCCTTGTTTTCTAGTCTTCTTTTCTTCACAAGCTGTTGTACCTCCCCAAATTAAAAGGAAATCAGTTCTACATCCATCTTCAGATATGGACCACTTCATGGACCTGCTGTACTGATGGTCATCCATGACCCATGATAGTGCACAGAAGCGAAACCCTCCATTTCCAAATCTTTGATTGTCTTGGCAAAAAAATGCTCCAGCCTAACTGAAGAGTAGTTCTTTTATATTCTGTTTATGCTTTATTTGATTAAAAAAAAACCTATTACGTCATTAAGGATTGCTTGAACGCTACAGGGTGCAGACACGTCGGGGTATTTCAGCAGCTAATCTCCTCCTCCAAGCTGCAGAGGTGGCCCTGCCCAAGCAGAAGAGATCATTGGCTGTTGCAGAGTTCAAACATGCAGTAGTTGCACATAAGAGGCGTTGTAAATCTCAGAAAGTTGGAGAAGGTAGTAATTTACCTGTTTCAAAAAAAATGATTCAGTGAATGTGCAGATCAAGTCTCTTTTTACACTTGATATAGGGCCCACAATTTACTTGTAATTGGTAAAAACTCCTGCTGGCTGGACCATTCCAGTGATGGAATACCTCTTTCCCATAAGTAAAAGTTGTTTGATAGTCTGTGGGCCCAATCAATTCCTTTTTTTTTGGCTCGAGAATGAAAATATGCACCGATTCCACACTCCACACAATATTTTATATGAGCTTGCTGCTCAAAATGATATGGAGTTGTATCCCGAACAAGTAGTTGACCATTCTGTGGGTTTATTCTGAACAATGTGCTGTCTTAATTTGTGAGCTAAGATCCTAGAATTGTAAATGCACTGTCCATTGTGTCATTGTCAGAGTTGGAGGCTACATTTGATTAAATATGCTTGACTGTTGGCCACCAAGATAAGCATTACATGAGCAGTCTCTTTAGCGTATATGCTACAACGTACAAGATTCTGGGATAAAAGCTCTTTAGTAATTCTTGATTGATAAAGTTTATTATGTAATACCAAAATAGGGACTATAGTAGCAAATGCATTTAGTGTTTTGTTTAACCCTTTGTACGTAATTCTCATATTTTCAGGTTCATCCCAGTTGCCCCAAGATCTGGTTGTTCAAATCTTCAGTTTCTTAGATATGCGCTCGTTAGTTGCTGCAGGTTTGGTGTGCTGGTAATTTTTCTTTCTTTTTGGCCTTGTGTGGAAATTCATAATGTCTCTGCAACCAGTTTGAGGCTTACAGGATCTAACACCATATCCAGTATGGCGTGCCTGCTGATTTATCCATGAGGATTTTTAATTTATGGGCCACTTTTTTGATATCCCAAATGTATTCCAGCCAGAGGGTGGTATCGTAGATATGAATGTGGATAGGAATTTGAAAATTATGTTAATGGTTGGAGAAAAGTTCCACAAGGAGGGTGATTAGATGAGATCATCGATGCACCTTATTGGTACAGTTTTTGGAGTATTTCTATGGCTTTCGTGGATCATTTCTTTGTGGAACAATGAGTAGACTATTGTGAAAAGTGTCTACATGCCACCTTTGCTGTGTGGCAAACATAGGGTGGTCCATGTGATAGAGAACCACAAACCACCTCAATGGTCAAGTTTTAGCCCCAAAGTTTGGGAAGTGCCTCAAGGAGTGAGAGTTCCAAGTGACAAAAATTACCAAGTGCCATTTCTGATAATCTTGAACTTTTCTTTTAACCACTTCCCATGCTTGTTTCAGGCTGAAATTTGACCAGGAGATGGATGTGGAATCCTCTATCACATGGATCCAACCATGGTCATCTATGTATTCCATGTAGCAAGGAGGGGCAAAAAGTGGTGGCATTTAGATTTCCCCATAAAACATTTTAGAATCTTTTCCAACTTTCCTTCTGTTCTCATTTTATCTTTATTTATTTACTAGCTTATTTTCTCTGAAAAAGGTTATGGAATTTAGCAGCAAATGATAATGAGCTGTGGCAGTCACAGTATGTTCTCCACTTTGGAAATCCAGAGAATTGTTCTGAACTCCAGGGGCAGATTGGTAAACCAATCCAGGAGAAGGTGAATACAGTTCTACATGAGGAAAAGGACTTGGATTCAATGGCCTTCCTTAACTGGAAGGAGGCTTTTAAAGGAGCATATATAGGTATGTTGATCTGTTGTGAAACATTTATGATTTGATGGGTTGTCTCATATGCAATTGTGCAGCACCACCTTTCCTTGTATGTTCCTAATTGTTGGGTTGGGGAGCATGGATGATCAAACAAGAACTTGCACCAATTCAACAATCTTAACCATAAATCTACGGAACAGATGGACTGGCGGTCATTTCCCAATTTCATTTAATGGGGCATTAGAGCCAATTGATACTCATGACTGCTAGGTCTGCCCCTGAAACCATGTGCGCGGGGGATTGTATTTGAAACAAGATTTTGTTGTAGCTAGATATCATCATGACAATAATCATATCTAAACTCTAATGAAATTGCATTGAACAATCAAGCTGCTTCTCCCTCTGTTGATTCTTCATTAGGATGAATTCAGTTTGATGTCCGGATCAATTCAGGCAGGTTTTGGACTGAAGGACTAACATCAGCACATGGATGATCACGTGACATTGTGACTTGTTGGATTTGTGATATTTCTGTTAGGGGAAATGAGACCAACTTTTTGCAGGATCTTTTTGTTACCTTTGATCAAAGCCTGTTTACTTTAGACCATATTTAGTTTTGACACCATGTTTGGATGTTTGAACTTTCTAGGGAATTCATCTCGGAGATCTACATCTAATAGGGGATACTGTTTGCATTGCAAATCAGTTGTTTGGCTCTCTAACATGAGGTGTGCTAATGTACCCGAAAATCATGAAATCAAGCCCATATCGCTCCAACAGGTGAATTCACGTCCTGTGGTATTTCATAACTGTGCTTTTGTTCTCAATAATTAATTCAGTAAGAATCATCCATTACTGATTTTTCTGTTCTGATGGTGGATGTAGGTAACCAAAATCCTTGGTTCTGAGTTGACAAGTTCTCTTTTGTTTCTAGGTTGTTGAGTATCTAGTGGAAGACGACGACTCTTATTTATCGTACTGGGACAGTGACACCGATTCAGATGAAGAATCAGCAGCTTCCAGGCTGTGGGCGGTGCCAAAACACATCACTGGCAACCATAAGAATTCATGAGTGTCTTTTTAGGTAGTATACAACTGCAGACTGGAGCACTGAGGAATCCATCCGCCATGTGATTTGCTGGCATCATATGATCATGTTAGCAAGAAAGGTTCCAAAACAATTATAGCCCCAACTGTACATTATTTTCAGGTAGATAAGCTTGTATAATTAATTGTATTTCATCCGGGTTCTGGTAATGTTTGGAATTTGCTTAGAATCAATATATTTTATTGAATAATGGTCTCTTACTCTCATTTGTTACATTAAAGAGTTGTTATTGCAAAGAAGAAGAATTTATGCAGGAAAAAAAATGGTTTTCGAACGAAATGTCCCTCCGAGCAGAAATAGTGAGAAAGGAAAACAGATATGGAAAATTGCAATCGCTAAAACTCAAGAGAAACAGCGGAAGAAAATCTTATGTAGCCGCGAGAGGCAGATGCTCCAAAATGGCAATTGCTTTGGGCATCTAACGAACCGGCCAAAAAACATCTCGATCTTCGAAGGTTATTTGTGTTAGAGAGGTCTCATCGTGGAGTCCATACCCCTCTGCTGGGACCTTCGATTTCCTGAGATAGAAAAAGAGAAAGAAAGACGAATTTAATTTGGAACCTTGCATGTATGAAATTGCAGACTCTGAAAAGAACCGAACTGATTTCAGGCATACAGAAAATCAGGTCCGGCAGTCTGAATTCATTTAAATTCAATTTGCGAAGGCAAACTTGGAAGAAAGCGCATCTCTTATAAAGCACCTCCTCCATAGGTCCTTCGGTTCATCGGAAACTGAGAGAACGTTTGATAACGGAACGAATAAACACCTATGAATAGATGATGCTCGGTGAATACGAACCAGAAGATATTCATCTTGCGGGATCGGGAATCCTGCAATCGATGATATTCTTCTTCGTTTCTCGTCATTGCATCTCTCCAGATTAGAGAATGTTCAATCCTGACAACATGACAACAGAGGACGAGACGACGAACACGGTAAAATCTTATTGTATCGATCTACTAAAACCCTAGACTCGGATTTCGAGGAGTTCAATAAATTGCTTGCACCTTGTGGATGATAAGGATGACAATGAGGTTGGGCCGGGCTAAACTTTTGCCAGCCTCATGGCCCAACACAGCAGAAGCCCAAACTGTGAGTTATACATATGCATGTGTAGGAACACTTCCGCAAAAACAGGCATAAATATTTTTGGCCAGAAATCAAAAAAGGCCTTATCATTTTTTTTTTTTGGGATTATTTTTATTCTTGTTTTTCCATTAACAGTACAAAAAATGATACCAAACACTTATAAAACCAAAAACTTGTCAGAAAAAACAAAAAACAAAAATAAAAATTGAACCAAAGAGAGCATGCTATAAACTTGTGCACGCCCTGCATGTCATGACTATATACTTTCTGTTTGGTGGGTCAAGCTTTAAATTGAAACGAGGCACCCAACATGGATGAGGGAGGACTCGAACACGAGACTAAGCTTCAAGCTGTGTAGCAACAAGCAAAGTCGCAAACCACTTGAACAAGTCAAGTCGAGTGGTCGGATCAGATTTGTTTTGTGACGATTTGAAAAACACAGAAATCGTTGGATCAAGTCTATTTTGTGATTTGGAAAAGTCACAAAAAGTTGTGACACCGAAACTCTGATCCGGAACATGAGGTTTTGTAGATTTTAGTCAATAAATCATTTGTGGAGCTCTACTCTCATGGTTTTAGTTCATGGTATTGGAAGGCGTATAAGGCATTCTAAAACTAATACAAAATTGTTATCGGATTGGTACGAAACCAATGACAGAGTAACACGAGATCGATACTAAAATAAAAGGTATTAAAAATGAAAGATATCTGGTAACAGATCGGCCGATACCTAAAACCATGCTAAATTGCTAACCTTACAATTTCTCATTGGATCTCATGCGACAAGCCGCCAAGATACATATGGGCTGGAATTAAGGGTGTTAAACGGTTTATAATCGATTTAACGGTCCGGTCCGGTGGAGTGCGGTGTATAAAAAGGTAAAACCAAAATCGAACCAATTAACTAAATGGTGTCAATATTGAAACCAAAACTAATTAGTAATACGTTTCGGTTTACCAATTTTTAAACTCTCTTTCATTAATCGGTTTTGTTTGCGGTTTATAAAGAGTTTAATGCATTGATTATTAATCGATTTTTCATAATTAAAAAAAAAAAGTGCATCTTTTGGCAATCCTACACTCCCCTTGTTGATGGAAATATTGTTCATCACAAAGTACACTTGAATAACCGAACAGTGTATCACTATGACTGTATTGTATACTTTCCAACTTCCTCCAATGTCCAGCACCAACAATGAGCGGTCCAACTCCAACAGCTCAAATGTCAAAGACTAAAATGGGAAGGAGAGACGAGAGAGTCTAGACTGGAGAGAATGAAACTCTTGTAATATTTTTATGCCTAATGTTTAATGCCTATTGTGTTTTTCAGTTTTACCGTTTTGATTTTATGGTTTAGACTTTTGGGAATTGAGGTTGGGTCTTGGGAAAATATTATACTAATTGGGGTTAGGGTTGGTTTCTTGGGAAAATAGTATATTAATTGGGGTTGGGGTTAACGTATACAATCTTGAAAATAATATATTAATAATACAGTGAATGAGATTAGATTTTATTAGTTTAGCTTTTAGGGAATAAACAGTTTACATTTTATTCGGTTTAATCGGTGTCTAGTTGATGTAACTCGACGATTTAAATGGTTTAAACAGTTTGGTCCAATTTCAATAAACGGTGGCAAATTTCAAACCAGAACCTAATCAATTACTAAACGGTCTCTCGATTTCAGTGTAAATGGTTCGACCCAATTTCGATAAATGATTTTGATGCAAATGTTGCCCTTAGCTGTAATGTATCTATGTTGGGCCTTGGCATTTCGTATTTCGATATATCTAATGAATTGAAAGTATTTTTAAATTGAAAAATTTTATCTAGACCCCATCAAATATCGTTAACATCATCTACACTCACAATAATGCAAAAACATTATCTACACCCCAAAATTTTGGTTGTGGTAATCAAAGAAGTCCACTCCGTCAGTTGATTCCCGTTAGATGCTGATGTCAGGTGGAATGAAATATTTCAGAGATAATGGTACCCTTTTGGCCTATTGAAAATACCATTATACCCTGTTGATATTTGTTACCTTTTTGACCTGTTCATTTCGCCATCGACGGTGCCTTCATCTTCCCCGACCACGGTTATTCCTTCGACGACAAGCTAAATCAACCAATGTCTTCTTCGTTTCGTGACTTCACAGAAATCGATCATACTAAACTGGATTGACTCGTTTCCAAAATTGGTATTATATAGAAGAAGATCCAATCTTTTCTACTTCACTCATTTCAGTTGAAGTTTTTCCAACCTAGAGAGAGAGAGAGAGAGAGAGAGAGAGAGAGAGAGAGAGAGAGAGAGAGAGAGAGAATTGGAAAAATGGTGGTGACGACAACGATTGTAGACTTTGGCGAGAATCTTTGCTGCACTTTCGCTTCCAGATATGTCCGCACATCTCTTCCCAGATGTGTATAAAAATATTTGAAATTGAGAATGCCAGAGATGGATGGATCAGGGAAGCCGCCTCAAAGCTTTGGAATGTTTCATAAATTCGCACTAGCTTTCAAGACCAAAACCATCAAAGTCTTCACGGAACAAGATGAAGATGACTATGCAAATACCCTCTCCATTCTCGACTCCACTGAAGAAATCATCACTGGTTAGAGAGTCGTTGTCCTTAAACCCGACCACTTTCCCAAACCAACTCTACCCTCCCAACCTCAACCTCAATCTCAACAACCACAACTCCAACTACAAGCACAACCACAACAACAACATGAACAACAACATTTGGATCATCCAACATCCAACGGCAATCTCCAAAAACAAACTTTACAAACCCTAATCCCCTCCTTGTTCGCCAACATTTCCTCTTTCGAGGCTTCCTACCTGCAATTCCAGACATCACATGCCCCTTTCAATGCCGACAATATCAAGAGCGCTGATAGAGCCACTGTCTCATACCTCTAGAAGCTATCAGAGCTCAAGCAATCGTAGAGACGTAAATTGATTTCTCGATTCTTTTGGTTTTTTATTCTTGTCATTTCGTTTATGGATTGGATTGTAGGTACAAGATGCTGGAGAGTTCGATACTGAAAGATGCAACGTATCAGATCATCAACGGCGAGCTTATGTTGGATGGAAACCCTAGATTGAACTTGGCTTCCTTTGTTACCACCTGGATGGAACCTGAGTGTGATAAGTTTATCATGTCCTCCATTAACAAGAACTAAGCCGACATGGATGAATAACCTGTCACCACTGAGCTCTAGGCATGTCTGTCAAATTTTTTATTTTTTATTTTTAGTCTCAACACAAAGGGGATTAAGGCTTGGGTGAGAATGAACATGAGAAAGAGAGTGAAATTTCTCATGAGAAATAAATATATTACATTTGAAGGATGAATTAGTAAATGAATATAATTTTTTAATTTTACAAATTATAATTTGAGGGATAAAATTATATTTCAACAAATTTAGTGATTTTCGTATGTTAAGTGGATTTAAGTGATGTTTTTGTATTCTTGTAGATGATGTTAGTAATATGTGATAGGGTTTTGATGAAATTTGTTCTTTTAAATTTTACTCTTCTTCCCAGGGGCTAAGGGCCCACTTATTGATAATCCAAAATGGCGGATAAAAACTTACGGTTTGCAAACCGGCATTAACAGTGAACATGTGTTTAAATGTTTCTAAACGCGTTTCTCATGTAAATTTGTTAAAAGGAAGAGGGAAAAATTGCATGGGAAGCCTTTCGACTCTCCATTTTCAGATCTACCAAAATCTCAAGAGTCAAGACTCGACCCCAAAAATATTCAATCTCCTATCGAGGTTCGAATTCAATCCATTCATAAATTTGTTTCAGTAAATTATACGGATCTCTGGTTGATTTAGAGAGATTCACTTTAGCGGGATTTTATTTTTGGAGAACTGCTGTCTCCTCTGAAGTTTTGATTGGAACTTGGAAGGGGATTGGAGATGCGAAATTTTGCCAATTTCAAAGAAAACCTCAATCAGATGGCACTCGATGTCCAGGACGCAGCAGAAGAGCTCGAGATCTATCGATCCAGTCCTGGAGAAGATCCGTCTATCTCCGACCGACGGATTTCTCATCGATTCGCCCAATCGAAGTCACCCATGCGCTCGCCGATTACGAATGGAGTTGATTCTGGCTTTCAGCCCGAGGTATTCTTATGTTTGCATTGCTGAATTTATACGCCTTTGATTGTAGCCCTTGGTGCTGTTGCTACAACTTTTTCTCTGGTTTTGCATTTTCTTGCGTTTATTTCCTTGCTTTTGACCATTTTCTCAATTGCAATCGGGACTTGTTGAAATTGAAGGCGTTGATAGTCGTAAATCTCAGTAATATACCACCATTTTGCACAGCGCGCTACTTCATTAAAATTATCGTACGGTGACTTCTCCTATCTACAAAGACTTGGAAGGGTGTTGTTTCAATGCTAGTAGTTCTTGAAACCTATTAAAAAATTACGTCAAACTGCATCTAACCTTCACGTGTTTCCGTCTTTAATGAGGAAGCAGCGTATCACATTCAGTATTTTGAGCCCATCCACTCCTCACTAGACAGATTGCAATTGGTTTAAACTGGCCTTATAGTCCCTACCATTATCACTCTAATTTTATTCGTTTGTTTTTCTTTTTCTCCCTTTGGGGTTTTTTTTTTTTTTTTTTTTTGGGGGGGGGGGGTGGCGGTAGGTTTCATCACTCTAGGTTTGGTCTATGTACATTTCCATTTCTTCATTGACCAAAGTTGTTGCTTAAGCTTGTATTGGTTAGAATTGACATCCATAGTCTCCTTTCAAGAACAACTTGAGCACCCAAACTTCTATTATGGTTGAGAAGTCTTACCAAATTTTCATTCAAAATGCATACCGCTTACAAAAATTTCTTCCCATGGGCTTTTAGTTGTATTTTTTTTTCCTTCACATTTTGCCAGAAAAACTCATTAATTACTTTAGAGTCACTCATTGAGCTATTTGGAGGTACACAAATTGACTTCTTTATTTGAGAGTAGCACACTATCATATTTCGCCACTGTTCAGTACTGATTTGCTGTAGCCCCTGTTCTTGTTGGAACCATCAAACTTAATTTGGCGTCTGCTCTTTGGGGATCCATCAAATTGACTTGATGGTGCTCTTCGAGGAATCTAGCCTATCAGGGTGGGAGAAACGTATATACAAATAGTGTTGGCACAATGACTGTCTAACTTAGGACCCATTATTAGGGGCCTCTTTTATTTTGGGGGGGGTGTATGTGTGTCCCTCTCTCTTACATGAGCAGTCATTAAGGGTTTAAACCAACCTGTTGTGGAAGGGGGTTCGTTTGGTGTTCATTGGCCAGATGTAGACAAGCTCAAGCCATGCTTCATCCATGAATTTTTTTTGTTCTAGAAGAAGCAAGGTGACTAACAACGTAATCAAATGAGCTTGCCAAGAAAGTGGTGATTAGGTGATTTATCTTTTGGGTTGACATCTGTTTTGACTGGTGTTAGCTCTTTGTGGTTCTCCTTTAGCAAATTATCCATGTCCTTGTAATAAATTTGGTTATTCATAGTGAAGAATACTGGACGCTAGTGCTGCTTTACGTTCTAGCTTTCATACTTGCATTATAGTCCTTTACTTTTCCAAACCTCGACTTCTTCTATTCAATTTACACATTGACTTCATGACCGATACCTTTTCCGAGTAAATAATTTCTTCCTCCTTATGAACAACTCATAAACCTTTTTAAAACTTTCAATGTGGTGCATGATTATAGGGGGATTATTATGAGATATTGTTAGAGGATGATTCCTTTTCGGCTTCCACCCAAAAATCTTGTATTATCCATAAGATATGTTTGATGACCATTTAGACATGCTTTCCAATAGTAAAACTTATTAGTGACTTACGTGCTTATTTGAAAGAGACATAACCCTCGACAGACGCTTCCAAAATAGATCCATAGCTTTGAGTCCCTAATCCGAATCATAATTTTCCTACCTTGTAGGTAAAGGAAAGGTCTACCTTGTTGCGATGGGCCGTAAGCTAGGATGGATTTGAATCCCAAAAACCAAAGTGCGCGTGGCCACCTGCTCTAATCGTATGAGTAATGTCTCTTCTGACCTACATCTAGTGTCTCTCTTCTCTTAACTTGTAATGGAATTCACAATATGAGCCACACAACCATGAGATTTTCCATACTTTCACATTCATTATTTTGAGCCAATCCCGTCCCTTACTAGACAGATTGCAATTGGTTCAAACTGGCCTTGTATCCCCTACCATTATCACTCTATTTTTATTTGTTTCCTTTTCTCTTTTTTCTTGGGGGGGTGTTGATGGAGATGGGGTGGATAGGTTTCATCACTCTAGGTTTGGCCTATGTACATTCCCATTTCTTCATTGACCAAAGCTGTTGCTTAAACTTATATTGCTTAGAATTGACATCCATAGTCCCTTTTCAAGAACAACTTGAGCATTCAAACTTCTATTATGGTTGAGAAGTCCACCAATTTTCATTCAAAATGCATACTGCTTACAACTCATTTCTGTAGGCTTTGAGTTGGTGTTTTTCACAATTTGCCAGGAAAAAAAACTCACTGATTCCTTTAGGGTGACTCATTGAGCTATTTGGAGGTACACAAATTGACTTCTTTATTTAAGAGTAAGACACTATCATCTTTTCATCACTGTTCAATACTGATTTGTTGTGACCCTTGTTCTTGTTGGGAACTTGGGAGCCATCAAACTTTATTTGGCGTCTGCTCTTTAGGGATCGATCAAATTGACTTGATGGTGCTCATTGAGGAATCTAAGGCCTATCAAGGTGGGAGAAACCTATATATGGATGGTGTTGGCACAATGATTGTAATGCAATGACAAACAACGTCTTGCAAGGCATGCCCAACAAGGAATCAATCACTCAACCGTTGTCGCACTCGGGATGTAATACTGCAGTTCACTAATGATGGATAATTGTAACACCCGACCTCTCTCAGGCCAGGGTCTCTCACCCGAACTGCTTATCACAGGGATTCATTGGAAATAACCAATAAGCAATCATTCTTCACTGCCCTTACTTTGGTATCGATCCACTTAGTAGGTAGATAGGATTGAAAATCAAATGTAGAGTGCTATGGCTGATACATGGTTCTGGCTGGAGCGCTTTGGTTTTATCACTCCTCTCTCAAATCCTTTGTATTGGTGTAGTCTAGCTTAGGCCCTTAGATTGTTTAAATAGTACTGAAACAAAATCCTAACAATGGCAAGTTTAACTATGGAAAGAAAGTTCTACAAAATCTACTAAACTGGGACGCTTGTCACTAAAATCTACTAAATAGAGGAGAGATGTGCATCAGATCACAACTTTCCAATATGAGCTCTTGCCATCTGGGAGTTCTTGCCATTCATATACAGCTTTCCAAAATGCGTGCTCCTTCCATTCGTGTTCCTTCCATTCCGATACTGCTACTTTTGATATCGCTTCTTGAGGCTGTATTTGAGACCTGTAAACGGGTCGACATCAGCTCCCCCTGGCTTAGAAACATTTGACTCCGACGAATGTAGGAAAGATATGTAGTGCTCATATAAGTTCAGGTTGATGCGACGAAAATCATCAGCATGGATCCAAGTGCAGTCGTGGGAGGTGTGTGCCTTTCACTTCACCAAGAAATAATGATAACCACCACCCCTAGTGACGACAATCTTTTCGTCAATGACAACTTCAATCTCTTTGTCCCTGGGGACGGGAAACTGAGGGAGGCGACGGGCAAGTTCAGCATCATCGTTGTCCAAATGATGTCCCGTATAAAGGGTGAGATCTGCTACATTAAATATGTTGCTGATTTTCATGTGGGGCCATGGTTCAAAAACTCGAAGAGATCTTGAGAGTTTCGAAAATCTTGACATGGTCAAGACGAGACTTGATACAAGACTGGGTCTTGAGTTTCTCAACCAATTCTTGACTGATCTCAACATTTTCGACTAGTTCTCGACTAGTCTTGACATAATGTATGAATTATGATGTATGGTTTACTTGATTACTTTGGGTTTTTCGATTATGATAATTAACTAATTAAGTGTTATTATATTTATTCTTCTCTTAAAATATAATTTTACTAGTTCATTTGGTTTTCTTTTTTTCTACTAGTATAACATTATGTAGAATAGTCAATATTACCCTAGGTTTATATCTGAATCTCAGATTGACACTGCTAAATATGGGTGTAAATCCAAACAACCACTATGTGTGATTATTTTTATAATTTTATGGTTTAAATATGTTTATATGTGCTAGAATAGGGTTTACTTGGAGTTTGAGGCCTTAAAATGACCATTTTAGGGCCGAGACACTTTTTGAGCCCTTGCGGCTTTTTTACAGTGTTTCGTCGTTCTTCAAGAACTCGGTTTCTCAAATGGTCGAGATACCCTCGAGATTCTAGATTTTAAACCTTGTGTGGGGCGGTAACTCCAACAAATTTGCATTAGGGCCAATGCGCTTCAGAACTTGGAATGGTCCCCGTTTTACAAGGATGGAGCTTGTGATTGGTACCGTGAGAGAGTCGTAGGGTGGCAATTTGAGCCATAACAAAATCACTGGGTTTAAATTCGACGAAGCGGGGATAGCGATCATTGCAGCCTTTGTTAATGGCAAGACGACGACGCACATCAGTATGAACTTTTTTTTTTTTTTTTTTTTTTTTTTTAGTACTTTAAAACTTCCCTACCATATGTTGTAATGATACTTAAAACATCGGTATGAACCTTAGTAAGGTGGCGATGGAACTCGTCGGCTTCCACACTTGGGCGGACCGTCGGTGGGAGGGGAACCAGATCAATAGGGCGTTGAGAATAAAGGCCCACGTTTTGTTTTGTGTAGGTGGAAGTTCCAAAACAAAATCTATACTGATGTGCAACCATGGGGCATGGGGAACAGGGAGTGGAGAATAGAGGCCCACGTTCTGTTTTGTCCCTTTGGCGACTTGGCACGTTCAACACTGATGTAAATTAAATGTGTATGTAACCGCAAGTGCACGGTATCGTGCAGTGACGGGTTGATCTCAGGGAGGAATCGCTGTTATCCTAACTGAAATAAGGTAAAGCATACCAAATGGATTTGAATGAATTAACCACTCTAATTACTTCAAATAAAAATTAATCAAGCTACAAAAACGATAATTACCAATTCCTAACGGCACGAAGATTTACGAAACCACTATATTAACCATAGAGTAACACAGATCTATTGCATGAAGGGAACGAAATTAAAAATAAAAGAATGTAAGAAAAACTTATCTCGTTGGAAGATTCATCTGTTGTTGCTCGTCGTCTTGCTGTCACTCCAAGGCGATGTGCAAACGATTACAAAGGGAGCCTTCTCCTCTAAATTAAATTATTAATGGGGTACAACCTATTTTTATCTACCATACTACAGAGTTCTAAAACTGAAATTAAAACTTGAAGAAAAAAAAAACAAATAAATAAATTAAGTAAGAAGAACACAAATTGAAAAGAAGAAACTAAAACTCTAACTCTCTCATAAATTTTCAAAACTAAAAAAAACTTACAATAGAATTCTTGGATGATTTTTCTATTGCTGAGCATCACATATATATACAAGTGAGTAAAGATCACAATCAATCTTTACAATTGGATTACAAGAGATTTTGTGGAGATAATTTTGGTAACCAAATTCCAATCTTGTAGGTTCATTGTATGTGGACGATTTTTGAGTAGAAAAAATATTGTAACAACATCATATCTTTAGCATCATTATCTCTTCTTGAAAACTTCCATAATCGATTGGAGCTTTTCATTCTTCCATGCCATTTCAATCTTGTAAATTTGATTCCAAATAAGTAAAGAATATTTTCTCAAGAGAATGAAATCTTTCACATGAGATTGGGCTATACTCTTTGACTTGGTCCAAGGCTGATCTTATACACAAAATTCGTGGCTCTCTGATGGCAAAGAGGGTTCAAAGCAAGTCAAATTAACAAGCCCTCTTTGGTACAGGATCTTAATTTAGTCCAATACAAAATCTGCAGAGAAAAGTAATGAAGAAAACCACTTATCTTGAAATCTAACCCTTGAAATCACTTGAAACTTGATGGGAAATACTCTTTAGGATGTACTTGAAGACATATCCAAAGTTGGAGATGATCCGATCACAGATGAGAGAGATGTGATTTTTTGAAAACTACCTATCATCTGAAAACGGGACTGGTTTAGTTAGAGCTGGTCGATATGATTTTAATCTTTAATCCCACGAGCTTTCGTTGATCAAATCAGCACTTAATGGTATCGCAATTCAGTATGCAATAATAAGAACTTGAAGGAATTAACAGAAGGACAAGAAACCATAAAACAGAATATTTCGGTTGAGTCTCACAACCTATGAGAGACTCAACTAGAAAATCAGGAGCTAAAACTCTCTTCTTTTTTCTGGTCTAAATCTGCTGGCTCTCTTCTTCTTTATCTTATTTATAGACTTAAGAAAGATTACAAAATAAGGAAGGATTTAGTCATCTTAAAAAAAAATATCCTAAGATAAATTAAAAGGGAAACTTGCCTTTATAGATTTAGGAAAGTTTCCAATCTAAAAAATATTCTAAGATAAATTAAAAGGGAAACTTGCCTTTATAGATTTAGGAAAGTTTCCAAAAAAACAATTTACAAAATATCAATCCATAACTTAACTTTAGGAAACAAAATCTAAGAATAATTTAGGAAAGAAATAACAAAAGAAGGAAAATTTCTGCTGTTGGTACTGTTCACGTGAACAGTGTGGGTTGGTCAGCCAGTTGGGTCTGACCCAATTTTGGAAGGTTCTTCTTTCGGCCCCTTCTGGAGTAGACTTGGGCTGCATCACTCTCCTTATAAAATTCATCCTATGCCCGGCTGCTGAGTTGACTAGGTGGGTTAACTGGACAGGATCACCAAAAATGCATAAAATGATCTTTTCAAGCTCAAAATTTTTCATTCTTTCACCTACACCCTACAAACATAAAAACAACATTAAATATCCGAGAAACATCATAAATAGAATAAGAGATGCATACTTTATGCCATAGTTGTCAAGGCGTCGCCTAGGCGCCCAGGTTGCCTTGGGTCGCCTTGGAAAATTGGGCGCCTTGGTCGCCCAGGCGGTCGCCTTGGTCGCCTAGGCTCCCAGTCAGGCCTCTATCGCCTTGGTTCGCCTTGGCGCCTTGACAACTATGCTTTATGCCCTAAATTCACATATAAAATGTGTTCATCAGGCACCATTGGACAACATGGTGAACATCCCTGTGGAGATGGGGCCAATAATATAAATCCGCAATGAGTGCGAGGGTTTGTCTTTTCCAAAATGACCACCCATACCAACCCCATGTAATTCACGAACCAGATATTGGCAGAGAGAACTGTTAAGAATGCATAAGCGAGTGCTGGAAAATAGAAATCATCACGCAAGGAATGCTTGGCCTTGGTTCCACCCTATTGGAGCTTAGTATAGATGGTGGAGAAATCCTCATCCAAGGGATACTCCACAATGATAAAATCGAAATTGGAGCCCTGTGCGGTGAAGGTGTTTAGCACGAGTACCTTGCGGCTTAAGGTGTTGGTGACCTGGTTCCCCTGTTAAAGGCCGTAGGGCAAAAATAAACTCTTGCAGATAAGCTGTCCATTTGGCATGTCGGCTGCTAATAGTCTTCTGGGAATAGAGGTAGTTGATGGCTTCATGGTTGGAATAAAGGATGAACTCTTTGCAGATGAGGTAGGCGCACCAATGACAAACAAGGAATGCCCAACAAGGAATCGATCACACAACAATTGTCGCACTCCGCAGATTACTAATGATGGATAATTGTAACACATGACCTCACTCAGGTCAGAGTCTCTCACCCAAACTGCCTATCACATGGATTCATTGGAAGTAATCAATAAGCAATCATTCATATTATTTTTATTCACTGCCTTTAGCTTAGGTCCTCACATTGTTTAAATAGAATTGAAACAAAATCCTAACAATGGCAAGTTTAACTATGGAAGAAAGTTCTACAAAATCTACTAAACTGGGATGATCTTCAGATCACTAAAATCTACTAAATAAAGGAGAGATGTGCATCAAATCACAACTTTTCAATACGAGCTCTTGCCATCTGGGAGTTCTTGCCATTCACGTGCAGCTTTCCAAATGCATGCTCCTTCCATTCATGTTCCTTCCATTCTGATTCCGCTACTTGTGATGCTGCTTCTTGCAGCTGTATTTGAGACCTGTAAACGGGTCGATGACAGATTGTGTCTCACTTAGGAACCATTATAAGGGGCCTCTTTTAGGTCTGAGTTGGTCTGTGTGTGTGTGTGTGTGTGTGTGTGTGTGTGTGTGTCCCTTTCTCTTACATGAGCAGTCACTAAGGGTTTAAACTTTAAACTAACCTGTTGTTGAGCTTGATCCATGAATTTCTTGATCTAGAAGAAGCAAGTTGACAAACAACGTAATCAAATGAGCTTGCCAAGAAAGTGGTGATTAGGCTATTTATCTTCTGGGGTGACATCTGCTTTGACTGGTGTTAGCTCGTTTTGGTTCTCCTTTAGCACATTATCCATGTCCTTCGAATAAATTTGGTTATTCATAGTGAAGCATTTGAGACACTACTGCTGCTTTACATTCTAGCTTTCATACTTGCATTATAGTCCTTTACTTTTCCATCCTCGTCTTCTTCTATTCATCTTTCACATTGACTTCATGACCGATACTTTTGCCAAGTAAACAATTTCTCCTCGTGAACAACTCATAAACCTTTTTAAAACTTTCAATGCGGTGCATGATCATAAGAGGAGTATAAGGAGATATTGTTAGTCCTTTGAATTCCTAGTAAGCATTGAGGTTCAAATGCTTTCACGTATTTAAGAGATGCTTCAAGGGTGGTTGGATATCTACTCTACCTACTAACATGTGGTGTTTTACGTCCCATTGACTCAAGTATTTGATAGCTTATAGCGATCTAAAGGTTTCAATTGATGTTTTAACTTATGTAATTTATTTAACTATTTAGTTTCAACTAAGATACACTTGATTGGATTGCAAAGTGTATTTTCTTGTGCCTGCTGGTTGAACGACATAGGCCTCATAATTTTTATTATAAACAATGGTTCTTGCAGATTGAAAAATACAGAGCAGAAATTCAGAGGCTTCAGGCATCTGAGGCTCAAATTAAGGCATTGTCCATCAACTATGCGGCTTTGTTGAAGGATAAAGAGGTATTGTAGTAGTTCGATGATAGTTTTCCTTTTTGTTTGTAGATCACTTTGCTGGAGTTCATTTTGAATATGTACTGTTGGAAGTTAAATATGATATTAAGCTTACTGCTAACATAACTGTTGGAGGTTTTGTGTAAAACACTGAACTTATGTCTGACTAGTTTTAATTTTATCGAGGAGTTATGTGTAAAATAATGAATTATTTCTGTTTTACTTATAAATATGAGAGGGTCTTCTTCTTCTTCTTGATGGCAGTGGCTGTTGCTGCAACCTTTCCGTGGTAGTGGCAGTTGCAAATACTTTCTCCCAAAATTTCCCCCCTATTTTTCTGTTCCCCCCTTCCTCCTCATTTTGCCTCCCCCCCCCCTCTCCTCCTCCTCATTTTCCCTTTCTTTTCCCCCTATTTTCTATCTGGGTGCTTTGAACAATATGTGACCATTCACCTACATGTTCAAGAATACGCCTAGGTGATGCCTTGACAGCTATGACTGCTAATTCTTGCTCAGGATCCCAAGCTGGTATAATATGTAATGAGGGATGGACTGAGTTGGACCAAGAAGTTGAGATCTCGACTGAGACATTTCAAGAATTGTGTCTCGCATTGCATCTTGTCGAGATCTTCGAGAATGTCGAGATTGGGATCTCGACGAAATTTTGATACTTGCATAGAAGGGAAGGGTATAAATGTAAACTTTCATGAAACCGACCCTAAGTTTCATCAATGTCTCTCTCCGTTTCTGTTGGTGAAGTGTTGCACTCTTGAATGAGAGAAATCCTTCCAGATTTGTTGGCTCTGATACCTGTCTTTGTTTGATGGAAGGTAAATGATGTGAACTATCACCCTTTTGCCTGAACTGTGCAGTATTAGAATAGATTGGTGAATGAGGCGCTTAATGATGATGTAACAAGCTGGAATTCTAAACAGGTTTATTTTTGTTGGAAGAAAAACAGGGTTAGATTTGCATGGTCTTTGAATCCCTCAAGTACTTCAATATTGTTGAGTTTTACAAGGCGATCATTACAGCTAGGCTGCCACTGAACGCTGGAAAAATAGAATACCCAACTTTTATGTCTCCCTCTTCCCTCCTTAGTCCCTTCTTTCTCTTCTATTCACTTGAAATTGTTAAAGATTAAACCTGACATGCTCATCAAACATAAGATTGCTGGGGAGTTTCAGTCTCTCCTGACTTCATTTTGCTTATGCCACTTGGGTGATGTGCCCCTTCTTTCCAGCCATGGAATGCTGCTAACATCTTTGCTATTAAACCCATTCTCACACGATCTGATATCAGTTATAAGTTATGCTAGTTATGCTGTTTGGGGGTAATTTGTCTTTGCTTAATTGTGAGGTTTGTTTGCTTAGGCTTCAACTTTAAGCATCTTTTGGAAATATTCTTATCTTATGTGGCAGGAGCAACTTTCCAGATTACAGGAAGAAAATGGCTCATTGAGAACTGGGCAGTATGCATCTAGAAATGAAAGTCCCAAGCTGTTGACTAATAATCCAAATGTGCTAAAGGTAGTTTTTGAATCTCTCTCTCTCTCTCTCTCGATCGCTCGGAATGGTAATGGTATTTAGTGATAATGAAATATAATATCTTATGTGCAAAGCTAGAAGTACAACAATGAGAAGAAGATCACAAGACGTGTAGCCAATAAAGACCACTAACGGACATTACATGACAAGGATAGGAGCCTGAACACATAGGATCCCCTCCCTCTAACCCTCCCCCCCCCCAAAAACTCTTTGGCTAAAGAATTAGCCAATCTCAACTTTCAAGTACACAGAAAATGTTCTCAGAAATTGATGATATAGCCTCCTAATCAGGTATGATTATCTCTGAGGACCAGTGGATTTGAGCCTTCACTCTCTCTCTTTGTTTTCCCCCTCAAATTTTTGGTCATCGTAGTCAGAAACCACTGAATTTATGCTTATCAAGGAAAATGACACACTAAATATATGCTTTGAGGTTGATTCCCTTGCCAGTCTTCCCATGCAAATTGTTGTATGGCTAGGATGGATCTCCATATTGCCAAAAACCAAACACTGGTTTTCCAGCTTCTCAGAACTCCACTGCCAGCTTAACGGAGTGAATAATTCCTATGGTTTGGCAAATCTTCTCAACAGGTCTTGCCTTTTCTTTGGATTCTTCTTTCTTCTGAAAAGACCCAACCATAACAAAATGAACTATCTTTTGAAGAAAGAAAAGGGGTTTTGGGAGGGGGGTGGGGAAGACTCCCTTGATGACTATTTAGCATCCCTACCCCCAAAACAAGCTGAAGGCCATGAAGGAAATGAATCTGTGTCTGGAGGACGGAGGTATGGCATCCAAAAGTTTCAGCTTCCCTATTAGGTTACTCATTTATTTATGGTAATTTGTCTTTCAGTTTCTTTATATGTATATGTTTCTCACTATGATTGTCCTGTGCAATAGGTAATCTTTTTGACGTGTTTTCTGGATTTTCCTTGGAACATATATTATGAATTTTCTTTTAAGTTTATCTCCCAATATCCTGTGGCTCCATTACCCAAGAGTAATATTTGTTTTGTATCTGTTCTTGGCTGATTTCTGTTTGGAATCTCCACAGGGGATTGGTGACCAAACACCCATCTGGCAGTACAGGATGTCAACTCAAGCAAACAACCGTTCTACTGGTAATCACACACACAAAGGCACTGTCTTTGAACAGGAATCTTTAGGCAATGGGAGTGTGCAGAATCTTCAGTCTGATGGAGTCAAATATGAAAGGCAGCAGAAAAATGCAAATTTGGAGAGAAATGAAAAGGTAATTGGACTTTCTGTTCTTTCTGGTAATTCCAATAGTGATGATTTTATGGTGGATTTGCTATATTTTGGTCCTCAAACTACTTAAAACTTCCTGTCAGTCCCTATGGCTTATGAAGAAGATCAAAACTGTCACTTCCAAACATCATATATATTTGTAAAATTTCATTATTGTTGCATATACTTCCCAAATTGCTACTTAAATTCATTATAAAGTGTTTTTCTTTATATATATTTATTCTTGGTGAAAATATGATAATAGATTTATGAATACCCTGTAGGAGCTTGCAGATTTGCTGGAAGAGAAGAGCAGATCCTTGACAATAATGCAAGCTAATCATGAGTCAGAGATAAAACAATTGCGGATGGAACTTGACAAAGAACATGATAATGTAGCAAAGATGCAACTAAAATTAGAAGGTATCTGTGCATTTTCAACATCCAAATTTGCTGCATTACTTTGCATTTCTAATTATTCATCCCCTGCTCTTTTTTTTTCCCTCAGGGGAACACAAGTTGAATGAATCTTTTCAGAAGGAAGTCCAGACTTTAAAGATGGACAGGGACAAAGTAAGTTCTAACTGGATATCTGGAACTTGACATGCGCTAAAATGAGCAATGCTGCTTGTTATGGTTGTTGTTATTACTTTTGTTCGAATTAGTTAAGCTGTTATGTGGGTTTTATTCTTTAATATATTAAAACTTTTCTTAGTTTCCTAATTGTCTGTATTTTTATTATTTCAGTGACTGTTTATTAGGCTATATCAGCATTTAGTGGAGCCTCCTTTCCTTCTTTGAGGTTTCAGTGATTCCTTTTTGGCAGGAATATTAAGGGAAAGAGCTGAGTTTCTATTAAAAAATCAGACCTAACCATCAAAATGTTACTGGTGGAAATGACCCCTCAGTTGCTATTGACAAAATGCCAAATTGGATGTTGAAAATTTACTTGAGTTGCCCGAAGGATTCACACAGCTCAAAGTCAGTTTGGCATTGAATTTTCTCAGGTCCTTACTTGAATCCTGATGATGTTTCAAGTTTATGCTAAGAACTTGTTCTTTAACAGGAAGTAGGGCTATAGAATAGCAGAACATGATTGTTTAATGAACCAAAAATATTAGCTGACTTATTGGGTTGAGTTTTGGATGATGATGACGAAAGACAATGACTGTTGGCTTAATGAGGCATTGGATTCTGCCTGGTGGTATTGGAGATATGTGGCAATTGGTGTGGGAAAATTGCTTGCAGTTGAGGTCATGCGTGTGTTCAAGATTGTGCACTTGTTTGTTATTTCATAAGTTGAAGTTACATCAATGTGTAACTGCTTTTTTCATTCGTGGTTCATGCTTCTCAAATTTTTTGTTATTTTTTTTCCCTTGTTTGACTTGTAGAATTCCATGGAGATGAAAGTGCTCCGAAATGAATTGAGTGCAAAAATCTCAGAAATAAGACAACTGCAACTGGAGCTGAACAGAAGAGACAGTGGAGAAGTAGATGTTTTAAAAAGAGAAATAGCCGACCTGCAGAAGGAAAACACCAATCTTAAGGTTGATGCTTTTCTAAGTTTATTGTTTTCCTTTAATGCATTCAACTTTATCACCTAATGTTGTTTTATCCATTTTCAGCTTTCTTGTTCAATTATTAAAATGATGTTTTTAAAGTTTTTGTCTCCTTACACTTCTCATGTATAATGTCATCTGTTCTAGCTAAAGAAGGATGAACTTGAGGCTGCCCTGAAAATGAGTGGGAAGGATGATCCAGACTCTTCAAATAAGCATTCAAATACTTTGGATCAGGTGGTTCTTTTGTTACTTATAGTCAGGAATGGTTGTATCAGACGCATAATTTGATCTTTTGGGTTTAGTAAAATATGATTATAAAAAACGAAACACATTTCCTTTACTGCACTTTTTCTTTCCTTCCAGTTAGTTTTTTCTTTACTCTTGTATATGAGTAGGTGGCTGGGTGCAATTTGTGCTTGGCTGGCTTGAGCAATTGGTGAATTTTGAATGGGGCCGAGCTTGAGGGCTGGCCTAGCATGGCTCAAAATTGATACCTTATTTCTCATGGTCTGGCCAAGTTGATCTCTGATTGGTACACCCTTGTTTCTGTTTTGTTAATGTGTATATTTGTATATTTATGCTACAGTCATCCGGACATTTTCCCGAGAAAGAAGAAATGGAGCTATCCTTACAGAAGTTTGAGAAAGATTTGAAGGAGGTTCGCCGAGAAAGGGATAAAGCATTGCAAGAATTGACCAGACTCAAGCAGCACTTGTTAGATGAGGTCACCTTTCCTTGGACGTCAACATTTGTGGCTGAACCTACTTATGCCATGCTGTAGTTTTGTCACTCAATTTTTTATGATGTGATGCTGGCTTATGTGAGCATGTAGAATTGAAGATGGTTTCTTCTGTTCTGATATTTCCCAGGCACTTGAAGAGTCAGAGAAAATGGACGAGGATAGTAAAATTATTGAAGAGCTTCGAGCAAATTATGAATATCAAAGAGCTCAAATATCACATTTGGAGAATGCTCTGAAGCAAGCAGTGGCAAGTCAGGAAGAGGTTAAGAAGGTAAACAACAATGAACTTCAAAAGGCAAAGGAAACAATAAATGACCTGAAACAAAAACTTGCAAGCTATATGAACACTATGGATGCGAAAAATGTTGAACTCTTGAATCTTCAGACAGCTCTTGGCCAATACTATGCTGAAAGTGAGGCTAAGGTAAACTTGATATTTATTTGATTATATCAATTTCTTTTTTCAAATAATTTGATAGAGATCTGAGATTCAGAATTATCCAAAACATGCCATAGTCATGAGATCATGGTTTTTAATTTTTGTTTTATTTGTGTGTGGATAGGAACGTCTAGAAAGAGATTTGGCACTAGCAAGAGAAGAATCTGCTAAACTTTCTGCATTGTTGAAGGTATGACATTCACTTCCGGTCTTGAACTATTTTAGATCTCTCTTTGAGCACATCTTTTGATTTTATTAAAGATATGCATGCAGTATGGATGCCCCTTGTTGTTGTTGCTTTTTTTTTTTTTTTTTTTTTTTGTGCCTTCTGATTGTCAAAGGTGTCTCATATCTTACTATTAATTTGTTCATAGCTCTTTCTGGCCATGATGCTACTCCCATTTCTGGGTTATAGTTGAAGAGAAATCCATTCTAGTAATGAAAGGATGAATATAGCTGGAAAATCATTGGATTATCGCCTTCCATTTGTTTTAAGAAGCTAAGGAAATTTAAACAAAGTGGGGTGATCTTGGTTAGGATGGTTTATGAGGGTGTCTATGAGTGCAAGGAATGAGAGGATGAAATAATTGTGTTAAATTTGTCCTTTAGGCTACATTTAGTTCAACTTTGCTTTCAATTTCACATTGATTTCATGAAAACAATTTTGAGAGTAGTTTTGGTCAAGAAATCAAAGTTTGTATGGTTGTGTCATTTGTGAAACAAGGCCAGAATGAGAAATTCACTTGGTAGTTCAATTCAAAGAATAAATTCTGTACGTCTTCTTCCTTGTAGAGCAATTACCTCCGAACATCACCCCAGCACAAAATTCATTTGTGAAACAATACCCATGTTTCAGCAATTACCCATCTCTTCTTCAACCAGGTTCTTAAGTTGCAGGACATTAGATAATAATAGGTCCTGATAATGGGTGTCCCTCACCTCTTGTTGAGGTGGAAGTGTTACACATGCACATGGGTATCTGATGGCAAAGAGGGTTCAAAGCAAGTCAAATTAACAAGCCCTCTTTGCTACAGGATCTTAATTCAGTCCAATACAAAATCTGCAGAGAAAAGTAATGAAGAAAACCACTTATCTTGAAATCTAACCCTTGAAATCACTTGAAACTTGATGGGAAATACTCTTTGGAATGATTATGAAGACATATCAAAGTTGGAGATGATCCGATCACGGATGAGAGAGATGTGATTTTTTGAAAACTACCTATCATCTGAAAACGGGACTGGTTTAGTTAGAGCTGGTCGATATGATTTTAATCTTTAATCCAACGAGCTTTCGTTGATCAAATCAGCATTTAATGGTATCGCAATTCAGTATGCAATAATAAGAACTTGAAGGAATTAACAGAAGGACAAGAAAACCATAAAACAGAATACTTCGGTTGGTCTCACAACCTATGAGACTCAACCAGAAAATCAGGAGCTAAACTCTCTCTTTTTCTGGTCTAAATCTGCTGGCTCTCTTCTTCTTATCTTATTTATAGACTTAAGAAAGATTACAAAATAAGGAAGGATTTAGTCCTCTTAAAAAAAAATATCCTAAGATAAATTAAAAGGGAAACTTGCCTTTATAGATTTAGGAAAGTTTCAAATCTAAAAATATCCTAAGATAAATTAAAAGGGAAACTTGCTCTATAAAGGCAAGTTTCCAAAAAACAATTTACAAAATATCAATCCATAACTTAACTTTAGGAAACAAAATCTAAGAATAATTTAGGAAAGAAATAACAAAAGAAGGAAATTTTCTCTTTGTTGGTACTGTTCCGTGACAGTGTGGGTTGGTCTTTGGTTGGTCCAATGGACCAATACCGACCGGTTCTTTGGGCTGACCCATTATCGACTTGAGCTTGGGCCTTGGGCCTTCTTGGACTGCATCAACTCCCCCACTTAAATGAACTCGTCCACAGTTCGATAATGATGAAGAATGATTTCGGTGGGTTCGGTAGGCAACGTCTTCGATTCCGAAATTCTTTGTGTTTGCAATGTTGGAAGAAAATCCATCACTTTGGGTCCACTTTCTTAAGATATTTGGACGGTATCACAAAGTCAATATGCTCAACATCTTGAGGAAAGTCAAGTAGAATCGTGGTATTCATGGGAACTATCGTGTTAACTCTTCATCTTCCGCAATTGTCTCCATAACACCGTGGTCTTCATCAAAATTGTAGTCACCTTTGTCAATCCCCGGAGCTTTAGCAAAGGCATCAAAATTATCCACATCCGCTTTTGGGGCAATCAAACCATACTGCCGATTATATGGATTCCATATGAATCCTCACCATCTTCCATGACATCCGTATTAGGAATAGAAGTGTCATCACTTTGCGGCTCACATACCGTGTATCCAGATTGGCCTCGATTACGGCAACTAAAGAGTTTACCTTTAAATTTTGTGAACAATCTCTAGCAAAGTGACCATATGCATTACGATGATAGCATTGTACATCCGTAGCTGCTACCATGGGAGTTTTACCTTTATCCGTTGTTGGAGTAGCATGAGATGTAGTCCTTATGGCTTTCTTGTTTGGTGTAGGGTGCTTCAATTCATAAGAACCGGAGATGGGCTTTAGTGTTGACTTCAAAAGGTCCTCGGCTTGGAAAGCTTTATCAACACAATCGTTAAAACTAACAATATCAACCACACCCAATTTTTCTCTAATCTCGGTTGCAACCCTAACGAATCGAGATATCATTTGATCATCATTGTCTCGTGAACCTGACCGTGCACATAATTGATCAAATTGGTATACATAGTCTTCCATACTCATATTACCTTGGCGAAGATTGTTCAAATTGGTCATGCAACCTTCTTTGGAAAGACCGAGGCAAATACTTTTCTTTCAATTGTTCCTTCATCTCCTCCCAAGTAATGGGTTCTCTACGACTCCTCATGAGACTATATTCATAGTTACGCCACCAATCACGAGCACCCCGACAAGTTTAGAGCGGGCCAATTGCGGCTTTCGAGGTTCAGGGAAGGTTAAACCAATCGAAATAGTCATCTAGAGCATTTAGCCGGTCTTGAAAAGCTTCGGTCTTGCCTCCCATGAAACTCTTTGGAGGTCCATCCGTACCTTATGGGTTTGGTAACGGATAGGTTCATCATAGTCTTCATAGGGTGGGTTGTGGTATTCCTCTCTAGGAACTCTTTGAGGAGCCCTAAGAATACGTCTTGGCATTAGGTTGGCATTAAGGGCTTCCCTTCTAGGGGCTTCCACTTTAGCAGGCCTAGGATGATTTAGCTCCTCCAAATTACTCATTCTCCCATCCATGCTATCTAACTTGGCATCCATTTTGACCAATCGTTGGAGAACCAGATTAACAAGGTCATTGGGATTGTTGGACTGATTAGGAGAGTTAGAACTCTCCTCAGCCATGCTCTGATACCAATTGATGGCAAAGAGGGTTCAAAGCAAGTCAAATTAACAAGCCCTCTTTGCTACAGGATCTTAATTCAGTCCAATACAAAATCTGCAGAGAAAAGTAATGAAGAAAACCACTTATCTTGAAATCTAACCCTTGAAATCACTTGAAACTTGATGGGAAATACTCTTTGGAATGATTATGAAGACATATCCAAAGTTGGAGATGATCCGATCACAGATGAGAGAGATGTGATTTTTTGAAAACTACCTATCATCTGAAAACGGGACTGGTTTAGTTAGAGCTGGTCGATATGATTTTAATCTTTAATCCAACGAGCTTTCGTTGATCAAATCAGCATTTAATGGTATCGCAATTCAGTATGCAATAATAAGAACTTGAAGGAATTAACAGAAGGACAAGAAAACCATAAAACAGAATATTTCGGTTGAGTCTCACAACCTATGAGACTCAACCAGAAAATCAGGAGCTAAACTCTCTTCTTTTTTCTGGTCTAAATCTGCTGGCTCTCTTCTTCTTATCTTATTTATAGACTTAAGAAAGATTACAAAATAAGGAAGGATTTAGTCCTCTTAAAAAAAATATCCTAAGATAAATTAAAAGGGAAACTTGCCTTTATAGATTTAGGAAAAGTTTCAAATCTAAAAAATATCCTAAGATAAATTAAAAGGGAAACTTGCCTCTATAAAGGCAAGTTTCCAAAAAAAACAACTTACAAAATATCAATCCATAACTTAACTTTAGGAAACAAAATCTAAGAATAATTTAGGAAAGAAATAACAAAAGAAGGAAATTTTCTGCTGTTGGTACTGTTCACGTGAACAGTGTGGGTTGGTCTTTGGTTGGTCCAATGGACCAATACCGACTGGTTCTTTGGGCTGACCCATTATCGACTTGAGCTTGGGCCTTGGGCCTTCTTGGACTGCATCAGTATCTCAACAGGTTATCAAGCAACCTGTTTCAGGAGTTAGAGCTCTCTCACACGAAGCCCAATCAAGCTGAAATTTCAGGGCAAGGGTCACAATGCATAACCCTTTAAATCCACACATCTACCCTTTGATATAATGATCTGAAGACTAACAAACAAGACCTGGTTGCTGGTTTGATCTATCAGTAGTGGTGTTATTAGGGTGAGAGTTCAGATCACCCTGAGGGAGCGATCCAAAGCCTAAAATCAATCTCAGATCCGAAGGGTTGGAATCCAAGGAGTTTTGCAGATTTATGCTCAGCCTAATGGTATCACAGCAGCAGGAAGAAGAAACAGAAACAATAACGACAGAATATGGGGATTCAAGGAACATGATGGAAGGAGAGAGGGGAACAAGGAAGAAGCTGAGGAAGAAAGAAGGATTAAGGAGGAGAGTACCTAAGGAGAAGAAATCAATGGCGGGAGATATGAAGGGAGGTCGACGATTGCCAGCAAGCTCATGCCAACGAAAAGTTAGGCAATAGACGAAGTTGCAGGTTTTCACTCACGAGATGGAAGAGGGGAAGTTAGGTTTAAACGAAGAATTGGTGGGTGGGGTATTTTTACAAATGCAATTACATTTTTACCCAAGTTTTGAGTTATTGTCAACACGTGCTCATTAATACCAGTGCGGAACTGGACCAATGGATATCAGGGTGAAATTGTGAAATAACGTCACAGATATTTCAGGATTTCAGATGAAATCCATTTCTTTTTCAACGAAATTAAGTGCAGAAATTCAACCAAACGGGAAATGAAATTGAAATCAGAGAGTGAAATTGAAATAGAAATCGAACCAAAGGGAGTTTTATTCTGCTATTTCATAGGTGACACAATCATGTAATGATTAATATAATGGACAATGATGCAAAACAATACAAGGTACTTTTGGTTGGTAGCACAGATACTGATGCTGCATTACGTAGCTCATGGCAAACCAACCACATGATGCGTGGTTAACCCATCTTAACATTCATGTTATTTCTTGTATTCAGAAAAGTAGAACCAATAGTTTCTCAAAAGTACTTGTACCTATAGAAGAGTGGAGAGTATATTGGGAACCTGTTTCCCAGTTACAACTTACAAGTACATCAAACACTAATCAGTTCACAGTTCATTTGTCTCCTAGTTAATTCTGGAAGTACTAAGCCCTTCCTTACCTATTATCAATTTTATTGTCTAATTGCAACACTCAAATTGCTGTAAGTACCTTTGGATGAACTTTACCTGTATGTAAGCTCGAACACTAGAACAGTAGACTTTTTCCTGTAACTGTGAATTGATAGTTTGGAAATTCGAGCTTTTTTGGGTGATATTGCAAAGCCTTGTTTTGGAAATCTTATTGGTGATGCCTTAACTAGGATGCAAATCAACGGGTGGAGATATCAAGGCAGGAAAAGGAAGAAATATTGGCTAAGCTTTCACAAGCAGAAAGGATGATATTGGAAGGAAAACGGATGGTACAGAAGTTTGAGGAAGACAATATAAAAGTACGCCGTGCTCTGGAGCAGAGCATGACTAGACTTAACAGGATGTCGCTGGATTCAGATTACTTTGTTGACAGGTTAGCTTTTTTGACTTGTAAGTTGACTGTTCTCCATTGTTTCCTTGCCTTTTGCTTGTGAATACAAATATGGCTTGCAGCTAATGTTGGTTTGGTGAAAGAATTCTGGAAAAAAGGGTGGCATATTCTGTCAAATTGTAATTGAGATGAAAAATTAAACTTTGTTGAAATAAGGAAAAATATGCCCCTCTTTTTTTTTCCGATAATATTTGTGCACCAAACCTCAGCTTCGAAAAACTTGGCAGGAAAATTCTTGCTGCACAGCTGATGTTGTCTTTACTATTGGCAGGCGCATTGTGATCAAATTACTTGTCACCTATTTCCAAAGAAACCACAGTAAAGAGGTATTGTGTTTTTAGTGCGTATATCTCATATTTTACGTTGAGTAGTTGCTTCTGGTTGTGAGGATTGAAAAACCTTCTCTTCATCTTCTGTTTACGAGTTAGCATGCAGGCCTAAAATATCATTTAGGTGTCCAATCTAGGAGTCTCATGGCTACCCTTGTTTATGAATAGTTCCGCCCTATCCTATCTATTTGCGTACTTTATGCGCGTGAAGTGAAGTGGAGGAAAACAAGTAAGCTAAATGGAAGTCCTCAAACTAGATTGTTCATCCAGTCTGGTCAGTGGGTTAAACCAGCCTTCTCGTACTCATCAATTGGCCCTGGTTGCTTCTAATCCCCTTGGCATCATGCATAACAGATGCAAAAGGGATGGCTTTTCCCGTTCAGCACATAGGTGTTCCATTTGATATGCTCGCTAATATGTTGATTTTGAACTTTCAGGTTCTTGATCTTATGGTTAGAATGTTGGGATTCTCTGAGGAAGACAAGCAGAGAATAGGTGTTGCTCAGCAAGGTGCAGGTAAAGGTGTTGTACGAGGAGTTCTGGGCCTACCTGGGCGGCTAGTTGGTGGCATCTTGGGAGGCGGCTCACCTGAATTACATAGTCATGTGTCATCTGAAAACCAGGTCAGCAATTCTAATTTGTTGATTGATTCCCCCCCCCCCCCCCCCTCTCTCCTCCTCCTCCTCCTCCTCTAAGAGGTCCTTGGCCATTAGGGAAAAAACTTTAAGTCAGGTGGGCAAGGGACAGATGATGAACTGGTTCCTAGCCAGCCAGCCAGTTCACAATTTGCTTCCATTTTGGTTTCATGAATGTAGAAAGTTTGGAACTTTTTTTTTTTTTTTTTAATCAACAGAACTAAAGGAATATTTGGCTTATTTCACAAAAGACCCATAATTAAAATGTAGATCTAATTAATTAAAAAGGTCCTTACATTTATTAACAAATATAACAAAGGGAAAAGTATGTCTGAACAGCGCTGTAGCCTCTACCAGTGACGCCTTCTCTCTATCTCCTTCCTCTCAAGTGGAAAAACCTTTCTGCCTCCTATTTGACGAGACTGATTGGTGCATCGTGATTGGCTCCTCCCTGCTGCCTATGATGCCTTTCAGAGAACTTGCTCCCCAAAACAAAATTAGAATTAAGGACTTCTGAATGCATCAAGAATAATTGAAAACATGCCTACTCTTATACAGCTGGATTGTCATGAGTTTTGCATTACGTTCTGCAATTACTTCCATTTATCAAAAGGAACAAGGAAAGGAACTAGAATTGCTTCCTGTGGCCAGGTAGAGCCCCTCGTTCTTTTTGATTGGCAAGTCGTGGCACCCAATAAGCCAATTGATTGTCAAAATGGACATATTGATGGATTCTGAGAACTTCCTTGCCATTTAGTGATGTGAATATGAGCAAAGCACTTCAACTTCTTCTCCAGCTACGTGAGAATGATTGACCACATATTGACACCCATATTCCCATATTCCCATATTCTTGCCCAAAGGAGATGATGGGTCAGAGAAAAACCACACCTCAGCTTCATGCCAGTAGGGCTCCTGGAGCTTAGAGAGACTAGAAGACTTCCATATTTTGAAGTAAATAAAAACAATGGTAAGTCTACTTTATGATGTCCGTTAACCACATTGATTGATAATCTGGATTTAAACGCACATATTATGAATGTAGTGCTTGGAATATTAAGAACGACATGCTTGGCCCATTGGTAGGCACAAGACATCTCTTTCAGAATGAATTTGTGGATGGATCTGGGATTCTTCCGTTGCTTAGACTTACTTTCCCATTTTCCTTTCCAATTTTGTATAATTTTTAATATACATATTTTCTATTTAATTTTTCCTCTCCTTTTGAAAAAAAAAAAAAAAAAGCTTCTAAAATTCCAGCAAGTTGGTTGCCCTTGTTGTGTATCACTCAAACAGTTGGATTTCTTGATTTTCATAATTTTTTGTTTTTAGAAAATTGCAACATTGTCAGAGGCAATTATGCAAATGTTCATTCTCTGATATGTTTCATTCTTCAGTCCTTTGGAGATCTGTGGGTTGATTTTCTTCTCAAAGAGACTGAAAAAGAGAGAGAGAGAAGGGAAACTGAGGAAGCCACTGGGATATCCAAGGATAATTCATGGGGGAAAAGCCCAAGCAGCACAGGCGCAACTAGTGCAGTGCCTGATCATAGTACAACCATAGCTAGTGCTGTTTCTGGTTTCTCTAGAGATCATCGATATCAAGTACAGGACCCAAGACCTAGTACATCTCGGGGAAACATGCTGCAACGTGAACCTTCTGAGACAGAGTTCTCAACAGTTCCACTTTCATCTTCAGCTTCATCACCTTCAGATAAAGGTTCTTGAATCTCAAGTTTTCTTCCGAGATACTCAAATGATGTGGAGGCTTGTAATTAAGTAAAGGTACGGGTTTTGGAAGTTGTATTTTCTCTAGATTGTTCAATCAATTCTTTAGTCCATTTGTTCAAATGAAGAGGTTGCTCAGAATCACTGTATAGACACCATTCTCCAAAGGAATGCAATACTAAATATCATCAAATGTGACAATATGCATAAATTCTCTTATTGGTGTGCAGGTGTAACATCAATACATCGTAAGTTATGGTGTAAACCCAGGTTGAATTCTATTGAGAATGGATAAATTCCTGTCCAAGATAGTGGAGCATCAAAACAGTTCGTATTTCCAACCAGGAGGAAATCCCGTAATTTTATACATTCTCGACAATTCATTGTATGCTTGGTTTGTTTATGATAGGCCAAAATTATAGCTGTTCTAGACATGGCTTTAAAACAGGACCAATCAGTGGTTGAACGAAAATAACTGGAACTCTTTTTTCAGTTTGTAGGCCCCACCCAGTTTTACTGAAACTCTGATGTCGTTTAGGCAAATGTGAATCCTTTAGGCCGACGGTTTAGCCTAAAAGTACATTAAAAATGTTATTGTGATTTCCGAAAACCTCATATTCTATTGTTACATGGGACCATCAAGCTTGAAAAAGTGTCATTTTCTTTGTACTTTCACTCTTGACAATCTTAACAGTCATTGCTTTTGAGTACCCAGGATGCTGCTCACTGATTCATGATGTTTCCAGCCACTGAATCAGTGTGGTCCACAATGGAGTCTACGCCCGTATACATTGATGGTCCCCACTGATTCAGTTTGTGTGGTGCAACATCCAGCATATGGTGTAATGAGTTGACTCGGATTTTCATGTCAATAGGAGAAAAATCCTGTGACTGTCATTCACTGTGCGTATATATTAATGTATTGATCAATGTATTGATATACATACAGTAATTGATAACCGTAAGATTTTCCTCATATCAACATGAGAACATAAGGATTTAAATCTCAACAACTCATCTTGAATTCGGGTTACAATCCCTTCACATACCCAGCCATCTACGACCTCCTCACTCCTGTACTCGAACCCAGTCTATTCGATACTAGTGTCTTGTCTTGACTTGTCTACCCACAAGGAACGGTGCAAGCTACGCATTCCAGCATCACGCCACAGCTTCAAGAAAACAAGAGAGAGAGAGAGAGAGAGGCCAGGGAAATCTTTACTTTCTTCGGGGGCATTTAAATGTAAACGGGTATTTGATCGTAAAGCATTTTTTTAGAAGATCAATTCACTTTTAGCGACGGTTCTTTCCGGCTCTAAAAAACCCTAACGGTGGATATATACCCAACCACAAGGTATTCAAAAGAATCTAAACCACCGCTGATCAACCACACATCCACCTCGAAAAACAACCGCCATATTTAAGAAATGCTTACGAACACAGTTTATAAATCCGACCATGTATCATAATTTGGCAGCGGTTACCACAGCCATTTACCATAGTTAATACAACGGTTAACAGTCACCACAGCTTATTATGTACAGAGCAGTAATATGTAACCGCAAGCAAGCAGCCATAGACAATATGCACCAGTGGATGCTATTACAGTGGCTATATGATAGTAAACTACAAATGACCGCTAAATATAATCTTTTTTTTTTCTTTTTCTTTTTTTTTTATTTTTAAATCCTACATTCCCAGCCACCTGCTCTATACAAAACCCAACCACTAGACCTGTTCAAATTGTCCAACAATAAGACGACAATGCACACATACGTTTTGAGAATATAATGGAAAATTATGCATTAGGCCTATAAAACATTAGGACAATGATTTAAATAATGGAAACAAACTATCTTTATACAACTTTAGGGGGATCATTTCAAAACTTCCTTCTCATGTGGAATCCTAAGAAAGCAAGAACTATCAAATTGAGAAGCATATGGATACTGTTGTCAAAGGATTCCGTGCAACCTATCAAATCGAGCCACGTAGCTGAAACACAAATACAACAGGAAAGTGGGCAAAATATACCCCGGGGCCACTCCGATGCCAAAGGAAATTTCGAAGGCGAGGAGAATAAAACTCTTAGTGAAACACTAGAGTTCCTTAGAGATGGGGTTCCCTAAGATATGGGAGCTTTAGCAAACTTCTCATTTCCAGTGAGATAAAACTTAGTATATAAATGGAGAAGAAGGTCTCAAACGGCTGTGTTGGAATAATACTTGAATGTGTTCTCTCTTTGTTATAAGAAATTCTAAATCCGGATCCCTTGCAGTTGATATTCTTTTACTACTTATAGATCCAATTAGGGGCTTTCCCAACAAACTCCTCCCCACCTACCACCATCACGATCAATTGCCGCCTAGAGAATAATAGGTTGGAGGGATTATGACCCCTTTAGGACAGCACTAGGATGTCTTGTCAGCCGCTTACGACCCCTCTCGACCTTCTTCGATCCCTTTTTAGTCCACATCCTCCATATCTTCTGATAACTGTTTCTGCCCTTACACTTTTACCGAGCATCAATCTTGCTTTTTGCTGATTTGGTCTCCAATATGGTGACCTGGCCAGTCAAATCCGTCTACTTGGCATTTATGGTTGTTGTCGATATTTATGAACATTAATGGCAGATCATTAAATGCCCAACTACTTCCATCAATCTGTCCAATCATAGTTTGATCACCTAGGAGAGGGTCGAACACGAGTTCATCTCCCGAACATCTCTTATCCTCATACTTTGTACCTTAGATACGTGACACGTGCCCCATTTTCCAAGGACTATTTTAGATTCTCCATCCACGACCAGATTTAAATCCATGACTATTTTCCCCCAATAGGTACCCATTTTTTTTCATTACAAAAGCAAAGAATAGAAAGCATAATTCATTTGGTGGTAGGCCAAAAGATCAAAAAAGATTGATCCTGTGCTCATAGTATCCATGATGCGGACCCGGGTCGAGAGAAACCCCATCGGGTCTGCTATGGACCCATCCAAGATACACAATAGCTGAAACTTGATCTGACGGTAAACACATGTACAGGTATGAAGTCTGGTCTGTACTCACAGTATGGTAATCTGATGGGACTGAAACTTCAAGAGTAAAGGAGGAAGAAACAAAGGATTAGAAAGGGAAAGAGGATCCAAGAGAGAAGGAAACCAGAGGATAAGAGAAAGAAAACCTACCCACAGATCGGTAGGGGAGGAATGAGCTTCCACAACAATGGGGAAGGGAACCAGCCGAGAGAGAGAGATGGCCCAACCGAGAGAGGAAGAGAGGGAGAGCAGAAAGTGCTCTGCCCGTAGGCACCCAAAAACCCTTTTTCTCAAATCTCCATCATGTATTTCATTGATAAAAAGGTCTATAAATAGACTTTACAATTTAATAAATTGCTAAATAAAAATTCTAAATAAAAAGATGATAATCAAAGAAGACTCCTAACTAAAGAAGACTCCTAATTAAAGAAAACTCCTAATTTAAAGAAGACTCCTAATTAAAGAAGACTCATAATTTAAAAAAGACTCCTAATTAAAGGATAAATACATCCCTTTTTATGGAAAGAAATAAAACTAAATCAAATTACAATGATTTTCCCAATTAAAATAAACCCTAAAAAAAATATTCCCATCCAATGGATCCAGCCTGCATCAATCCATTTTTGTCATTGATGATAGCAAATTAGATGAGGAAGAAAGCAGATAAAAACTGATTTTCTCATGAGTCATGTTGTGGATTTACGGAGGAAAAAAAATTATTTTACAAAGACAGCATTAGCTGGGTAACAAATTCACCAAGAAATAGGAAGAAGTGTTGATTACTAAATCACATATGATAGGGGTAAAAGGGAGACAATCATCCCCAAGCAAAAAATTAAAAGAAAAAACAAGTTCAGATCACTGTTATGCCAGAACACCTTTTCCCATGTGGCAATTTTCAATTTATGTAATACCATGGAATACACATTTTGCTGTTATTAAGATACTGCTAGCTTAGTAGTAAATCTTGCTATGTACGTGCTCTTGCTATGTACGTACACGTTCAATAGAAATTTATGAATTACAGAATTTTCCTAGGATCTAATACAATATGCTAAATAAAGAAGGTTTCAACACCTTCTTAATTTAATGGAAGACAACATTTCACCAAATCAGAGGAATAGCATGAGTTACAACAGCATACAAAGTGCAGAACTTATTAGACAACAAGGAAAATGCTAACCACCAGAAATGATTAATAAATAAACCAAACCTCCAAAAATGGTGACCAGATACATATACAGACAGGGACTCCAAACCCTATGATCTGCAGTCGATAGAATCACACTAGTATGTTGATAGAATCACACTAGTAACAGTGACACACATCTTATTTTCAGCCAGAACTCCATAATCAAGAAGCCATTTCCCAATAAATTTCGCTTCTCACATGATCACAAATTTACCACTGGCATATAAAAGTCTGGAAATCAGATATAAGCATCAAAGTTCAAATGCTGTAGATCATCCGAAGGCCAAATATCCCAAATCAGATTAATAGTTTGCATTTGCAATTTTAGCATGTGAAGTAAAATAGAACCAGCTGTAACATGAAATCAATTAACCTCCAAAAAGATGGATTCAAAAATCCAATTGGTTTTGTATATATGTTCTTTTGATACCGTAAAGGGGCAGCAATAAGGCATTGTGGTTGAGAGACCACCAGAATTAATAGGATTTAGTCAAGACTTTAACTTAGCGGTCCTTAAGAAGGTTATGACTACATTTTTCGAAGTTAGTATTGAAATTTCTTTATCAATCTAGTTTGATGGTGGCCCAAAATGGTCAGAAGTAACCTGTAAATGGATCCAACTATATCTTATTACAAAAATGTAAAATTTTCAGGCCCAAAACAAGCAGCACATAAGAGTATGTGACTTCGAGGTTGTACATAAAGCCTATTTTGATCCTTAGAAGCACTCATACCTATTTTCCTAGAGTAAGTGGAACTGCACCTATAGTTTCGACAGAGAAGAATTGAAACTACGCAGTTCTGACCGGAGTCATAGCTGGAGTAGGTGCTTTGGGCTGGTACCGAAATCTAGTTCCAAGAAGCCAGAAGAAGTACCCAGTTGCTTCGATGAATAGATAGAGTGAGACAGATACAGTGAGATAGATGGAGTGATATAGAGTGAGAAAGACAGAGATAGTAAAATCGATGAATCCAAATGAACGGACACCATATACAAATCAGGAAAAAAAAACAAGAACAATGGAAATACAGAACACAGCAAGTACAGATATCAGAAGATAATAAACCCAGCTTCAGAAAATAATGGAAAATTTGCATACAGAACAAAGGAAAACACAGAAAATAATGGAAATTTTGAAGGATGGGGAGAATTCCAGATTTTCCAGTTACCCTCAGGATTGGTGCAGGGGATGCCAAGTATATGTTTCTATAGAATCAGGAAGGCAGGATAAACAATGAATTGTGGCGTTGAGGGAGATAAAAGAACTTCTTTCAGTCAATATAGATTTGTTTGACTCAGGAGACACATCACTTAACGAGAAAACAAGACCTTTTTCTGCCTTCCGTACGAACTCACTAACTCAAAAAATACAGAAATTGAAGGATGGAAAGAATATACCTGGTTTCAGTAGAAACAAAACCACACGAACAGTAGTTTTTTCCTTTAGTACGAACTCACACGCGAACTGGAGGAAGGTCTCTAAGTGATACGGTGGTGGGAGTTTGAGAAGCCAGGAATTCCAGTGAATTTCCGCGAACTGTTTTGCCTTGAGCGATCAGAGAACTCCATTTCTCAATGCAACTGAGCAGAGAGATCACCTCTGATTCTGAAACACGAAACGAAAGAGACAACCGAATGGAGATTCGAAGGTGAGGAAAGGAGCGGGGTTAGGGTTTTACCGAGTGAAAGTCGGAATGGGGAAAGGGGCGCGCGCGGGAGAAGGATATATGCATTAGATTGGATCATCTAGAACAGCCCTATAGCTGTGGTTTGTATGTACCGCGGTTAAAGACAACCTATGACTGCGGTTTATCAATACCGCGTGTACTCTAACTGCGGTTAAATGTAAGTATATAGCCGCGGTTATAGAATACCGTCGCAAAAATGTCATATAGCTAAATAAACCAAAGTATCGCCGCCGTTCTACGATACTGTCGCTGAATTAAGTATTATGACCGTGGTTATGCATTATCTCCGGTAAGTAGGCTGAGTTTGAATCACTTATATGTACATGTATTCTTTATGGGATCCCATCACCAACGATATGGTATGAGATCTACTCGATATGTACAATGATGAGATCCTAGAAAGAATACAAGTACATGAAGGTGAACTATTATCAAATAGACCACACCCAGTATATCTGTGGTAGCATTGGAAGCCACTAATAAATGGCTATCTATAGCTCCGGTAATATAGAACCATGGTCATAAGTGTCCATCAAAGTGCAACCGAAGAGTGCTTTTCTTGTAGTGAGAGGAAACTGATGAGAGAAGGGAAATTTCACGATCAAAGATATATTTAATTATGTAACTTGGAGGTAATTTTTAGGGTTTACATGGAGATCGTTTGGGGATTTTGTATCGTTATTTTTTCCTTTAAATAGTCAGTGATGGAGATTATTAGAGTTAATGAGAATCTTTGTAAACACAGAGAGGCAAGAGGAGGAGAGCATGTTTCTACAAATTGCTCCTCAAAAACATACAATGTTGCTGAAAGGTTCTTTCCATCATACATACTGTACTCGACCTAATGCCGCTTTTACTCTTTGACCATTTGAGAGGCATGACACTGCATGATCATGTTTACCCAGAGTCCCACACACTGAATTTGATTTCTTCACTTAAGAATATGTAATCCAAACTCAGTCAATCTTTCAAGGTGATCCGGTCTGTTCTTATTGTGGTTTAGGCATGAAGACAGTATCTAAACATTACATGGTATCTGAAAAAGTTGTTTTAAGAAGAAACCATGATGGGAAGAAACTTGAGCAGTTGAGACAAACTCCTAAGGATCAGTACTCGCGGATTGCATTCTTATTGATTCTGTTCCACTGAGACTATTCAATAGTCCATCAAGAGAAGCTGGGAAAGTGAAGCTGTTACAACAGTAGACAGTGAGTTAGCTCTTGATTGCCAATGCCTACCCAAATAGATGAAACAGAAGAGGGGAAAAATGACAGCAGAACAGCAGTTGAGATCCAATAATCGTTATCAGTATCATTATTCTTTTCTTTTTTAGAATGTGAATCTCAAGTAAGGTTGCTTTTGAGAAGAGATAAAAGAAAAAAAAAAGTAACAATTGTAACAGCTGAAGACCCACCAATAAAGCTTTTCTCGTGGTCCATATTATGGCAATTTCTTTTTCATATGCTAGATAGAGAGAAAGGAGAATGGGTACCGGATTCAAGCAGAGGGAGATTCCTTTATGGCTGTATACATCAACTTTTGCCAAAACGTATCTATTTGTTTTAATTCCTCTTTGTCAAACAATGGAGCCCACAAATTAATTTTTTTTCCACCTGGATAGATATCTCCGGCCTATGCATATAGAGATGCAGTCCATGTGCCTTGTCTTTCTGCCATGTATATAGATTGTCCAGTAATCTATTTTACCCTCTAATCGAATTATATATATATATATATATATATATATATGTTACGGTTGGAAATCGCCCGTTGATCCATGTTCTGAGTTACCTGCAACAACAGAGAAGAGACAAAGGAGGGGGCGCCTAAGCCCCGGTTACCCTCCGATGCCTAAGTGAGATTCTCAAGGTAAACAGTCAAGAGATAGCAGAAGGCTATCTCCAGTTTAGAGAGAGTGGGACGATGAATGAGTGTGAGCGTGTGGGATGAGCAATAATAACTTGTAGCTTGTAAGTGCCTTAGGGTTTACCTTGAGGGATGACCTCTACTTATAGAAAAGGAAGAAGCATGGAGGCACCAGGACTCAGGGAAGTAGATCGCCAATAGGACTGCCATGTGTCGGACTGGGGGACACCTGGGTGGTAGACTCCGAGTAGGAGTCGGAGACCTTGGCCAAGGAAGCTAAGTCGGTCAGCTCTGGGACTGACACGTGCCGGTGTGTGAGTAACGACCCATCGGGATAGTCGGTGTCGTATCAGACCGGGAGAAGGACTCCTCGGAGGTAGTCCTAATCACACTAGGACTCTGGCTCCCTTTGAGAACTATAGCCGAGTAGGATTGAGACTCCGAGCGCTACTAGGGAGGCCGAGCGCATGGGAGGCCGTGTGCGTAATAGGCCGAATACATGATGCCGAGCGCGAGACACTCCGAGCGCTCAGGCTCCGAAGGCGCAACTTGACACGTGTAAGATTTTAAGTGGAGGGATCATTTCCCTCCTATCTATATATATATATATATATATATATATATATATCCAAAGCACCATATAAAGAGACATAAAGCTTGGAAAAAGGTTTTTTTTTTTTTCCTTTCTATTACTATTTTGAGAAGCAATTGTATTATAATCAGTAAGAAGAATTTACAAGGATAATATAATTATTTTTTAAGGACAAAGCGTCTTTAAATTTGGAGGTACACCACATGGTTAAGGATGTGAACTCTGTGCACACCATCGGTGTGTACATTTGTTTTCTTTATCTTAAATTTCTTTTTTTGACATTAGCAAAACACAACTAGAAAAAATAAAGCAAACACATGGCAAGCAGAGCAAATTGATTGGGAATGTGGACAAGAAGTGCTAAAAACAGTGTTTGTGTGTGTGTGAAACCAGCAGCTCACTTGTCTATTGATTCAAGTATTAATCCTCGATTGTGGGATTTCTAAAATTTGTCTTCTAATTTCAGATGCCCATGAGAGATTTAGTCAGTCAATGTGACCACACATTTCCACTTGAGGGGGCATGTGTAGCTCTTCTTCATGAGTTAACCCGTGTGCTCTAATACAATGTAGCCTGTGAAACCACAGACCACACCAGCAAGGGCCTTCCTCCATTGGGTCTCCAATTATACCATACTTTCCCCTCTTTCCCAACTCTAGCATCAGATATCAAATTCCGATCCCCGAGGTTTATCTTGGAATCGCAGATTGCATCAAAGAATGCAAGCTTACTCGGAGATGGATCGTCCAACCCAACCCTGCTTGGATCCATTAACCAAATCCTGAGTCAGAAAACTCTTACACTTATCTGATCCCGAAATGCAGAGGTCATACTCATCCGATCCCATGATTTTTAAACAATTTACGCCACGTAACCCTCATAAGTATTCTGTCTGCAATTCCAAAACTGCAGTCACGTAAGCAGGATCATGATTGGCAGGCAAAAACACACTTTCTCCTCGCATAGTAATCCTTCCCAGACCGACAGCCCAAACTGCTCCAATACTTAATCATGTTAGATCAGCTGATCTGCATCGATGTCAATGGTTTCCAGTCCACTCTGGTAGGTGGTAGCAAATTTAAATTCTTGCGAAGGTGTAACTCAGAAGATTGAAGACGGAAGATGGAAGATGGAAGATGGAAGATGGAATCAAATTACACCAGCATATATAATACTAACGAAGACCATTCAAAATAAACCTGAAATGTTCCATCAAGGATACCTAGAAGAAAGTAAAACTGTGAGAAAATTGTCCCATCTTCGATTGAATAGTTCATGGCCATGTGCCCAGCACCAGCCTCTGACTTGGTTTCGATAGAAAAGTACGGAACAAGCGAAGTCATGCATCAGATTTGAAGAGAATTAAAAGGCCAATAAGGCTCAAATACAAAGAAGAGCACGTACACAGCACTGTTTGACAAGACGAATATAATATTACTACTGTCACAAGTAACAACATATCTCATATTAAAGAAAAACCATGCAATACTCCAAATGTGCAACTTGGTGAAAACATAACATAGATCTGAAACTGGGAACCAATTCCTACAAATTACCGTTTTCATCCAAATGGAGATGAACCCAACACATACCCACAACACTGGAAATAAAAACATCGGGTTCTCGCTAATAATGGACAAGGAATCACAACAATTTGAGGCCCTCAAAAAAAAGATGGAAAAAAGAACAAAAGAAAAAAAGATAGCTACCTAAATGTCTATCAGATCCTGCCAAGGGGATACCTCAGATTCATTAAGCCCTTTCCTTGTCTTTAGAGCTCAGCTTCACTAAGCCCTCTTCTTGTCTCCGAGTGGCCCCCTGGGTATCTTACTTAGAACCTTGGCATCAAATACTGCATAATGTTTCTTGATCTCAGCCATTGCCACCTCTGCAAACGAGTCGACCTGGTGCTCGTATTTCTCATAGAGCACAGGCACAGTGTGCAACAACACAAATCCTGTTTCCAAAAGTAGGTAAGTCAGTGTTGGACGAAAATGGAGAACAATGGGGAAAGGAGGGAGGGGACCATCATTATTGATAATACCTATGTAAAACAAAGTCAAGAAGTTGCACCAGCTCCCCACGATTGACAGAACCCATAAGCCAGCAATCACCTGATCAAGCAAAAAAAACCATTACCTTAAATGTCCTATCAGATGACACATCGCATATCTGCAGACTTGAAATCCTGCGTCCACACATTAGATCGTCCTATGCTGAAGCTTACTAGATGTTTACCACAGGACATCAGTTAATTTTGGATCATAATAGAAGTGATAGATGGTTTTAATCCCTAGCTTCTAATATGACAATGTTGTCAAGAACATAAAGCGCAATATATATAACTACACCATGAATCCTAACAAGTTTGAAGACTCAATCTCCAACATGAGGGTCATGACATTAATTCATCCATCAACTACGCACTTCGAGATATTAATGAGCTCACTTGCAGCTCAGATGTAGTTTAAAGCTCAATTGTGTTTCCTATCAATAGGCAATAACAATGATTATTCCAAAAACATAAAAAATAAAAAACGTTTAACAGCATTTCAGGCAAAAATTGAAAAGAGATTGCCATACTGCAAGGAATTTCTTCAGATCTCTTCCTGATGCGATTTCCCTCAGCATAGCTAATGCCCGGTTGATCTCAAACCTCAAGACAGCAGCAAACTCGATAAACGGTTTCTCCGGAATAGACACTTCCGGGATACGCGGGGGAGACCTAAAGGAGGAACACAGTTAGAGTTTTGTTTCTTCGGTCCTAAGGAAAGTCAGCAATCGAATAAATTTAGATCTGACAATTGGAAGTGTAATATGAGAAAACCCATTACTTGTTGATGAAGGTGGAAGCATTAGCCCAGACGAACAAGATGGCCAAAGAAAGGATCAAGCAATGGCAGACTAGAGTGAGCAGATGGTACTCGAGCAATTCAAAGAGAACCCACACCGAGGTGACTCCACCAAGCACACCAGCGGAAACCTTCTTATTCCTCCATAAAAACAAATCAGCGGCTGCAGCAAGAATATCCGATCGATGTTAGCAGCTAGCAAAAAGAAGAGAGCACTCCGTTGTTGCGAACCAAAAAATTCAAATGGAGTGGAGCTAAAATAACAATTCGTAACCAATAAATAAAGGGGAGGGGGGAAGAACTTTGGAAGTCATATTTTCAACACTGGTAAGAGAATAAAACCCTACAAGATTGAAGAAACGACCTCCCCCAAAATATAAATAATTAAATCAGAAAATCAACATTTTATATTCAGAAAATATAAAACCCTTTGAACTTCGAAACAACACAAATCAATCGGAGTAAAATCCAGCCTGATCTGTCACGATTTAAATCCAGAAATGGTAGAGAGAGAGAGAGAGAGAGAGAGAGAGAGAGAGAGAGAGAATCATCTTCATCCTATTGAAACGAAATTCTGAAGAAATAAAGGAGGCAGGGTTTAGTAAAATCAGTAATTTTTACTGCAATCACAAACAACAGAATGGAAGAACAAAAGAAAAATATGAAGAAAAAAAATCCAAGGTATTTCCATACGTTTTCCACCGCCAAAGACCTTGTGCACCGGCTTCTGCCTTCCGAAGAGCCGATAAACCGCCGATTTGATGGCCGATGGAGACGACTTCTCGTCATCCGAATCAGACGAAGACGACGAAGAATCGTGACCCAAAATCTTCTCCGTTAACTTCTCCATCACAGACTCAGCAGCATGACCCGAAACCTCGGTGTGCTCGGCCATTGCTCTCTCTCTGACCAAACTTCGATCGAAACCCTAATAGTTTGTCGAAATGACCGAAAAAGTATATCCCGACCCCAAAACCCTCTCCACGGCAAAACTCAGCTCTCTATCTAGCTCTTCTTTTTCTCAATCTCTGTGCTCCTCGTTCAGCCTAAATAACGTGGCCAATTCAGAGATGCAATCTCAGCCGCTCGATCGATGGAATCCGAACCTGTTTCCCAACCTTTTGGTTCGGAGCAATACCGAAACCGAACACAAGCGCAGCTGTCCGGACTCCTGAAATAGAAAATTTCCCACATCCAAACCTATATTAGACGTTAGATTTGATGACACTTCGAAGACTCCTCTCAAAGCCGTCTGTCCATCAATTAGTTTATACGTGGCAATCGTAACTGACGGCCGTCGTCCATAAACGGCCGAAACGTGGCATCATTTTAATGGTAAAGATCCCATTAAAAACGTGGACACGTGGAAGAACATCCTATGGTTTTATATTATTTTATGTTGGTGATCGCTTTACCGGTCAGTCATGCTTTCGCTGTTCGTTCTATCTACAATACTACCAATGACCGGTCCAGAACCCTTAGCTATTAAGGGTGCGTTTGATAACTCTTTGAAAGACCAGTTCTTCAGTTCTTCAGTTCTTCTGTTCTTTTGTTCTGATAGAACAGAAAAGTGTTCAGAACACTTAAAAATAGTCAAAAACTATTTGGTAAATCTGGTTTGTTCTTCCGTTCTTAAAGAACGAACCGGATGAAAAGAACATTTTAGAACAAAATTTTCAAAACATGGTATACCATGTTTTTTTACGTTCTAGAACATATTTGAAAAGAACAAAACCCTAGGTGTTCACGATAAAAGCCCCTTTAGTTCACGATAAAAGCCTCTGCCCGATAAAACTTCACAATTTGGTCTTCTTCTTCAGGTGGAGCAGCTCTCTCTTCTGCAAGTCTTGGTCTGAGAAAGGTATGTCTTCTATCTCTCATTCTCTCTCTCTCTCCTTCTGCCTCTCTCTCTCTCTCCACATCTTTCTCCTTCCGCCTCTCTGTCTCTCCACATCTTTCTCCTTCCGCCTCTCTCTCTCTCCACATCTTTCTCCTTCCACCTCTCTGTCTCTCCACATCTTTCTCCTTCCGCCTCTCTGTCTCTCCCACATCTTTCTCCTTCCGCCTCTCTCTCTCTCTCCACATCTTTCTCCTTCCGCCACTTCTACCACCTGAACCATCCCCTGTTCTACCACCCACATATTCCACGGAATCTGATTCTAACACAGCAGATTCCCCACTTCATTTAGGCTGCGTTTGGTAACGTTCTCGCTTGTTCTTGTTCTAAACCGGAAGAGATGGTCTTTTTCTGTTCTGTTTTGAAATAATGTTCTTTGGCGGTTCTTTTGGCCTTAAAACTATTTGGCAAATATGTTACAGAACTAGTTTGAAAACATTGTTCTAACTTGTTTGCTGTTTGGTAAAATTTGTTCTAAAACACTTTTTTTCAAAGGATTCAAATATTACAGAATTACCATTAAACCGATATCTTACCAAATTAATTAATATTAATGTCATTTAATTATAAATTGTACCTATGGTTTGATGGAGATAAATTGATCAATCAAACAAGAAAATTTTCCAAAAAATAAAAATAAAATTCCATGCATCTAGAGCCGCAAACCTTTTTATTTTTTATTTTTTATTTGTAGTTATCATTTGGGTTCATGCTAAAAGAATTTAGAATACAAATAATTCATATATGGAATTTGAAACAGAAAATAAAAAGAACAAAATAAAGTCAATACTGACGTTTTCAGTCGATATTTGATAAAGAATTAAGCACAGGAATAATAATCAGGAGTCAAATTCAAAATGTCACAACCAAAGTGTACCAAGTGAGTTTGGGGTATCTCCTAGGTCAAACTCCAACATAGAACCCACTCAGCCCACTACACTAAATGCAGTGGTACCTACATCAAGTTCCAGCCATCTTATGGTGACACTACGAAACCCAACCCCAAATATGTCTTAACTGCGAGTACCATTCCTGCTGAACCTAAGAGTGTTAAAGAGGCATTAGCTGATCCAGGTTGGAAATCGGCGATGGATTTGGAAATGCATGCCTTGTATAAAAATAACACTTGGACATTAGTTCCTAAAGATGATACAATGAACAATGTTGGGTGTCGATGGATCTTTAAGGTCAAACTCAAAAACAGATTTTGGTGGTAAGAGAGTAATTAGTAAGGTGGCTCAGCTAACATTTTAAGGTTCTATCTCCTCTATTTAGAGGGAATGAAGGTTCAAAAAGTTTCAAAATAAGGTGAAACTTCTGACAAATAATTGAGATGATGATAGGAGTAGTCAGCATCCAGAATGTGTCCATGAGAAGCAAAGGTGGGATAGGATTCTCTTGATTCAGCCAAAAAATGGATTGTGGTTTATGTTAAGTCAGACAACTGAAAAATATATGTTTAATACAGTAGAAATATTTTTTCTTAAAACAAATTTTCATATTTATATAATTAAATGACAATAATATAAATTTGAAAAAATGTATTAATGTAGTGCCAATTCTGTAATATTTGAATCATTTGAAAAAAAAAGATGTTCTGGAACAAATGTTACCAAACAGGTTCTAGAACATATTTGCCAAACAGGCTAAAGGCCAAAAGAACAGTCAAAGAACATTATTCCAGAACATGAACGGAAAAAGACCATCTCTTAAAAAGAACACCGATTCAGAACAATAAAGTGACAGAACGTTACCAAACGCAGCCTAAGAAACTAAGGAAAACGTAAATAAAGATCTGTTTGGCAACCGGATACTGCAAAAAAGGGTTTCCCCTCATTCGAAAGAGGGACTTTACATAAACAGGGTTAGGCAGTGTTACGGTTGAAAATCGTTCCATCGATCTGCGATCCGAATAACCTACAATCACAAACATTAGACGCGGGAGTTAAGCGACTAAGCCCTGGGTATACTCCGATGCCTAAGTCAGATTCCCAATGTAAACATTCAAGAGATAACAGGAAGCTATCTCCAGTTTAAGGAGAGGGGAACGTAGAAAGAGTTTGAGCGTATAAAAGAATTGATGGTAGATAGTGAGATTGTCAATCAGAGATCGTCTTTTACTTATAGAGATTGGGAAGAAGGATGGAAGTACCGGGACTCAGGAAGTAGATCGCCAATAGAACTGTTAGGTGTCGCTCTGAGGGACGCCCAGGTCATAGACTCCGAGTAGGAGTAGGAGACTGTAACCAACGAAGCTAAGTCAGTCAGTAATTCAGTAATAAGAGTGATACGTGTTACCATACAAGTGATCATATGGCCGTGATGATCGGCATCTTGTTGTACTAGGAGAAGGACTCCTACGACGTAACCTAGTCACCTTAGGATTCCAGACTCCGACCGGAAGACATAACCCAGTAGGATTAAACCTCAGACCAGGCGCCGTGTCCTAATAGGACTGTGCCTCGACCCAGGAGACGTATCTGAATAGAATTATGACTCCGAGTAGGAAAGGTCGAGCGCCATTTTATTAAGCCAGGTCGGCCTTCGTGATTTTGGGTGTCACGTGTAAGATTTCAATTGGGTGATGCTTTTCCCCCATAACAGATGCCCCTTGCACTGTCGGATGTGAGGGATTCGATAGTGCAAATATCTTTTGGCTGGCAGTCTCGACAGTTAACAGTTTAGCCGAGTCCGACTAGTCAATATTGCATGTTGCTACGCTAAGTGTGTTTGTAGAGGATTAAAAAAAAATTGTTAAGTGTTGAATGTGCCGAGTGTTGACTTAACTAGGTTGGATCAGATCTATCTACCCCTTGCCCTACTCAAGTCTGCTTGTGGAATTGAGCAAGAGGAGATGCATGAGGTCTGCGTGCTACTCAAGCCTGCTTGTGGATCTGAGTAGGCAGATTCAAGTGTGTCTGCGTGCTACTCAGGTCTGCTTATAGACCAGAATAGGCTGCGCGCTACTCATGTGTACTTGTGGACCAGAATAGACAGATTCATGTATGATTTTCGTGCTACTCAGGTCTGCTTATGGACATGAGTAGACAGATTCAGGTATGGTCTGCATGCTACTCGGGTCTGCTTGTAGACTTGAGTAGACAGATTCAGGTATGGTCTGCATGCTACTCTGGTTTGCTTGTGGACCGGAGTATGCAGATTCAGATATGATCTAGGTACTACTCAGGTCTGCTTGTGGATCAAAATAAACAGATTCAGGTATGGTCTGCATGCTACTCAGGTCTGCTTGTGGACCTAAGTAGGCAGATTCAGGTATGGTGATATCGAATGGAACGACATTGGAAAGTTGTTGAGCTTTGCATTGTAAATCCTTATTGGAATAAAAGACCTCTAGATTTATGACTGTGAACGTCGGGTGCCGTTAGCGGGCCTGGCTACCTGACCATGTCTTTATGCCGAACCGACAATGCTCTATTTTTGTACCGAACTGACAATGCTCGACGCAACTACCTGAAACTTCATCTGGTGTGTTTTGAAGTCGAGAGTGTTTTCTTACAATACCTGCTTCTTCTATCGATAGTGTAAACCCTTTGACATGGCACCGTCAGCCATTGGCATGGCACAACCAACCATTGACTTGGCACTCCTTTGTTGGTTGGCCCTCGTGGTCAGCCATTGACATGGCACTCCTTTGTTGGTCGGTCTTTTGTAATCAGTCATAATTTGTAGTATTTTTTTTTTATACTGTTGTCATGTGTTATGTGTTGTTGAGTGCATGCCATGGTACCCCTGAAGTGTAGTTGGTATTGCTTCGTGCAATGTCGAGTACGCTTGAAATGTTGTCTTTGACCTGTGCTGGTTGGCATTGATTATGCAAGTCGGTTGGAGGACTTGAGTAAGCCGAATAGAACGACATAGATTGTTCAAGTTGTATGATGAGTCAAATGGAACGGCATAGATGCTCAAGTTAACTAAAGGAGTTGAGTAGGCCGGATGGAACAATGTGAGCTATTCTAATCTGCTGGTGAACTTAAATAGGCCGAATGGAACAACATAAGCTATCCACACCTGCTGATTGGCTTAGATAGGCCGAATGGAACGGCATAGATTGTTCAAGTCTAATGGAGGACTAGAGTTGGCCGGATGGAACGACATGAACTATCTTAAGCGTGAGCCATCCAAGTCTGCTGATATTCTTGGATAAGCCGAATGGAACGACCTGTGTTATAATTGTTGACATAGTGATTTACTATACAAAATAATTTGAATAAAAATTGTACCTGAGTGGGTGCCCCTAGCGGGTTCGGCTTCTGTCACCTTTCACTACCCCAAAGCTTCTTTGCGTCACCATTGTTTTGAGTTTTGATTCAACTGCTCGGATCTCTTCTTGTCGATCATGAGCAAGTCAAGATATGGTAAGGCGTGAACAAGCCGACCGCACACAGTCTACCATGAGCAGGTTGGCCGTGAGCTGGTCAACTGTGAGAAGGTCGACCATAAGCAAGTCGACCATGAGCAAGTTGAGATATGGCAGGTCAGGGCCATGAGCAAGTCGGGTTGGTCAGCCATGAGAAGGTCGGCCATGAGCTGGTTGGCCCTGACCAGGTCCGTTGAGAACAAGCCAGGCGTGAGCAGATCAGCCCTAAGTTGGTTGGCCATGAGCTGGTGGGCCCTGAGCAGGTCGATCAAGAGCAAGTTAGCCTTGAGCAAGTTGGTTGTGAGCAGGTCGGCCGAGAGCAAGTTAGCTACAAGTAGGTCGACTGTAAGCTGATTGGCCATAAGTTGGTCGGCCCTGAACAGGTTTGCTAAGAGCAAGTCAGCCTTAAGCAAGTTGACCATGAGCAGGTAGACCGTGAGCTAGTCGGCCCTAACCAGGTCGACCGGGAATAAGTCAACGGTGAGTAAGTCGACCGAGAACAAGTCAACTGTGAGCTGATCGATCATGAGTTGGTCGGCCCTGAGCAGGTTAGCTGTGAGAAGGTCGACCGTGAACAAGTCTGTCGTGAGCAAGTCGACTACGAGCTGATCGGCCATGAGTTGGTAGGCCTAGCACTGGCTGGTCGAAAGCAAGTCAGCCATGAGCTGGTTGGCTTTGACCAGGTCGTCTATGAGCTGGTCGGCTCTGACCAGGTCGGTCGACAATAAGTCAACCTTGAGCAAGTTGACTGCGAGCAGATCGGTCGTGAGCTGGTCGACCACGAAAAAGCCTAAGGATGACAGGTTCGTGAACAAGTCGACCACGAACACACCTAAAGACTACAGGTCGGCCTAGAGCAAATTGGCCACGAACAAGCCTAAGGATGGCAAGTTGGCCACGAACACACCTAAAGATGGCAAGTCAGCCTTAAGCCAGTTGGCCACGAACACTCCTAAAGATGGCGGGTCGACCGTGAGGAGGTAGTTGTGTGATCTGTTGACTTAGGACTTCAAATTTCTCGCCAGTAACGTACTGATGAGCTGGTGGTGCTGGTTGTGTCGGTAGATGTGGCGCTGGTGCCACATTAGGGGTGTGCATTGGCCCGGATTTGGAGCTACTCTGGCAGTGCTTGCATTACTGTCTTCCTTTACTTCCACCAAGATTACTGCGGCTTAAGCACCAATTTTTCGGTAAGTTATGGAATAATGGATGAATTCTCTCATACAATGTTCGTCAAACTCAAGTCTAGGGCCCCACGGTGGGCGCCAAACTGTTACGGTTGAAAATCGTCCCACCGATCTACGATCCGAATAACCTGCAATCACAAAGATAGACACGGGAGTTGGGCGACTAAGCCCAGATACACTCCTATGCCTAAGTCAGATTCCCAATATAAACAGTTAAGAGATAGCAGGAATCTATCTCCAGTTTAAAGAGAGGGGAATGTAGAAAGAGTTTGAACATATGAAAGAATTGATGGTAGATAGTGAGATTGGGAGTCAGTATTACCTTCAGAGATTGTCTTTTACTTATAGAGATTGGGAAGAAGCATGGAAGTACCAGGACTCAGGAAGTAGATCGCCAATAAGACTGCTAGATGTCGCTCTGAGGGACGCCCAGGTCATAGACTCTGAGTAGGAGTAGGAGACTGTAGCCAAGGAAGCTAAGTCGGTCATCAATAAGAGTGACACGTGTCACCATACGAGTGGTCATATGGCCGTGATGATCGACATCGTTTGTACTAGGAGAATAACTCCTACGACGTAACCTAGTCACCTTAGGATTCTGGACTCCGACCGGGAGACGCAACCCAATAGGATTATACCTCCGACCAAGCGCCGTGTCCTAATAGGACTGTGCCTCCGCCCAGGCGACGTATCTGAATAAAATTATGACTCCAAGTAGGAAAGGCCGAGCACCATTTTATTAAGCCAGTTCGGCCTTGGTATTTTGGGTGCTACGTATAAGATTTCCATTTGGTGTGCTTTTCCCCCATAACAGGCAGTTAGAGCTAGGGGTGTCAATTTTTGTCTTCAAAATCGGACTGATCGATTAAAAACTGCACCAAACCATATTGTTTAATAAACGTCTCGGACTTAGATCCGGACCAATTAATAATCGATCGTTCATGGTGTAAGGTATAACCCGACAATCGCCTGCCCGATTAAGGATCGACCTGGCACAGACTGATTAGAGTAATTAGATATTTAAGGATTTCCATTTCTGATTTCTTCCTTCCATTTTTTTTCCTTTGATCATTTAGATTTTTTGCTTTTTTACTTCTCTCTCTCTCTCTCTCTCTCTCTCCCCCGCCCTTTAATCTTTATTTGTCGTTTGAAGTTTGAAAAACACAACACAATGAAGACCAAATAGCATAACCGAGCATAAGTCATAAGACTGAATAAGATAACCGATTATGAACATTAATAAACCGATTAAACTGAGTAACATAAGACCGATTAGGTACCGAAATCGAGACTAACCGGACCAAATATAAACAAATCAATGTCTCGCAAATCAAAACAATTAATTAGACTTAGAACGCTAGATAGCGAGGTTAGTAAACATTAATTTGAAAGGGTAGGGGCACAACCATAAATGAAACTCACCTCGAAATATGGTTTGATGAAGATCCAGATCCGGACTGTGAGAGTAGCCGCCTCTTCATTCTCCCTGAGCCGATTCAGTATCTTTTGGAGAGATGTGAAAGCCCAGAAGAGGCGAGTCAACTCATCTAAGATGTGCCCCAAACTCCCTCTTTCCCTGTTGGGAATGTGCTCTCCCACTATTGCCCAATTGGACAACCTGAGGAGGGCACATTCTATCATTCCATGTAGTCTCAATGATATCAAAGTCATTCAGCACCACACCTACCAAGAAACTAAATCTGCTGCTGACCATCTCACAAAGTTTTTCTCTGAATCTTCTGCATCTAATCCTTTTTTTGCACTACCCTGAAGTTTATCTGCAATCATCCATGAACAGATCAATAAGGATTTATTAGAATCTGTCTTCTTGAATATAGGATGCTTAAATTTGTTGACTCAACAGAAAAATAAAAAAAATAAAAAAGGTCACCCAGCACCATGAGCTCTCTCTGGATTTGCAGTACAATAAAGTAACGGGAGAAGGATCGGTCCCCTGCGCCCTCTCACTGCTCCTGTGAGAGGGCTCAGGGGGACATTGCCGGGCAGCGATCTTTTCCCCCTAAGGTAATAAATAGACTAGTTTGTATTTTGTAACCCAAACAAACTTCCTTCGCCATTTCTACTTCAACCCCCGCAAAATTATAAGAAGAGGCATTGCAGTTGAAGAATCTATAAAACATCTTAAGTTTTGGTCTCAGGGAGGGTGTGAGACGCATAAATCAAAGGGGGAAATAAATAATTAACACTCAATAAGAAAGCATGCCAGATTCAACGCAATTTCTACAATCTTTCAAGTAATGTGGGCAATAATGAAGTTTAAAACAAGTGATAATATGCCGTAACTAAAGAGCAATATCCTAATAGATAATAGAATTAGATGTATGGTTCTATATATCTTATATAGAGAGCCTTATTAAGATATAAAACAACCCCTTAGATCAACACCTATGATTAAGAGGTTATGAGTTAAACTCTCCTTCAGGCCTACCTATCCCAAAAAAAAAAGAGCATCAAGAATGAGTCAGATCATGCACTCCAAAGAGTGGGGAACTACAATTTATGCAACTCCCAATTCTTCTCATCTCATGAGTTCTATCATTGCACTCTATCTAGAGCCACATTTTGATAAATCTTTAAGATCTCATGTCTCCCACACCCCTCCCCCCCCACCTTGACTGTTTCCTTCTTTTTTCTGCATGTGCTACGCATGTAGATAATGATCTTGTATCTTCTCCAACAGCCTTGACACGGTTCTCTGTAGCCTTTCCTTGTCCTTCTCAAGTTGCACCTTATCAATCCTTACCAACTAAAATTTATGACTAAAAAACTAACCATATCCTTCAAGCAACCAAACAAAGAAACAACACGGAAGAAATGTTCCCTTATCTGCTTGATCATCCTTAGTCAAACTCCATTCAAATACAACCCACCTTGTACATTTCAAACCAGGACTAAATTTGAAGACTGCATCCAAAAACCAAAAGAGTTAACTAGCTCATGTGTCTTTGCCCCAAACAACCAATTGCGAGCATCGCTGACTAAAAAAACTAATGATCATATCCTTCAACCAACCAAATAAAGAAGCAAGATCAGGAAGAAATGCTCTTTTGTCTACTTGATCATCACCAAGCCAAACTGCAATCAAATACAACCACCTTGTACATTTCAAACCAAAACTATATTTGAAGACTGCATTCAAAAACCCAAAACTTTTTTGTGTCTTTGTCTCCACAACCAATTCCTAGCATCGCTGACCTAGTTTAAGTACACTCATGGTTCAAACCCAAAACCAAAGTCCTTGAGGGAGAAGAAAAGAGAGGGGGGGTGTGCCTTAAAAGTTCATCAGCAGTGTGAAAAAAGGGTGTCAGAGGGAGGACACTTCCATCCCAAGTCCTCTCCATTTAACAAATACATCCTAAATGAGTCATTTTAACAAACTCTGTGGTGTGGAACCTAATGCTATGAGGCTCTAGAGTCACAGAAGCTTATGCCTTATACTATAGCTGAAATAAGGTTTCAGTTTATGATGGTTTGCCAAGAAAGCTGAAGGTCTAATATTTAGGTAGACAATCAAATTCCAAGCTCTATGCTCTGGACGATTGGAAGAAAGATCAGTCTCAGGTGCCAGTATGATGAAGGTAAGATTACATGCCCGCAAGCAAAAAAGAACAAAATATAATAAAATGAAAAAAATTAAGAAGCACCCAGTAAAAGGATCTTTGGATTGGGATGTCAAAGCTGCTACTTTTCAGTTGTTCCTTCAGTTTAATCAGAAAATATGAGAGAAGGAATGACATAAATTCAATTGAAGAACCAAAACCCAATGAGGAACTCTGTACTTCTTCTCAACTATATATGTGAAGAGCAGAACAGAAGCTATATATCCAAATACATTAGGTTTCCCTCTGTCAACATCCTAGTTTACAATAAAAATTTAAACTAGTCTTTTCATAAACATTAATTGAACAAATGTCTCACTTTATTTTTACTCTCCAAGAGACCACTCAACTTGAGATCCCCCCTAGAAATTAATTTATTTTTCACTCCTAAAAGCTACATAGAATTGGTCCTTCGAAAAGTTTACATAAACTCCGCCCTATATATGGGGCAAGTATTACTTGTATAGTTGTATTAAATATATTGATCATAATTGCAGCCATCATTCATGATCTGAAATTAGTAAGGAGTGGTCAGTACCAAAAAAAAAATCCTTGAAGAACTCTGACATTTTCGGATCTTAAAGGAAAAAACAGAAGTATACAGTGCCCAATGGATGTGCTTCAGCACAAAGAGTGCTCATCCATGATTCACATTAGTTATGACTACTAGAAAATCATCAGAATGATACCATTGTGATATCTCTCAAGAAAGGAAAGGGTTGGTCCCAGAACAAGCCTTGGTAATAGCATTCAACCATGACAAGATTCCGGAGGGACCATTGAAGGCCCTTAGGACCCAAAGGGTCCGACGGCTGAGAGCCATTTGCGTATTTCAGTAAATGTATCTGTATGGGTTTCAGTATAAATTTATAAGGATGACATTCTTTGTAATAAAAAATAGCGGTGAGCACAGCTGTAATCCTATTCTTCATTGATAGTGAAATACTTCTCATCTCACCACGTAGGCAAGAAATCTTGTGGAACCACATTAATCTTTGCATTGGATAATTTTCTCTTTCTATGTCATTTTACTTTTCTGCATCGTGCTTAAGGTTTGATTTCTACAGATGATGCATTTATCTTTTTTAGAACACATACTGTCTTTAGCATCCTTTAACCCTCTTCTTAGTTCCTACGATATACAGCATTCTTGAGATGAGATATGAAATCTCTCTGGTTCAATCATCATTTCAAGCCCTCTACTTTCAAGTTTCCCAATGAGGTAAGAACATGAACAGAAAAATCAAAAGGCCTTATGTGCTCAAACCACGGACATATCGCAAATTTTGCCCTCGTTCTGAACTTTCAATGGTCTTTCAACAAAATAAAAAGAAAAAATATATATTATTCCAGCACATTATGAACAAAATAATCCCAAGTGGAAAACAATCGAGAACTCAAAACGATGGTAGAAACAAATATTGAAATTGCCATGAAAGAAAAAAAAATACAGAAAACATCGATTATTGAACAGTACCTCATCATAATCTCTGGACAGGAAACAAAATAAGGAGTTGAGGCCGGAGAGATCCTGCGAACGAAACAAAGCTTGTAGTTGCAGAGAAGCCATTAAGCAGGTTATAGAAGAGCCATCGTTGAAACCGTCACAACCTGAAGTCCCTAAACACTGGAGTTTGTTACATTACTTCCATCCAAGAAAGGCATTACCCACCTTCTTGTTGAAAAATTACGCTACTTGCCCTCATTGACGTCTCATATTCAATCCCTATTTGAAAATTTGAATGGGTCTTTTGGTCAGTGTGAAATTAATGGAAGGTGATCGGTCGATTTGCTTTGGAGTTATTCGGGGCAATGGGGCATATCCACCCGTTGGAATTCGGAATATGCTTTAGCAATTCGTCAATGATTTTCAATTAAAAAAAAAAAACTCAATGATTCTCTTGGTATCTTTGGTAGGTGTTATATGCTCTTTTGCCGTCGGATAGGCACTATGAGGGCATTTATGTCAATTCGCATAAGCAGAGAAAACGTGTTGGAACCCCAACCCCCTACTTATATAGTTTTTTTTTTTTTAAATAAAAAAAATTCCCGTTCAGCATCATACCATTGATTTTTTTTAACTTCTTTTTCCTCTCCGCCCATGTGAATGAGATCTTTTTCCAAATCATCATTGATGTTTTTTTTTTTTTTTGATAGAAATCATTGATGTAGTATTGATGGTGTGGGAAACCCTTTCCCAATTTTTTAATACTCTTCCACTTGCTATGTGTAATGACTATTTTTGTTTTTTGATAAAAGTGTAATGACATAACTAACCCATGCAAGCTTTCTCATGGAGAAAATTAAGGTCCCATTTGGCATTTGCTCCCCATGAAATTCTGTTTCCCTATTTTATCGGGATTCATCTTCACATACTTGAAGTTCATAGGCACTATGGATAAGGAGGCAGGCTCTTTTACCCAAAAAAAAAAAAAATAGAAAGAAAAAGGGGCAGGGAAGAAGGTGTCTTAAGGCACAATTTGAAAGAGGAAAGTCACCCGGATAACCTCTTGGGTGTCTATTTTCAATCGACAAGACACCAACCAGTTGGCAAGACATTTATTCACAAGGAACTTGGATTAAAGCATATGAGATTGGAGGATAAGGTTCCCAAGATTCAAAGGAGGAGAAAGGAAATTCAAACTGAGCCTCCATCCTCTCTTCGTGCAAATTCCCTCCCATGGACCCGCTCCATCACCATCCATGGAGTTGGGACTTGGGACTTACCTTTGGAGAGTGGTACCCATTGGGTATGGACGGTGATGAAATCTATGGGAAGGTACCCATAAAGGGAAAAGATACAACCTCAAATTTGAAAGGTTGTTATGTATTTAATTTTTCTATCCTGTTTCTATGGATGGCATAAGGTCCAATGGGAGGGTTGACAGTTGACATAAGTATCTAAGAGGAGGGATAAGGGGGTCTTTTCACAACCAAGGGTGTAGGGAGACACAATTTGATAGAATTTTTTTCCCCTATTTAATTCTTAAGAAAATGGCTGAGGTTTCCTGTCCGATTGAGTGTAACTTTTTCCCATTTAATTTTTAAGAAAAGAGCTAATGTTTCCTATCGAGTGTATACTGTGCCACCATAAGATACAATGGGAGGATAGACACAAGTATCCATGAGAAAAGTATGGGATCATTTCATAGCCCATGTAAGAGGGAGTAGCAAGAGCGCAAGACACAACAAGGTAGAAAACTTTTTCCCTTAATGCTCTGTTTGTTTTGACGTAAAATTTTACGTGTAACATGTTATATGTAAATTTTTTTTTTTTTCCAATGTTTGTTTTCAATAGGTACAAGAAAGACAAAGGTCATTTTCCCACCCTTGACAGATTACTATATTTTACCTCTTGGAAACAAACATTGAAAAAAATTACATATAAAATGTTATACGAAAAATTTTACAGTAAAATTTTATTTCAAAACAAACAGAACCTCAAAAAAATATCTTCAAGCTGGCACAGCAGCTACGCCATCAGCAAGTCTTAGGAAGAAATGATTGATCACATTCTTCTTTCATGACCCTTTGCCCGCGCTACTTGGTTTGGCTTCTCTCTTTCTTATGTGGTTCCTCAATTGGCAGTCTTCAGTGTTTCTCAATGGCTCCAAGCTGGAAGGGTATTTTCCTTACTCTAAAAGTGATGCTCAAGAGGCTCTAGGCTCTTTCTTCCTTCATCTACTTAGTTCCTTTGGAAAGCGAAAAATGATCTGATTTTTAACCTTAAAATTGAGAACAATTGAAGTGGCGCAGAAAGCTAAATTGGCTTATAGAGAATTTCTCTAAGCTTCTCATTCTCATTTCCTTTATCTGATCAATCCTTTGTCAATCTAAACTGCCCAATGGTCTTCAGATTCAACCTGTTATTGATGATATTGTCGTCCTTGCCTCCTCTAGTGAGAATTGTATCTTCAACTCAAACATCAAGGGAAAGGGAAGCCAATGTAGTTGTTCCCTCCGTTGCTTGGAATATTTTGACATCAACGGGAATGATTAATTGGCCTGTTTTCTCTGAGTCCCTAGTTTCATGATCTATGTATGAATGAAACCTCAACTTGTACCTGTTCTAGTGATCGATAAAATTTTCTTTTACAAAAAAAAAAAAAAAAAACTCCCTGCCACCATTGACCCACCTCCAAGGCCCCCCTCTGATTGATGCGTTAGCATGGAGAAACACAACAGAGTTCTTCTGTAAGACCAATAAAATGATGGCATCTGTACCAACTTGATAACGATCTTAAGTGATGCACCTTATGAACCTTGGACCTATAAATACGATGATCCCTCCTCTATGGTTGCTGCTTCCGCAGGTAATGTAATCTATCAGTTTTTTTTTTTTTTTTTTTTTTTTTTTTTTTTGGGGTAAAAATCCATCAGATTAGTAGTAATCAAAAAGAGAGACAATGGGACCCAGGAAGATCACAGCATGTTCAGATCTATATTCCTGTTTTCACTCCACTGAGTCTCTGAGGCAGTGTGGGTACAGTTGATGCAAATGCACCATTGACCAGTGTGGACATTTCTTGAACGAAAACATCACCATGCCCCCCCTCTCTCTCTCCAAGAGTCATAACCGGATTTTTAATAATTTATTGAGATTGAGCGTGAAATAGCCTGTCCTGAAGAGGAGACACAACCATGACTGGTAAGAGTTTTTTTTTTTCCCCTCGAGAGGATCTCTGTATTAGTTATTGAGCCCCTCCCAGCTTTCACTGGGAGGCTTGGCACTATGGCATATTATGAGGACGGCCTTGAAGAAGCAAAATAGATGGGTGTCTAATATCTTAATGAATCGGCAAAGACCCATTTTGTTTCCGATTCTCAAAAAAAAAAGTTCATATCAACCATTAGTTTCAGTCACCCCACAATAAACAGAAGTGCTAAATGGGTGTTCGGCTCAATGCATTTTGCAATTTTTTAATGCTTGCATGTCTATGTCAACTACTGCAAATAGTTGTAAAATAGTCCAGCCAGGATCCAGTTATTCATCTTAAACTGTGACTTAGTTCCTTTTTTTTTTGTTTTTTTTTTTTTGGGTAACCTTAGTTCATGCATACAGCACATGGAACTGAGTCCAGATTTGGGAGGAAAGAGACAAAAGAAAACTTTTTTAATATATCAATAAGCCCAAGATCAGAGATCTAAGAAAGTCAGAAACAACAAATAAGATATCATACAAAGTCAACACACAAAAACTGTAACTTGTCCTGTTCTAAGCTTGAAATACATTCCGGCAAAACAGGATCATGGTTATTTTGCAGAACTTGATAGTAATTCTCATCCAAGAAATCGAGAGATCCCTGTAACCCAATTCACTGCTGTAGTGCTCTGATTCAGAACAAAAAGAAATCCAAAGCTTCAAAGTAGAGAGATACAAGCAGACAAGCAGTCATATATATATCCTCTGAGACGCAGTTCTAGTGACCCAAATCACTGCTGTGATTCAAAACAAAATGAAACACAAAGCTTCAAAGGACAGAGATACAAGCAGTGATGTATACCATCTGGGACTCAATTCAAGTGACCCAATTCACTGCTGTGATTCAAAACAAAAAAAAATCGAAAGCTTCAAATTACATAGGTACAAGCAGTGAAATATACCTTCTGGGATTCAATTCCATTGACCCAACTCACTGCTGTGATTCAAAACAGAAAGAAATCCAAAGCATCAAAGTACAGAGACACAGGTTCAGAAGAGAGACCACTTGAATGCATAAATGCTTCAAACTTTTAGAAGCAGATTACAGTGTTATGTTTCAGAAGAGTAAAATAACAAAATTTATGCTTTCATTCCTCACTAAACAAACCCAAACCCTAAATAAGGCAAAATGCTCCTCAGACTAATACCATATCAAACACAATACCCAAAAAACATGTGAAAAAACAAAAAGAAAGATTCAATCTTTTTAGAAGTCAAAGAACTTTCCTACATCAAAATTTACAGAAAATTGAAGAATTTTCCCACAAAAAAAAATGCAGCAGGGGGACAGAGCATCACCTCCTACGATCCCCTGGATACAGTGATAATGGCACGAGCTCCGACAGTGGAGTCGATAAAGGAGTGGGTAACGGCGAATTGCGACAAACAGGACAAGAAGCATTAAGCCTCAACCAAGCATCGATGCAACTGAGATGAAAGAAATGTCGACAGTCAGGCATCATCCTCAGCATCTCCCCGTCCTTGTAATCACAAAGACATATCGAACACATGGAATCTCCGCTCCCACGATCCCTCGACTTACAGAACGAGAACTTAGGGTACGAATTGATGACCATTTGATCGAGCCCAACAACATTCTCCTCGTCTCCGCCGCCGTCGTCGTCTTCGGCAACGAAAATAATGCGAGGGAGGATGACACCATTAGCGTTTGAGGGATCAGAGCTAGAGTCCGAGCTACTTGGATTTGAAGAACGAGGACGGAAGCGAGACCGCGCACGGCAGCAGACATAGGAAGCGAGAAGGACGGTGGAGAGAAGAACAAGAAACCCTAGAGCGATGGCAATAGCGTAGCCAAAGCCCATGCTGGTGAGGTTCTTAAGGAAGTAACTGGAGCTTCCACCATTGCCACGGCCACCACCACCGGTACCAGTGGACGCGGTGGTAGCAGCGGAAACGCTGCTGGACATTTTGCGGCAGGGTGAGAGATGCAGAGTTTCATCTCTTTGAGGGTAGAGATGCAAAGGCAATGGCGGAGATTGTCTTTTTTTTTTTTTTTTTTTCCTTTTTCTTTCCCCTTTTTCCTTGGGAGGTGGGTGGGTTTCCCTAGCTGTTGCATTTAATACAAGTTATCGAAACAAGGAAAGTTCATAAATATAGGTGGGGTTGATGGGCTTCTTAATTTCATGCTGATGGATCTTGAGAAGCCCAAATAATTCTAGGATAGATTTGTTTAATAGTGTTAATTGGTTTGGTTTTGATTTATAAGTTTGAGTTTGACTTGATTCGGTTCAAGTTATAATAGGTTAAAATTAAAATCGAAAACGATTTTGGTTTAGGCATTCGGTAACTGTTTCTCGCAAGTTCGATGGCGGCAACTGACGTTAACAGGTTTCATTTTAGTGTCGCGATGGCGACTCATTACCCGGATTCATATGGTCAAATTACCAATAGGTACACTCAATATCTTACACAATAAGACGGTTAATTGGAAACCGTTTAATACATTCGAAAAATCACTTCTGATAGGATTCTATCCAACCAAGTATGCCAATCAACATCTATCTATTAATCCGAATCCCACACAATGATTAATGTCTGTCATACATGTTAAAAACATTATCTACCCATCATTTTCAATGTGTGTGTGTGTGTTTCTCTAAATAGTACAGTAGGGCGTAGGGTATACTTTAATCACCTTAGAGCTTTGATTTCTTCTTGTTAGAATAGGTTGGTAAATTTTGGTATTAACCAGAAGTGATTAGAGAGTTGCAGAATCATGAGGTTGAAGAAGAGTTTAAAAACGACAAATGATGTCTGATCACAAATTTTACTTGTAACATGCTAGGTTACAAACAGACGCACCCTTTAAATTAAACCTAATAAATGCAGAGAAGACAGAGCAATGATATTGAAAACCACTTGTAACTTTAAACAATCTCTAATAAATGCAGAGCAGAAGAGTAATAAGAATTCAAATCCACTTGTAAAACAAAATATCAATTGCTTTGATTTCTTCAACAGTTCATCCGCAATTTTTGAAGATAAGTTAGATGCAGCGATGCCGACTTTTCCATTACCATGACTCTCTGTCAGTCTCTCCAATTTCATTTGATGTCTTATTACTTTTAAGAGATCTATCTAGAACACAAGAATGAACACTTGAAACCCAATTAATTGTTGAATTGGATTAAATTTTGTCAATGTCTTGTTTGTGCTTTGATTCGAGTCTTCCATAACTATCGAAGATCTTTTTTTTTTTACCTCTCTACATATAGGAGCAGAGGTAGAAATAATACAACTTGAACTACAGGAATTCTAAACCTAGTATTTATAATACTATTCCAAACCCTGAATCACTCACACAATAGACCAAGTTGGTTAATTTACAATCTATGATGAATCAAACTAAAACAGATCAAACCCATAATACAAACTCTCACTAATCAATGGGTCCGGTAATTAATCAAGCATATTAAGATAATATCTTACACGATATTCTTTGGACTAAATTTGAGCTGACTAGATTAGATCAATTCAAGAACCATTGATTGTTAGCAAATATCATAGTTCAAGAGCAGGGATCGGATTGGCCGAGGTATCCGATCCCAAATCAGCACGCCAAGTCAATCTTAAGGATGGTTTTTTGGACGAGTTAAGCCCATCCAGGCTGATCCGACTTGAGATTGAATTGCCATTATCGAGTTTGTGCATTTTTTTTTTTTCTGTGTGGAATACGCATACACTATATCCCTATGCAGGAATTTAGTCCAAAGAAGGTAAAAAAACATATATTCCACCTAGATCAGTCTGAAACCCATTAGAATTATCAAACCTCGAATGAGTGGCCCAAAAAAATGAAGAATAATTAAATTCACGATCTCTATTTCTTAAGGCATGGTCCATGCATGGCCAACTTATGATCTTAGCAATGGTAAATCAGCATAAAATTGATCAGGCATTTAAAGAATTAGCTGAGAGGAAACATAACTTCCACCTTGATTGGCCTGTGGGAACCTTGGGCCTCCTGACCCTCTAGATCTTGGTCTATAATGAATCCCTAAAATGGGTATATAATCTATAAGTTAATTTTTAATTCCATCCTTGAGTGGGCTAACTCTTGCTTAGACGTAGAGGGTGGGAAGATTAATCTTCTATGGGTCAACCTGTCCCTCGCATCATTTTTCCTCCATATCAAAAAACCCTTTTAAGGATTCTTCCTATCTCACAGCACTGGTCCCCCACCCACGCCTGAAAAAAAAAAATAATAAATAAACCATTTTGGCTCAGTTTGAGAGAAATCAGAAAGTCTCAACTGTAAAAGACTAAAACGTCCTTCTTACAAGTGGGCCTACCAAGACAAAGCCATGAAATGTCCAGTCTCCTTAGCTATCTTTTGTTTTGCTCACGCCTCACGTATAGGGAAAATGATCGTCTCCAGTCCGTCCAGTCGTTCAATCGTGGACGGACGGATTGGATTTAAAGGATACGCCCCCCCATGTATTGGTATGCGTGTCCTTTTAATCCAGGCCGTCCAATCCACGACTGGACGACTGGACGGACTGGAGACGATCCAAGTCCCACGTATAGAGCTATTTGAGCCTAATTTTCATTAATCATTTTTTCTGTCTCTTTTTGGTAAACATTAATCATTCTTTCTCCGAAATTCACAACAAAATTATATGAGTTTTCATTTTCAATTGGAGAGAAGAAATCAAAGTCTAAACATGATACAAAAATGTAAAACAAAATAAAAGAAATAATTACATAATGCAAAGATTTATATGGTTCATTTGTCTAAAGTCACAGTGTGATGAGATTTTATCTTTTTTTTTTTTTTTTTTTTGGTAAAAGATGAAATATGTTTCACTATCAGTGTATAATAAGATTATAAAACTCTTCTTCACATCTCTTGTCTTGTTATAGAGAAAGTTGTCATTATATATTTATAGCAAACCCCATACAAGTGTGTTACGTATAAATATCAATAACTAGGAAAAGCACGTCACGTGGACACAATCAAACAACAAGGGCAAATGGATCATTCCACCAAAGAATCGTCCTTAGGGGTATATTCGTCAATACCCATTCAAGACAGAGGTAAAATGGTCCTTCATGAATACAACATTGTACTTCAAAGGCGGCCAATGACGTCAGCATCTCGAGACCCTATAAATAAACGCAACTACTAAAGGAAAATCACTTAAATGTTTATGAACTTTGACCCACTTCGCATTGACACATTATAACTCATTTGTCTCTTACATTGGCCAGCTCATCACAGTACTATTACCATCATAATACTACTTACCTTGCTTATACTATTCCTCATGCTGGTCTTCTTGAAAGGTCTGATCCCTATTTATTTATGTCTCAATCTTGATTTAAGCATCAAAATGATCAAAGGGCAACAAACCCAACCTCACTTACCCTATTTTATCGTCAATAAGTTAGACTCATAGCGATTTCTAATGATTACAAAGTATATTAATCAAAATAGCCATTAGTCCTCAGGGCTTCAAATCCTACGAATTTTTAAAGGAGCTTCAAAATTAACCTCCGAACTCCTACGATGGAATACAAATTAAACATCCCACCAATGATGATCCAACAAAATTACATGGCTAGTAGAGATCACCACCTGTGGGGTCCGCACAAACACCACCAAGAATGAGAACTACAAGGGTACAAGGTCTGAACATTTGAAATATTTCAAAGATCCAGTAAAAAAAGGAGACCTAGATGAGACTATCATGATCATAGAATGACAACAAGGGTGGAAGTAGAAATGATGGATGTGGGGCCAATCTATTGTCACCTTTCCTTTCTATGGCCGAAGTGGGCTTGGAGAGGGAAAGGAGAAAAGGTCGGCTCAAGAAAATACAAAGTTGTGATACCACCATGATTTGGGGGAGTCAAGAAAAAGAGAGGGATATATTCCTCCATCAGATCCATATGAAATATTATATTGTCTATTGATCCTTTGAAATTATTATAATTATACAACCAAAGATGAAACAAAAAACGGATAACTAGGGTCCATTAAAAAGCTAGTTTGGCAGATGATAACCTTTGGAAACTTTGTCTTACATGTGTTATACATAAAATAGCAATTCTCAATAAAGATCATGAGACTTCCTGAGAAGTGGAATAAGGGTCAGGATCTTCTTCTATTGTTTAGTCATGTTCATCTTCCATCGAACAGATTAAAATGTTTTGCACATATGTCGATGCATCCCAGTCTATTCAATGAACAACTAGTGACCAAACGAAAAGAGAAGATCATCGCACCAGAAACTTCATGGTGTAAGATTACCTAAATAGGTATTATTAAGCATCCTATACTAATATTCTTGTCTAGATCCACTAAAAAAATGTTGGAGGTTTAGGATTGAAGGATGTGACAGTTTCATCCCCAGAAATAGATATGAATTTATTATTTTTCTAACACTCCCTTGTTGAGAATAGTGAACAAGACCTTGCTATTTTACCAGAAAAAGAAAAAGGTGCTATTTCAAAGTTCAGAATCAATTTTATAGAGATTTCAAGAAATTTTACTGGGGGTTTCACCAGAGACTAAAACTCTGGGAAGGAATCCTTTAATTCATTTTACTGTTCCAACTTTCAAGATGGATTATAAAAATTGGAGAAGAGTAAGGTTTTAAATTCAGATATGGAATGTGATATCAGTGATGTCTAAAGTCGATATGAATTGGATAAAATTGATGTATCGTATAAAATAAATTAAAAAATAAGATCAGATCAAGGTTAGATTATTTCTAAAACTGATACGAATCAACCGATTCAATACCAATTACCTAAAAGATTCATTCAAGCACTTGTTGTATAAGAGCTTCTCTTGCTTTTAAGGTGAACAACCCTCTCAGTTTCACCCACTAAACCCCCCAGTACAAATTTGCTAGGATGGTCTTAAAAGTGCTAGTTGATGATCTTGGGAGTCAAGAGACTCAAGAGTGAGTGGGTCAGTGGGTAGAGATAGAACATTCAATATCATTTATTATGATTAGAAATAACATAAGGGTGTCAACTGTCAACTCTGAATCACCGATTAATTGAATCAATACTAAAAATATTAATTAATCGGTTCGGTTTCCGTTTTAATTGATAAATCATCGACTACAAACCAATTAAATTGTTAAATCAGCTAAATCAATTAAATATTAAAATACTTATTGTTCTCTTTTTCTCTGGTTGCTGTTTATTTCTATAAAATTTGATAGAAATCTATACTCTTTAAACACTAGAATTTACAAATTTCAAACTTCGAATCTTCACTATGAGAGTGTGTGGGATGTAACTTTATGGGAAGAGGCTATAAAAAGGAAATCTAGTAGGCCAAATTAATTATTAATTTAATTTTGGTTTAGAAAATTAAAATCATTTGGTTTTGATTTATATTCAATACATCAAACCTAAACAATAAACCAAAATTGAACTAATTTACACCCTAAAGCTTGATTGTTTTGCAAGGGAAATTAAACAGATGGGATGTGAAATTTTCAAACCTGAAAAGAAAATTTTTGTAATCATTATAGCATATGCTTTATGTGGCTAAGGTATTATTCCATATCATTCTTTATTAGGTTTACTTTTGAATTTATTTTGTGTCCAAGTCATTTACATTTAATAGTGAAAAAAATTAAATTTAAAAAATAATATTACTAAATATAATAAGTAATTTAAATGGTTTATAACCATCATGTCTGAAGTTGAGAATAGTTTCACATTGCTTAATAATTTGAATTTTTAAGATAAAAACTCAATAATCATAGTTTGAGTTTCACTCATTATGATCCACTGTTACTTAAAAGTAAAACCACATTTTAAGTTTGAAAAGAATATTAGCTATAAAAGTTTTCATTATTTTAGATTTTGAAACATTTTATTTTCCTTACAATCAAACAGGAGGAGGTTAAGGAATAATATTTGACGGGTGGTTCGGGTCCTTTTCCATGGTTAGTGGATATCGGGAATCGCACTAGCGTAATTGCATGAAATCCGGCCAAAAGCCAACCATATTCATTCGTTTAGGCCGTGACTTGATCTTAATGATAGGGCACTCGTATTGATCATTTCGGTTTAGCCAAATCTCTAATCGACCGATCAGGTCCACTCGGGCACTCTTCCCTTCATCTGCTAAGGTAAAAGACAGTTACCTCCCCTGTAACTTACCTTATTAACCGTTGACCCTAAAAGGTTTCAAAAAAGACAGTTACCTTCCCTAAATAACTATTAAAATCCAAATAGCCTCACGCATTAAGAATATTCCATTAAATGGGAACGGTGGGAGTTCAATATTTTTTTAAAGATTAAATTATCCTTTTAGAGATATCAACTACCTATTTTACCCTTACTATTTAATAGGGTTACTGCTTCCCCATTTCCTTTCTTACATTTTTTTCGATTTTCAAACCCTTGAATCACCTTCTTCTTTGGAGCTCTTCGTCGCTGCAAATCCTTGAATATTGAAGTAATTTCTCTTAAAATTTCTCTAGATTTTCAATCTCTATTTTCACTCCTATCTTCCCTCATCTTTCTCCCATTCCAGTCGTCCTTAGTTGACGATCATTTTCTCTCATATTCTTCTTTGGTTTCTTCTCTCCTAAAATATATCCAGATTTTCAATCCCTATTCACTCATATCTTCCCTCATCTTTCTTTCATTCCAATCGTCTCCTATTCTTCTTCGGTTTCTTCTCTCCTAAAATCTCTCCAGATTTTCAATCTCTATTTTAAGTCATATCTTCCCTCATCTTTCTCCCATTCCAATCGTCTCCTATTCTTCTTCGGTTTCTTCTCTCCTAAAATCTCTCCAGATTTTCAATCTCTATTTTCACTCATATCTTCCCTCATCTTTCTCCCATTCCAATCGTCTCCTATTCTTCTACGGTTTCTTCTCTCCTAAAATCTCTCTAGATTTTCAATCTCTATTTTCACTCTTATCTTCCCTTATCTTTCTCCCATTCCAGTCGTTCTTAGTTAAGGGTGTCAAAAATGGGTCCGGCCCGGTAGCACGCACCGAGCCAGCCCGATATAACCCGAACCCAGTCCGGACCGAACCTTAATGGACAGGTTTCGGTCTCGGCTTGTAAAGTCCGACACCGTTTCAGTCCAAACCGAAATCAGACCGGACTAGTCCGTTAAGAAGCCCGAACTAGCCCGAACCAATAATACCTAATCCGAACACCGGTAAGGTCCATCCGGGCCCAGTTTTTTAATTTTAATGGTTTTAAATTTTGATGAATTATATTACACTGTTATAGTTCACTTCTTGATCGAAAAGATTATATGAATCTATAGTTAAAAAGAGTATATTAATTGTTACAATTTACTGAATTACATACATATAGAAGGAATGATGCTAATTTTATAGATAGAAATAATAAAATAGGCTATATATCTTACATATAAAATAGGCTCGATAAGCTTGATAAGCCCGGTCCGGACCGAATCAGTCCGAAATCACCTCAATAAGCCCAACCCGATAACAAATCGACACCGGATTAGCCCGATAGTTATTGTGTCCAGCGCAGTCCAATCCAGCCCGAACTCGTAATGGACAAGTTTTGGGCTGGGCTTATAAAACCCGACATCGATTCAGCCCGGACCGAAACCGGCCCGGACCGACCCGTTGACACTCTTACTCTTAGTCCACGGCTATTTTATCTCCTATTCTTCTTCGGTTTCTTCTCCTACTTCCTCTCTGGCAGATTCTGCTCTTCCCTCAATGTCGAAATAAAAAATCATGTCATTTCTCCTCCCTTTCCTAGCTCTCTCTCTCTTCAAACCCCGATTCTTTCTTTTCTTTTTCTGCTGCAACTGATTTCTCACAGGTTTTCTCCTCACCAAAATTCGGAGATCCCCAACCATTTTTTTTCCTCCGCCATTTTCTCTCACACCTCACTCTTCTCTCTTGATTCGACAAGTATTTTAATTAACTCACCCATTACATATATCTGTTGGGGCATTACGTCATGCTAGCAATACAACCCTTACGCGTAGGACTCGGTATCAGTGCCACGTGGAGATCCCCCATTCGACATAAGAAGACCCCTCCAATGCAAGAACAAAGGATAAGATCAGTATTTTGGGGATTCGCACTATTCACTATAAATAGGGCGAATCCCGAGATTTTTTACAGACAACATATACTGTTCATTTACTTCTAGAGATTCACGTTCTGACACTTGGGACGGAGAATCTCACCTCACCCCACACTTTTCTTATAATATCTTAGTGGGCTCGACACCGAGCCCATTGACTGTTCACATAGCCCTAACTTTGGTATTGGAGTAAACTCGGGGCATCCGGCCCGCCTCCCCCTTCCTTTGTCTTTCCTTGTCTTGCAGGTCCAGTCAGCCAAGAGGACCCACAGGACGGATCTGGGCCGAAACAGTTTGGCGCACACCGTGGGGCCCGTGAGATTCGACATCGTAAGATAAAGCCAGAGATGAACCTTTAGTCAGGAGCCCAAGAAGAACTTGAAGCCAGATGATTAGTCTAAACCCCCCTGTAATGAAACAGCAAGTAAATCCCGAGAAAGGAGATAGGTCTGAGATGCGGTCCGGCAGGGATCGAGGTAAGCGCGCAGCTGACCCGGGCCCCGCACATGAATCTTTTTTTACATACTAACAGTTCGAGACCGTGGCACAACAACTGGCGGTGCTAACACGGTTCGTACAGGGGCTACAGTCCCCAGCTGCCGAAGCCACTTCTCGTCCCCCTGTCGGAATTGTCCCACCAGCAGATCCGCCCAGAGAGACTCGTCACCACCTGGGGAGAGAGGGAGCTCTACTACCGAGATCATGAACCAGCGCTCGTCCCGTGCCGGAGCTGAGTGGCACAGGATCAACTTCACAGCACGATCGAATCCCCGCTCGAGAAAGATTAGGCCCACAGCCCGCGGCGGCACCTCGACTACATGAGGATGCGATGGACGAGCTCTTGGTCCCGCAACGCATAACGCTACTAGAGGTTTTCATGGGCGCAGACAAGCCAAACGCTCCCATGGACCCATAGGTGGCGACGACTTTAGCGGACCAATTAGCGGCATTGTACCGAAAGGTCGAAATCATGGCAAAGGCCGGCGTCACTCAGGACGAAGATAGGGATTACTCAACAGACAACCCTCTCACCGACATCATCATGAGGGTACCCTTGCCCAAACGGTTTACCATGCCGCCAGTGGATTCTTATGATGGATCTACGGATCCTGTCGATCACCTGATCAATTTCGTAGACACGATGGTCCTCCATGCAAACCCCGACGCCATTATGTGCAGAGCCTTCCCCCTTACACTTAAGGGCGCGGCTCGGATGTGGTTCAACAACCTACCACCCCGGTCTATTGACTCTTTTAAGACCATGAGCAGACTATTCTGGATGCATTTTCAAAGAAGCAGGGTGCAACGGAAGACCAGCGCACACCTAATGAACTTGAGACAAAGGTCCGATGAGACCCTAAGGGCGTTCTTGGCCAGATTCAATCTTGAGGTCCTGCAAGTTAAAGACATCGATGAGGCAGTTCACTTTGCCACATTGAGAGCAGTGGTCACTGACCCAAAGCTTAGATTTTCCATAGCCAAAAAGGAACCGGCAGACCTCCAAGAGCTTTTGGCACGGTGTGAGAAATTCACCACCGCCAACGAAATTTACGAGACCAGCAAAAGCCTAACTGACACCCCCCACAAACGAGTGGATGAGAGGCAAGACCTTACACGACCAGGAGAAAACAAGAGATCAAGGAGAGAAGAAGCGCGGGTGAGAGGATTACTTCAGAAGAAATTTAATGATTATACCTCACTCAACCGTTCCCTAGGGGACGTGTACACCCTCATTGCTAATGACGGGTATCTACAGAAGCCTCAGAAGATCGTAACCGAAGCAAAAAGGAGAAATTCGAACAAATATTGCCAGTATCACAGGGACATCGATCACACTACCGATGAATGCCAAAATTTGCAAGCTGAAATTGAAGACCTCATCCAACGAGGTTATTATCGACAGTACGTCGATCAGAATGCTCCGAGAGTTTCGATTGCCACAGCCGAGGATCGGAGAAGGTAACATCCTCCACCAAGGGCGAGGACTCCAGAGAGAGAGCCAAGAAGGCAAGAGGAAAGAGAACCCAGGAGAGGTGACAGAAGAGAAGTTCGCAGAGACCCTCCTAAGGAGGACGGAAGAAGAGATAGAGCGGCTGAGCCTCGGTACCAAGAGAGGCATCTCGACCAAGAACCTGCCCAACATATGGACAGACGAGAAAAAGGACCTACCCCGACGCATCGGGACATCGGTGTCATCCTTTGTCCACTTGCTAAAATCCCCCAGCAGATACATAAACAAGGCGGAGTCCTGAATTCGTTGGACACTCGGGGAAGGACAAGGCTGAGGACCGATCCTAGGAGGGCAAGACAACGCCTGGACCAAACGCGCCGCTACCTCCATTGCATGTCATTGACCCGCCTTCCGAAGAGGACATCCCTTATAAGCGCGTTTACATGGTCGGGCGTGTGATACCTCGGTGTAGTTCAACAGTCACCAGTGATATTCCCCGACCTGCAATAATCAGATCAAGGTGTAGAGAAAGTCTATCGAGCGTTTGACCTTCACTGGCCGAGGCGGCCGGCTCGATCGCGGAAGATACGGTCAAAATCCTCCGACCCTTTGTGGCTACATCGCCTACCTCGGCCTCGGTAGATTCTGATTATAATGAAATTCATGACCCCTCCACGCAAGGGCGAAAGGCAATGACCATCATCGGTGGTCCAGCGGCCGGCAACACATCGGCTAGGGCCAGAAAGGCATACGCGCGGAGCGTCAAATCAACGGAATGGCCAGGAAAGAGAGCCCGGACAGGGGATTTCTTGACCTTCAGTGACGAATACTTTTGTGGGTCAGAGTTGCCCCATGAAGATGCCATAGTTATTACTATGCGGATAGACGATAGTGATGTTCATAAGATCATGGTGGACACGAGCAGCTCCGCTGATATCATCTACTGGCAAGCCTTTCAGCGGATGGAGATCCCATTGGAACGGTTGCTACCGGTGGACTACCCTCTAGTCAGCTTCTCAGGTGATCTAGTCAGGGTCAAAGGATCAATTTGATTGCCAGTTAGAGTGGGTACTTACCCACGGGTGTTACACCCCAATTCTGATCCAACCAGAATGGTGTGAGTGAACCGTCATAGAACCAACGGTTCACACCAGGATCTCGAATGGACTGTGTCCACTCATACAAATCATTACACATAACCACAATCAGAATATAAATAGTACAGCAGAAGTCTTTAAAATATAATGAACTGATTATCTATTGATAAATTAAATAAGTATCCAATTATTCAAATCCAAACCATAAATATAATAGCATTACAACACTTTAATCCAACTGAAAATAATGAAAATAAATAAAAGTCAAACCAAAGGTACACACAGAAAGGGCACTCGCATGAAACGTCATGCTCGTCCTCTCCTGCCTGCACATCCAGCGCAGCAACACCACCGTACACCGGAGCGTTCATATAATCATCCACCGTATAACCTGCATCAATATCTAAAAACATGTATATATACAAAGGGTGAGCTCACAACTTAGCTCAGTAAGACAATCAGACAATTTCAAAATATTATACATGAGTAACAATCATTTTATGATGTGGTCTGATTTTAAGTTTGCAATGTGCTATAGAAAGGTTTGGTGGCCCTCGCACCTCTTTACACGAGTGTGTGACACATCATGGATCACACCCCCATGGGCCCACATGCACCCATCATGGAATAGAGATAGAGCTAAGATACCCCCATACCTCCCCTGATGCTCTACCCATACCAGTACCTAAGCCCCTCTTGGCCAAGGCTCGCAAACTGGGCTCGCAACTAACCAATCCTATATGTCATCAATGTATGCTCTATCCCAGCACAGCCGTCTACGGCATAGAGATAGAGCTAAGGCATTCCCACACCTCCCCTGATGCCCTATCCGCAACTAACCCACTAGGATAGAAACATAACGCAGGTAGACCATATCCCAACATAATTCCCTACGGCATAGAGATAGAGCTAAAGCATCGTGGACAAGCCAGCGTCGACCTCGGAGACCACAGTGCCACATAACCATGGCCAGGCTAGCATCAACATCGGAGACCACCGTACCACGACCTTCCCCTGATGCCCCACCAGTACCAAGCATGTTAAGACAGAATACTACAAAAAGTGCTAGTGTGATGAATGATCCCAGGCCCAAGCCCCACTCCACATACTAACGAAAACAATCACATACTTAACAATCACATCCTATCAATGCATGAACAATAATAATAACTAGAAGTAAAGAATGACATGTGAATATGCACAAACATCACATCACAATATTCAATGTTAATAATAAAGATTTATTGTCCATTAATTGTTAGGTTTAGGTCAGATCCCCTTACCTAACGCTCGTTTGTTAGCTTGCTCCACGTCGCAAGATCCAAACGGGAAGTCACAAAGTCCTACAATATTATTGAGGTTTCATTAGAATAGTTTTCTTAGGGTTTCATGTTGATCGGAACCAACAAAGTCCAAAACCAGCCTTTCAGAGCTGACCGGTCGCAACATACCGGTTGCAGCTCTGTGAGCAAACTAGCAACCGGTATGGTCGACCGGTATGTCTCCGGAAGACCATACACTTGATTTTTCGACTTTCGTCGATCGATTACCTTGGATTTTCAGGGTTTTTCCTATCCATTCTAAGTCTAAGCATTAAGTTAGAGTTATCCCCAACTCATTCGAGTCTAGTTTCAATGAATATCATATCGGAACTCGAATCTAGGGTTTCACGACAACTTATGGTTTAATACCCAATTTAGGGTTTTAGATCAATACCTACTTTGCATGGTATTGATCCACCCACACAACTAACCTAAAGTCATCGGGAAAGAAGAATGATTAAAACACTTACCATTGACTGGCGTAACGTGAGCGTCGTCGAACGGTAATAGCGACACCTCCTTCTTCTTCCTAGCTCCTTCTCCTTTCCAACCTCCTTCACTTCTCTAGGGTTTATGAGAGATAATGGAAAGGATTTGAGGAGGTTTAAGGGTGTATTTATAGGCTAGAATTAGGGTTTAGTAACCCTATTAGGATTAGAAAGGTTTAGGCATTAGGGTTTAGGAAAATGGGACCCACAGAGATCCAATTCCTGATCTCCGCACCCAGCTGCGCAGAGCTGACCGATCGACCGGTACCATCGACCCGTCAACATAAAATAATGAATATTTGACCGTCTTTGATCCGATTTCGTATCTGTTTGTCATTCGCTCGTCCTGTCTGGCCCGGTGATGATTGGAAGACCTGTTACGACACAAAACCAAGGTTTATATCGGGTTTACGAAGTGCTGGTTTTACAACTCCCCCACCCTTAAAAAAAATTTCGGCCTCAAAATTTGAACGTACCTTGATCGTCGAAAATGTAAGGGTACTCCTTCCTCATTGCGCCCTCCTCTTCCCAAGTAATTTCTTTGACATTTTGGCTTCTCCAATGCACCTTCACATAATGGATATTCTTGGCTCGAAGTTGCTGTACCTTTCGACTTGAGAGCATCACAGGCACCACTTCGAATGTTAAGTCTTCAGTCAAGTCTGGGGGATCAGCGATCAAGATGTGCGATGGATCTCTGACATACTTCTTCAGTAATGATACATGAAACACGTTATGCACGCTTGACATAGATGTTGGTAGAGCCAATTGATATGCTACATTACCACATCGGGTCAATATCTCATATGGTCCCACATACCTGGGGCATAGCTTCCCCTTCTTACCAAACCGTTTCAGACCTCGCACTGGTGATACCTTCAAGAAGACTTTGTCACCCACTGCATACTCCAGATCTCGACGTCGATTATTCGCATAGTGCTTCTGTCGGACTTGAGCTGTCTTTACTCTCTCCTTGATTTGGTCAATCACTCGGTAAGTTCCTTCAACAAACTCCGATCCTACAATTCTTCTTTCTCCCACCTTGTTCCATAACAGAGGTGTACGACACTTCTTCCCATAGAGTGCTTCATATGGGGCAATCTAAATTGTAGCCTGGTAACTGTTGTTATAAGCAAACTCGATAAGTAATAGCTTCTCATCCCAAGCTCCCTTGAAATCTAATGCACAAGCTCGGAGCATATCTTCTAAAATTTGAATAGTTCGTTCTGACTGTCCGTCCGTCTGAGGTGAAAAGCTGTACTGAACTTCAACTTTGTTCCCATAGCTTTCTGTAATCTTTCCCAGAACTTTGATGTAAAACGGGGATCTCTGTCAGATACTATGCTCTCTGGAACGCCATGAAGTCTGACTATATTATCAATATACAACTTGGCCAGCTTCTCCATAGTATACTGAGGTCTGACCGCAATAAATCGAGCTGTCTTGGTGAGTCGGTCGACTATATCCCAAACTGCATCCACTGACCTTGGTGTCAAAGGTAGGCCAGTGACGAAATCCATGGTGATACAATCCCACTTCCAGGCAGGTTCTGGTAATGGCTGTAGTAAACCTGCGGGTCTCTGCCTTTCCGCTTTAACTTGTTGACAATTCAAACATTGGAACACGAAACGAGCTATATCTGCTTTCATACCCCTCCACAAATATAGTCTTCATAAATCATGGTACATTTGGGTACTTCCTGGATGTACCGAATATAGAGTGTAATGAGCTTCAGTCATAACTCGATCTCTGATATTGCAGTCTTCACTCTCAGGTATACATAACCGTCCACGATACCTGAGTACCTTGTCTGAATCCAAGGTAAAGTCAGGATTGCTCGTACCTTTCTCTAGGTCTTCTTGTACTGTCTTGAGATGTGGATCCTGTAGGATTGCTATTTTGATTTCATCAACTAGATCCGGTGAGATCTTAAAAGCGGTGAACATCATGGTGAACTTACGAATTAAGCCTTGCTCAACTGGATCTTCAGTAGTCTCTATAATATGTTCTTCATCAATTTCCATTGAACTTGAGGTTGCAACACACAATGCAGCATTTGTACTTGGCCCGGCCTCAGGTTTCGATGCCCACTTTCTGCTTAAGGCGTCAGCCACCACATTTGCTTTACTCGGATGATACTGGATGTCACAATCATAATCTTTCAACAATTTAGCCATCTCCTCTGTCTCATATTCAGATCATTTTGAGTGAAAAGATAAGTTAAGCTCTTGTGAACTGACTTGATCTGAAACTTCTCACCATACAAGTAGTGTCTCCAAGTCTTGATTGCATGTATAACCGCTGCTAGCTCCAAATCATGCGTAGGATAGTTCTTTTCATGCTCTTTTAACTATCTTGATGCGTAAGCAATCACCTGTTCTCCTTGCATCAATACACACCCAATACCCAACCCTGAAGCATCCGTATATAAAGTAAACGATACGCTTGGTACTGGGATGGTCAAGATAGGTGCAGAGAATAGTCTTGACTTCAGAGTCTGAAAACACTTCTCGCATTCATCTGTCCATAAGAATTTCTCCCCCTTCTTGGTCAATCTGGTGAATGGAACAACGATCCTGGAGTAATCTTCTATAATAACCAGCCAACCCAAGGAAACTACGAATCTCCGCAACAGATTTTGGTGCTTCCCATCCTACTATAGCAGCTATCTTACTTGGATCAACCTTGATACCGTCTTCATATACTACATGGCCCAAGAAAGCCACTTACTTCAGCCAAAACTCGCACTTCTTGAACTTAGCATAAAACTTCTATTGTCTTAACCGTTGTAGGGCTGCCCTCAAATGTGCTGTATTAGTCTCCATGTCCTTAGAGTAGATCAATATGTCATCGATGAATACGATGATCGAAGTGTCCAACATATCATGAAACACTCAGTTCATTAGTTCCATGAACGACGCTGGAGCGTTGGTCAACCCGAATGACATAACTAGAAACTCATAATGCCCATACCTCGTCCTAAAAGCAGTCTTCGGAATATCTCTGGCCTTGATCTTCAGTTGGTGATATCCCGATCGGAGATCAATCTTCGAGAAAACCTTTGCACCCTACAATTGATCGAACAGATCATCGATTCTAGGCAAAGGATACCGATTCTTGATTGTCAACTTGTTCAGTTCACGGTAGTCAATGCATAGTCTTACACTTCCGTCCTTCTTCTTGACAAATAATACAGGTGCTCCCCAAGGTGATATGCTAGGTCGTATGAAATTCTTATCTAACAATTCTTGTAATTGGGTCTTCAACTCCTTTAACTCGGTAGGGGCCATCCTGTATGGTGCTTTAGACACCGGCGCCGAACCTGACATATGGTCTATCACAAACTCTGTAGCTCTGTCCTTGTAGTCGATGTCCTATCTTCCTATAATGCATTGTTGGGGAGACCTAAGATGATCGCACTCAGATCAGTCCCATCCCCCTATCATTTGGTCATCAAATTCCATACCTCAGAGGCGTGGGAGAGTGCAGGACAGATCAATTAGTGTCCCGTAAGTGTTATTCGGCTGAACTCACCGACTTCAAGAAGCCGGTCCCACGGAGAACAGATCAACTGATGTCATGAACATACTACTAGGACGAGCCGACCGACCTTAAGAGGCCAGGCCAAGCTGCCCAAGTACAAATTGAGGATCTCCGCGACGATCCAAAACAACAAAGAGGAACACCCGCAGAAGACCTAGTTCAAATCCCGTTAATCGTGGAAAATCCGGATAAGACGATCCAAATAGGATCCTCCCTCGTAGAGCCGCAAAGGACTGAGCTTGTCAATTTCCTAAGGACCAACGCCGATATTTTCGCTTGGTCTGCAGCTGATATGCCAGGTATCCCAAAGGACGTCGCGCAGCATTGCCTCAATGTGGATCCCCAGCGCCGGCCAGTACGACAGAAGAAGCAGTCATTCGCCGCCTCCCGTCAGTAGATTATCGATGAGGAAGTGGGGAAATTTCTAGACGCTGGGTTTGTCCGAGAAATCCATTATCCGGAGTGGCTCACCAACGTTGTAATGGTCCCAAAAGCTGGGGATAAATGGAGAATTAGCATCGACTTTACTGACCTCAACAAGGTGTGCCCCAAGGACAGTTTTCCCCTCCCCAGAATTGATCAACTCATTGATGCCACTGCCGGCCATGCGCAACTGAGCTTTATGGACGCCTACTCAGGCTACAACCAGATCCAGTTCCACGCTGCTGATTTGGAGAAGACAACTTTCGTGACCAACCGAGGCTTGTTTTGCTATGACGTAATGCCCTTCGGTCTTAAAAATGCCAGAGCAACTTACCAATGGTTGGTCAACAAGATCATCGCAAAAGATAAGCCGAAACATGGAGGTTTACGTGGATGATATGCTAGTAAAGAGCTTGATCGGGAGCAACCATGTGCGAGACTTGGCAGAAGCATTCGGCGTACTGCGCAGACACCGGATGCGCCTCAGTCGGGCGAAATGCGCATTCGGAGTCACTTCTGGCAAATTCTTTGGGTTCATGGTCTCCAGCCGTGGCATCGAGGCAAACCCCGCCAAGATCAGGGCTATTCTCGATATGCCAGCACCAACCCGAATAAAGGAAGTACAAGAGCTCACTGGGTGGGTGGCCGCCCTCAGTCGAAATGTCGCGATCGACAGAAAAATGCCTACCATTCTTTCAGACCCTTAAGGGCAACAAGACCTTCCAATGGACGACCGAATGTCAGCAGATATTCGAGGCATTGAGGACTTATTTGGCCTCTCCCCCGTTGTTGGTTAAGCCAGAAATTGGGGACAGTCTGGAGTTGTACTTGGCAGTATCATCAAAGGCGGTGAGCGCAGTGCTCATCAAGGAAGTAGAGGGCGTTCAGCGCCCCGTTTACTCTATCAGCAAAATCTTGTTGGAGGCCGAAACCAGGTATCAATTCATCGAGAAAGTTACCATGGCGTTGGTCACATCCGCGCGGAAGCTACGGCCGTACTTCCAGGCGCATTCGATCACCGTCCTGACCGACCAGCACCTCAAGAAAATCTTATCCAAACCGGATATCTTGGGACGAGTAATCAATTGAGCGGTCGAGCTGGGAGAGTTCGACCTTAGCTACAAGCCCCACACGACTATCAAGCTCAGGCCTTGGCCAACTTTCTGACAGAATCCCCCCCTCAAGAAAAATAAGTCCCAGACATCCCCGCCTCGGCGGAACCTTCGCCGCCATGGACCTTGTTTGTCGATGGCGCCTCTAACAAGAATCACTGCGGTGCGGGCTTCATCCTCACCAGTCCGGATGGATTTGAAATTCGATGCTCCCTCCGTTTCATGTTTCAGGTATCCAACAAATGCGGCTGAGTATAAGGCGCTCCTAGCTGGACTTCGCCTAGCCAAGGCGGTCATGGCTCGGAGGATAGAGGCGTCCAGCGATTCCCAGCTCGTGGTGCGTCAAGTCAATGGCGAATATGAAGCGAAGAAAGTCAGTATGTCCGCGTACCTGAAAAAGGTGAAGGAGGCCGCCTCCACATTCGAATATTTCGTGTTACGCCATGTACTGCGGGACCAAAACACCTTGGCCGATTCTCTCTCCAAGCTGGCCACAGCAGATTTAAGTGATTTGGATCATTCAGTGTACACGGAAGTTTTGGCTCGTTCATCGGTAGATCCCACAGCCAAGGCCATATTGTCGACCATTTCAGAGCCGTCCTGGATCGACCCAATCATGTCTTTTCTCAAAACTGGTCAATTACCAGCGGACAAGAAAGAGGCGAGGCGGATCCAATCCAAAGCCAGTCATTATGTAATAGAAAAAGACACCCTCTACAAGAAGGCCTTCACGTTTCCCCTGCTGCAGTGTTTGCGACCTTCTGAGTCAACCCAAGCCATCAAAGAAGTCCACGAGGGTATTTGCGGTGCACATCGGGGGGGGGGAAGAGTCCTAGCCCATAAAATACTACGTCAGGGATACTATTGGCCCCAAATGTGGAAAGATTGCATTGACTACGTCAAGAAATGTGTCAAATGCCAAGTATACGCACCAGTATCTCACCTCCCGGTCGCACCGCTCCGATCCATCGAAGCGGCTCCCATTCCATTCACCACATGGGGCATGGATATCATGGGGCCATTCCCACTGGCCCGTTACCAGCGCAAGTTTGTGGTCGTCGCAGTGGATTATTTCACAAAATGGGCCAAAGCCGCCGCCTTATCCAGTATACCAGAAAGTGTCATTCGCGAATTCTTTATCAAGTTCGTGGTATATCGATATGGAGTCCCTAGGGTGCTCATCACGGATAATGGAAAGCAATTTGACAATCATGCCTTCGCAACATTCTATGCAGAGCATCGCATCGACCATCGACGTGGCGCCGTGAAGCACCCACAAACCAGCGGGCAGACGGAGGCTACCAATAAAATCTTACTGAAGGGGATAAAAATCAGGTTGGATGGAGCAAAAGGTCGATGGTTGGATGAGCTGCCTCGCATATTATGGGCGGACCGCACCACTCCGAAAACTACCACAGGAAAATCTCCATTCCGCCTTGCTTTTGGAACGGATGCAGTCGTCCCATTGGAGGTCAGGATTACTTCCCACCGAATCGCCAACTATGACTCGACCTCCAACGAATCCGGCCTGCGTGCAAATTTGAACCTCGTTGACTAAGTGCGAGATCAAGCCCAGATTCGAATTGCGGCAATCAGCAGCAAGTAGCCAAGCACTACAATAAAAAGGTGTGTCCGCGGTCATTCAAAGTTGGCGACCTTGTCTTCCGACGCACCATTGCCTCCGACCCAACCAACTAGGGAAAGCTCGCTCCCAACTGGGAGGGGTCGTATCAGGTCACCGAGGCACTACACACAGGTTCCTATCACCTTTAGGATATGGATGGTAAAGCCTTGTCACGTGCATGGAACGCGGAGCACTTTCGCCCATTCTAACAATGACTATCCCCACCTTTGTAAAAAAGCCCCGACTGTCCATTTTCTATCTATCAATACAATTCAAGATTCAGGTTATTGCTCAGTTCTCCAGCAACAACGGCCATAAGATCGACAATCTGCTATATCAATAACGCATGGCTTCGTGCCGAGATGAAATCCATTCGGCCCAAAGATTTCACTAAGTGTGGAACGCATTGGGCCGAGGAGGGTAGACACGGCTCCGTGCCGACACAAAAATCCTCCCGGCACCATGCCGATGCGAGACCCGTTCGGCCCAAAGATTTCACCAAGTGTGGAACGCATTGGGCCGAGAAGGGTAGACACGGCTCCATGCTGACTCAAAAATCCTCCCAGCACCATGCCGATGCGAGACCCATTCGGCCCAAGGATTTCACCATGTGTGGAACGCATTGGGCCGAGGAGGGTAGACACGGTTCCATACTGACGCAAAAATTCTCCCGGCACCATGCCGATGCGAGACCCACTCGGCCCAAAGATTTCGCCAAATGTGGAACGCATTGGGCCAAGGAGGGTAGACACGGATCCATGCCGACACAAAAATCCTCCCGACACCATGCCGCTGCCAGACCCATTCGGTCCAAAGATTTCACCAAATGTGAAACGCATTGGACCGAAAAAGGTAGACACGACTCCATATCGATGCAAAAATCATTCCGATATTGTGTCGATGCGAGATCTATTTGTCCCAAAGATTTCACCAAAGGTGAAACGCATTGGGCCGGATGCTCAATTTGATACCCTTTGAAGTTTGGCCTTTAGGCTTGCTCTTTACTTTAAACTTGTAAAGTTGAAAGTCCTATGCTTTTCTGATCCAAAGCCTATTACTCATCTTTTTGGAAGTTTCGCCCGACTCTTCTCTCTACCTCCTGATGATCTCCTGCTATACGCAACAGAGGGTGGTGACTGGTCGATGTTTCACGGTCATCTTCTCTCTCTGACTGGTCACTCACAAGTCACATGACTGCCCTGCAACAACGTATACGACGCCATAAAAATTATAAAGACGAAACAGCTACAAAATAAAAGCAAACTACCCCTCTCTCTCTCCTCTGCCAAAGCTTAACCCTACTGCTGCTCTGTCATGCCATATTCAGTACTGCAGCGCCATTAAACAAAACCTTCTTTTCACACCTCTTTTTCTTATCCTAAAAGTGAGAAGAACTCCAGGAATCCAAACGTCTCAGTTCCCTCTTCTGCTCTGGCTCTTCCAACCATGGAAGCTTTCAGCTTGCTCAAGTACTGGAGAGTAGGAGGTGGTGGAGTCACCGGAAACATTGAACGCACCATTCCCGGCATTGCTACAGTTGCCACCACTGTACAGAAACCGGCGGTGGAAACCGACGACGATGAGGACGAAGAAGGGTCCTACTTTGACATGGAGTTTACGGTACCTGACGAAGACGACGGTGAAGGCGGAGACGGCCATGGTAGCAACGAAGACGTGGAAAGCAACAGCGGAGTTGACGAGGAAGATGGCGGAGATTCCTCGACCGGAAGCGATGGAGAGAGAGAATTCAACTTCACTGTGTCTTCTGGTTCGAGCGGTGACAGAACGGATCCGAATCTCTCGCTCTCCCCATCCGACGATCTTTTCTTCAAAGGAAGGCTTGTACCTATCGAGCCATCGTCTATTGTCTTCAACGATTCTGAGACAAACTCAAAGTCTCAGTTCCCCGTTTCCTTGTTGAAATCTGCTACCAAGTTCCGTGTTTTCACGTTGGGGTTCAAGAAGCCCAAATCAACGACGTCGGAGAAGACTGAATCAAACGCTGCAGCCACGGCATCTCCAAAACAGAATCAACAACAGCAGACCCAGCAGCAACCGCAGGCAAAATTTCTGACAGTGAAATTGAAGGTGGAAGAGGTCCCGATCGTTTCTCTGTTTACCAGAGAAAACAGTTCGAGAATCTCTGGAAATAAGCTTCAGAAGCAGAACTCCGACGATACCGCTACGGATGACAAGAGGTTTTCGAAGGATATGGTGCAGAAGTATCTGAAGATGATCAAGCCGCTCTATGTAAAGGTTTCGAGAAGGTATGGGGAGAAGCTGAAGTTTTCTGGACAGTTGAGATTGGGGTTAGGAAAGCCAGCATCGGTGCCGGCACCGGCGCCGGCGTCCACAACGAATCCAGTGTCCTCTCCAAAAACAGCTAAGAACAACCAAGGAGAAGCAGAGGATACCGAAGCCCAGTGTAGTATTCGGAGCCAGAAACAGGGGAGTTTGCCGGCGGGGTTGCGTGAGGTGTGTAAGCATTTAGGAAAGAGCAGGTCCGCCTCTTCGGCTGTAGCAGCGGTGCCGACATTGCCGTCTCAGACTAGTAGACGTGATGATTCACTGTTGCAACAGCAGGACGGGATCCAGGGGGCTATCTTGCACTGCAAGAGATCGTTTAATGCTACAAGAGGTATAGATCTGGTTTCTGGATTCTTAATTTTTTTGCTATATGAACGTTTTTTTATAATGATTTAACTGATGATTTCGAATGTTCATTACCCGTGCGTGGTTCTTCGCAGACTCAGAGTCCTCTTTGTTGTCGAGGTGTGCGAGTGATCCTTCTCACGAGAAGTCAATTAGTTCGTGTAGAAATTCTTCTAATCTCTCTCACGAGAAAGCAATTAGTTCATATAGGATTTCTTCGGAAGAAGGATGCAATGCTCATGCTCGCATATGATGCTGACCTGATCTTCAAGTTTTCTGCAAGTGTGGAAAGCTAAGCACGGATTAGAGCTGTGAATGGCATGTTTAGTTTTATGCTTTCAGTTTTTGTAAAAAGAGGAGTTAAAAATTAGAAGACAAGAGTTGTGATTAAATGATTCAACCTGCAATAGTTCAATCTATCTGAAACTGGAAGATGATTTGATCTCTACTTCAGATGTGTTCGATGAAATTACTCAGTCAGTTATCTTTAGAAATCAAATAACCTGTCTGATTGGTTCGAGATTTTATCCAAAACCTAAAGATCTGATATTGAAGTGAATGATTTTAAAATCAGAAAGAGAGAATCCGGCGACTAACGAGGATTGTATATTTGTTTCCTTTACCATTTAGGTCTACTGGTGGTTTACTTTTTTTTCCCGCTCTGCAAATTAAAAGCAGAAAGAAATGCTGTCTTTGTAGCTGTAGGGAAAGTAGCGACAAGACGGAAACAGCGAAAGGAGTGGAAAAGTAGAAAAAGATAGCTGAGGAAGAAGATGCTTGCACTTCCTTCGAATTTTACAGACCCTTGTGACCTGAACTGTTGATACTTTCTTTCCGTCTCTCTCTCCCTCTCTCGATCAAAGACACACACAAGAGACACCTTTGATTCCCGTGAAGGCACTGACGCTGATGCTCGCTCACCATCACACTGTTAGGAAGGACCATTTGTCTCCTTGTCGCAGGTTTCTTGCATCCACAGAATCACTGCAAAAGTTCTTCCCAAGACGATGAAACTCTTCCTTGTGAGTTGGACTGGTACTGATACCGATACCTGATTATCTGATTGATACCGCTTCACACGTGTCCGATACTTACAGAGTTTGTATCTGTATCGGTATCAATATCGGCAGTGATAAGTATCTGGATAGAGCAATCATGTTGCACAACAGACAAATCACGACCGTCTACGGTGTTGACCGTTAACTGCAGAAGCCGACAAATCACTCCCACTTCTGACCTTTCTGTAATACAAGGTTTATGCTATTTTTTTAAAAATAAATAATACTTTTGATTCGCATCAAAGGGTTGTAAATATTAAATGAGACAAAAAAGGCATTTTGATATTTGAAATCACAATAATTACATTATCTTGAACCGGGACCACATCCTTTGAAACGCCACGAAAGCGATGCGGTCAACAGTCTGACTCAGTCAATCATTCTCAAGTGAATATTGAATCATCACTCACCCTCTCTGTCTTTTTATTTTTTTCTTAGGATTCTAAGAGCTTGGTGGTCCTGGTGTTCAGCCTATCACCATTCTGGTTATGTAATAGCCATCGGTTTCTATTTTCTCTCCCTACCCTATATGGTTATGTAATAGTGTAGGACCATGGTTTTGGATTCGGCTCCTTACATGTCCCGGGTTCATAAGAGAGGCGTAGTGGTCGCTCGATGAGTGACATTTGGCACTAACGATCTAATGGTTGCTAACATAAGATACGGGTATAGATATCGAATGGGTATCGATCATTATCAATAAGTTGATGTAGCATACATCTTAGGTATCTCCCAGTATCAGCCACATGTTGGCCAATCTTGCTCCGATATCAATACCCAGTTTGATTCAGTCATCTAATACCATATTAATTAGGTATCCATATCGTTTACTATCAGTACTGATCCAATACTGATACCTAAAACCATGTGTAGGACCATGTATGTATTTTTTTTTTTTTTGGGGTAAAAACCCTTATGTATGGTTCGAGGAAGCGGATCTCATTCTGCCGGAATCAATCAAAATATGTCGGAGTTTTTCTGAAACCCAAAAAAAATCGGATCTAAGTCAATTTCTATCCGATTTGATTGTAACAATGGATCGGTTTTTGATTCCTAGAACCATATATTTGTCTCCTAATTCTGTCACACTAAGAGCAAATCAAAACAGGACTAAAATAATAACAAATGAAGGTTGCAGAGTTTAGTCCCAATGATACGTACAATTTGCAAAGGTCTTAGGCAGGGTTTTGTTTAAGCAATGGTTTAATCATTATTAGTAGTCATGATTTGAATAATGTATATATGTGTGAGACAGTGAGAGGTTCATATGACATTGATGTTCCTTTGAAATCAAGTATTTTCTAGTTTTTGCTTTGTTTTCCCTGTTTTTTGCTTAGTAATCGGTGCTTTGTCGCTCCATTTGGTTTTATATGGTTTTTTTTTCCCATCCAGATTCCCCCCTTCACCGTTTCTTGTAGAGGGAGGTTTAGTTTCTTAAACCTTAATTAACCCCCATACACGCGAGTAAGGAAGTTGTGAAGCATCATCATATTAGTTTGGTCAACGGCTCTTCCTCTAATTATGGGTTCAATTAATTATTTAGATGATTGATGAGTGAGAATTTGCATTATTTGTATAATCGGTTTGGTCTAGTTCATCCCAAGTTAGAGATAAATCAATTCAATTCATCGTGAAATGAGCCAAGATTTATGATAGTATTATAAGTATTGGGTCTAGGGTACTTACACTCCTAGTTGTTCATTCCTCTTTTATTCCCATATAAAAAGAGAACAAAGGAGATCTCTTAGGGTTTTGGAAGACTTGGATCAAAGCTTCGACTGAGATTAATGAAAATCAATCTTCAACGCACATGTCTGTCTCTGTTTAATGATTCTTTTTTGTTTCCATTGTATTCTAGGACCCCTGTATAGCTTGTTAGGGTATGTTCTAGAATCTTAGATCCAATTTAATTTAACAATTCAAGCTTGAGGGTTAACCAGATATAGCGCTACGGCCTTTCATATGTTATTTAATTTTTAATTTTTAAAAGAAAACGGTTCTCTGAACGATTTTTTTTTTAATTAAAGAAAAATCAAGGATTTAAGGATTGGAAACAGGGATTGGATTGACTTCCACATAATAATGGTCCTAAGCCAATAATTTTTTTTAAGGGGTGAAGAAGGCCCTAATTCAATGCAACGTTGGTTAAGTTCTGGCTGGATCTGTGTTCAAACTAGGGCACAACAATGGTCCCAAAACCTACTCTATTAAAAAAGCATTATTTATTAGAGATGGACAAAGATGGCAAATAATAAAACAAGAAACCAACAAACACTAACCAACATGGTTCAGGTACTCGGTATTGGATTGGGTGGATTGATTGATTCGTTTCGGTTATGAATTTGATTGATCCTATTTTAAAAGTTACATATGTTATCGATCGGTATCATATCCAAATCCTGGATTTAGAACCTTAGTAACTAGTGCAATCGGAAAATGAACGGTCTCCTCACGGTAAATCGGACCTGCAAATACGGAGAGAAATACGAGGGAGGTCGGGTTCTAGACCCTTGGGCCACTACGATCGCTAAGTCAGTGCTCCGACAACAAACAGATGAACTTGATATAAAAATACGAGCCCAGAGTAGATAGGGTTGTAGAGTGAGTTCGAGTGTAAAAAATTTGATCCCCATACATTCAGAATCTCTTCTAATTATAATGAAGCTTATCAGATGGTGTAAAGTTGTATATACCTTTGAGTGGAGTTACACATCCAGCGGCTACGTTTTATGTGACGTCTCTTACTTATGTGTAGACCTACTCGTTGGATGGTAACATCACACATGTCGACTGTTACTCATTAAACGCAGTGCATATTCAGCTGTGTGTGTTGGATATTGGTAAGGAAAAGATGAAAATTTTTAAAGTCATGTGTCACTGTTTCGTCTCACGAGCCCAATCCGGTCAAAAAAACCCTCTCCTTGTATGAGTTAATTGAAGACGACGGGATTAACAACCGCCAGAGTAAATTATATAGTACGAGTCTTGGGATTCAAATCGTCTCCTCCTTATACTTCAGGGAGGAGGGGCGGTGACCCCAATGGATGGTCGCCACGTGGAGGTCGGATGAATCCGACTCCTCCATTCGAGCCGACACTCCCTTGTCGGCTCGAGCAAAGGGGTCGGGTTCATCCGACTTCCACATAGCGACCATCCACTGGGGTCGCCGCCCATCCTCCCGAATCTCAGGGAGGAGACGATGTGGATCCCGAGTCTTGGGCCTGCCGGCTCCGTCGATATCGAGAAAACAACCGTTATTTTTTTATCATGAACCGATGCACTTCTTCAATTCCCAGTTTTACATCATTGAATTCGTTACAATAAGGGAAGATTTAGGGTTTAGTTTGTTGACTTCGATGAACAAATGTGGACAGATTCTGTTCACCATGAAAAAATTACCTCTATTCTCTCCCAGCTCCATCACTCCATTGATTTACTCACTTTCCAACGTTGATTACGTTCCCTTTTTTTAATATTTTTTTGGTGTCATTGATTTGAAATATTCGCAATCATATAATTTTTTTCTCTAAAGCCCTTTAGAGGGAGAAAAAGAAACAGAGGCGCCTCAACTTTTCAACAAAATTTCTAAGCAATTTTGTGGTTTCGGATTAATGGTAGGACTCAGTTTCGGGTTACGATTCCGAATGAGGTAAAATCAAATTCGTACCGTAATAAATTCGAAATACTTATAAAAATAGATTATTAATTGAATTTGATTATTTGGTTTTTAAATGGTTTCATGAGAGAGAGACGAAGAAGGAGGATTAGGAACCAATGAGAAGAGGGAAAAAGTATCAAAATAATTTCAATTTATTTTCATTGTCGGTTTTGTAAGGTTTCATTCTTGAAACCAATATAAAACTGTTTAATCAAACAGTTTTATTATAAACTAGAATTGAACCATTTGATTATTGGTTTCACGGTTACGATTTAAACAGCGTTGTTTGATTTCGGTAAATGTTTTCGATTTATTTTTAACACCCTTTTAGGAATCATCCCACGAAGAGGTAATTACATGGGAAACCACACTCACAAGATTTTGAGGAGATTTATTGACACGTCCATGTGGCAAGACAACCAAGATAGTAGAAGCCTTTCTAATAAAAAATATTGTTCCCGTAGTGGTTGCAACTCAACTGGGCCTTCATAGGGAGCCGCAATAAAATGCTGCCTGAGCCGCATTAAAATGCCACTTCTATGAGATCTTGGTGCTATTGCCCTAGCGTAAGAGCATTCATACTGTCACAGGTTAACCTCTTGGGGTTTGACTTTCGACTACATATACCCTTGACTGGCGTGCCCAATAGTTACATTCGTATGCAGGGAAGGGATTGACTTGTAATGGCATCTTATACGTCTAACCAATAGTGCAGAGGAAGAGAAGAGACTTCCATAGGTGTCATCTTGAATGAGGAGACACTGTTGGAAGGAAGTACACTGGGGCAGCTTGTGCTTCCTTTTTCCTCCCTTTTATTTATGCAAGCAAATGGGTTGTGATTTTGATGCCAGGCCCATTAATAGATATTTAATTCTTGAGGCCACAGGCCCAGTAAATTTGGTGTACATGGGAGTCCATCCTTTGGTTCCTGGGCCTTAGGAATCTAACCCGACCCTTTTGTGGTTCTGTTTTTGTATGATGTTAGCATTCTTGTGGCAGTATGGTGACATGCTGGGCTGCTGGCTAGTTAATTTTTTTTTTAATATGATTTTGTATTTTTTCAAAAAAATATTTTGAAGAGGACTTTTGTAACGTCCCATAAAATAGGGATGCAAAAAAATAAATTATATTGGGACAACTGATTTGTTGTGACATATAGACTCATAGTTTTGTAACTTGGCGTTCACGGCTAAGGAAATCTAGTTATCTTCTTCTAGAAACTCTTGGCTGATGACCAATTAAAATTTTCAAAAAATAAAATTTTCTTTTGTAAAAATGATTTTAAAGAAGAGTTTTGCAGTTTTGCTAATTTCATAAAATATGGGATTTTTTTGGCATGTGAAACCCTATAAAATAGGAGACACAAAATTAAAATTAGGGAGGAGGATTTGTATGCACCGAGAATAAAATAGGAAATACAAAAATAAAATTAGGGCGGAGGATAAGTGATGGAGAATAGTTCATCAGCATGTACTTGTATCCTTCTTGAGATCTTAACACCATCCATATTCAATGGGTCCCACACTCTAGAGGTGGGTTCCACATTAGATTAACGATGATAGGATCCCGTAGAGAATATATATACATGCAATTGATCTGAACTCGTAGCTAGTATCATCTATTCGAATCATACATTATGTTATGTTGTGATGAAAAATAAATAAATAAATAAATATAAATAAAATAAAAAAGTGAGAATTTTCGCATACCTATTTTTCCTATAAAATTAATTTCCCGGCTGCTGATAATTGGCTTTTGAGTTTAGTATTTTTGCCTATAAATGTTGTAGTCATCTTCCTCTCCCACTTGGTTTTTGTAATTGCGCCCACTTATTCTTCTATTATTGTGGTCAAATTATTGACCTGAACCCTCTGGTTTGACATGGCTACCCAAGGAATGCCATTAAAGAGTCATAGAAACCTTGTCCAAGGACGAAGTCACATAGATAATACCAATGTTATAAGCATGTAAAGACAACCAAAGGAAGCCAAATTTGACCAGATCCAACAAGGGTTTTCTGGTTTTATCTGGGTCTAACTGATCAAACCATTATGACATGGTTTTTAGTTCTTGGTATCGGCTATGGTCATATCTGATACTGCTCTAGATAGAACATGGAGCTAATGATCGAGTGACAAATGACTGATAATTAATGAAAAAAAGGAGGTATCAGGTATCAGATCGGGATCGGCCACTTTCCAAACTTCGATTTAGAAACTCTACAAACTCAAAAAGGATCCATATTCAATCATGTAACAACTCTTAATACAATCAAATGATAAGAACTTTTAAAAGTACAATCAAATTAATTATACATAATGCGAGAGAAAGAAAAAAAAAAAAAGAAGAATCATCAAAACTCAAGTTCTAGATATATAAGCAAATGAATTAAAAATAAAAAAATCCCCTACATGTGGACTTTAGTCTTGCAGATCATATCTTCGAGTGTCACGGAAGGTGATGAGGAAGTCGATGAGGAGGATGATATGCTAACAGTAATGGTGCAGTTCATCTTGATGTTGATATTTTTCTTGAAGATGTTTATCACATTAACACGCCCATCCATCGATGTATAACTCTGCATGGCCATGGTTCCTGAACTAAGATCACTACTCAGATGTTCAAGCACTTGAGATGAAGACGAATTACCATCAATATAAAGATTAATCGTAAGGTTCATATTCAGCGTCTTACGAGCCTTAGCATTTCCCGGCGGATTTAAAGCTTCTCCGATCTCGGAACCATAATAGTAGAGATTGGTGGTGGCATTATTAAACTTGAAGGAAGCTATGTTTGGGTTCTTGACAGACATGTTTGCTGTCATAGTCATGCTGATGCTTGGTTTTCCGGCGGTCGTCTGAGAGTTGGGGTCCGTCAGGTTGAGGCTGGGTGCAGATGGTGTAGTTGAATTTGAAACTGACACGTGATCGAATTGAACAGAGTTGAAAGTGATTGATGGATTTTTTACCTTGAAAACAGTGAAGATGAGGATTATGAAGATTACGATCACGATCAGTAGGGTTACTGTTAAGCAGCCACAGCACTGGAGACATCTTTTCCGGCGGAGATTCTTTGGGGTTTGGGAGGATAATGTGTTGTCTTCGTCGATGCTGAACCTACTAGGGGTGGGATATGCAAAGGGTCTGACTTGATCTTCCTCTCCCATGGTGGTCTTCTGCTGTAATTTGCTGCAAACTAGTTCAGAGGGAGAAGAGAGCAGTTGGGTTGATTAAGAATCGGAGCTCTCTTCTCCACTTTTGTTTTTCTGTGGTATTTTCTTTATAGAATTTCTATATATATATATATATATGGAGAGAGAGAGAAGATGGTGATGATGATGAGGAGGAGAAGGACTGGGTTTTCAGTCAAGAGTTTTTTAGGTCTTCGAAATTCATATGTTAAAAAAAAAATTTTGAATTAATTGTGTATCGTGAAAGAGGAAGGTGGGTAGTGGCTTACGTGGGTTAGAATGTTCTAGGGATATCATTTTGCCTTTGTCTTAATATCACGGCTTTGACTTTCTTTTCCTATATGATACGCCGTTGACTACTAACTCTCCTTTCCCATTCCTTTTTGGCTGCCTTCCTTTATTTTAATTAATTAATTAATTATTACAAAAAAAAAAATTTATACATGAGACATCTCCTTATTAGATTAATGAAGGACATAGTCATATATACACAAAACCCGTATATCTTACTATTTTTTTTTATTCCGGTTATAATATCTTCACTTCACTTCATTTTTATGAGAGATCTCTCCATATCTAGTGTTTTTTTTCTCCATTGTCGTTACAAGTCTTATAGGTGTTTTAGATTTAAATAGCACAAAAAAAAAATATTTATGAAGAAGGAATCTCTTTAAAGCGTGGAGGTTCTTCCACTTTGGAAAATTAAAAAAAATAAAAATAAAATAAAATAGAACCTTTTATAAAATATAAAAAAAAATAATAATAATTGGATGTTCTTCATTACAATGTCCATATATAATTATGGTAAAATTGAGTTCATAGTTTTAAAAATGATGTAAAAAAAATAGGACAAGGTTTCCTTAGCCGCCAGGAATCTAGCTAACGGTCTTAGGGAAAAAATATCATTTACATGAGATTTACATGATCAAGACCGGAAGAAAAAATAATAAAAAAAATCACATGTGTTACACAATATGGGAAACTTTCTTCCAAAAAAAAAAAAAATGGAAATTATCGAATTTCTGACGTTAAAGACTAAAAATTCTCGAGTGTGAAGTTACCAAGTAATTCCTAAATTTCAACTTATTTGGAAATTTGATTCCATTGATTTTTTTTACTTCTTCCGTCGATTAGGAATCTTTACCTTTTCCTTTTCTTTTCTTTTTTTTTTTTTTTTGGATGGAGAAAATATTTGAATTTCAACTTTAGTTGAATTTTACAAACTTAAGATGATGTCTGGAATTGACTTTGTCCACTCCAATCTTCGGGTGTGACTTCACCCAGAGACCCGTAGCAAATACTCATGTGATACGCGTTTGAAGACTCAGTGTCTGAGACTCATCATTTCAATACAAAATTTTTGGGGAAAAAAACCATATTCTGCTGTTCATTTCGTCAGTTGTCTAAGTATCCCAGTCTATCTGATAAAAAACTAATACAGCTGAACTACTAGAAAAGATCCAAGTCCGTCCTCAAATGACTAATTCCAAGGTGAGTTGCTTCTCTAAATTAAAATTTAAATTAACAATGGACAATTTGCTTCATTTTAAATAGAAAGCGCGTGAGAATAATTGGGTCTTCCTTTTAATTGCTAGTCCTATGAATTTTTTTATTTATTTTAGTTTTCTAAAAATCTAGTAGCTCTGTATGACTGTAGCTATCTCTCTCCAAGGCTGCCTTCCAGGGCTTGAGGGATCGGAATCGGCTCGACCGGATTGGTCAAGGTTGATCCTACACAACACCCTGCGTCGGTATGGTTGAAACGGTTTATTTATTCACCTAAGTCAATTCCTTGTGTTTTGTTGATCGATTCAATCTGATTTGGGTTAAGCCAACTCGGGATCAGATAGAGATCGATTAGAACCAATCATGTGCCCAAGATCGTGCTCTTGAATTCTACCCCCTTTCGCTGATCGATCAGTCGTCACCACTTAGAGAACCCTTGCCTAAAATTATAAGAAGTAAAAATGCATGTCTTTGCCCGCACCGTATACCCTGATTGTGCCTGATCAATTATGGACCGAGACCGACCGACTTAATTATTAAACGCACCAAGCTTAAGCCCGGATCTATTATTAAATGGGCGTTCAAAGTGCAATGGTGTAGCCAACTGAACCATCGAATGACCTGAATATACCTTTAAACCGAATTGAATCTTGGTTTAAACCAAACAAATACAACCCTAAAGCTAAAAACCTAAAACATTAAATCATCTCTTTCTATCATTTCTTGAGTCTTCCACTCGTTCTTTCTGTCCTCATCTTCATCGACAAACGTGATCACAAGCCTAATAAGAGGCATTTACAATTCTTTAAAAAATTATCTAATGTGTAAGATGAGAACCATTATAGATTCAATTAAAAACCTCTATTTTTTTAATTACACTTTGACATGAGCCTGTTACAGCCGTTTATAGACCGATTAGCATAAGACCGATTTTGAACCGAGATCGATCAGATTGAATATAATTGAGTTCATGCCTTAGCTCGGTGCGAGGTGTTAAAACGATAAAGATAGATTAAATTCAATCAAGATCGACCAATTGATACATGTATATCCATGCATGTGTTTTGTACTCTAGTCACTAATATGGGCTCTACCACTCAGCGTGAGAATGGACGATTTAGATTAAAAAATCATGAAAATTGACGGCTCAAGGGACTTCTGAAAATATTACAAACCGTTCTGGCACTAAGATAGAAGGGAGAGAATTTGTCAATAAACCCCATACGAGCATGGAAATGGTCAAGAAGTCATCAACTAGTTTGATAATCGATAACTACCAAGTCAAGAGGGTGGGCAGACTAAGGAAGCTTTACAAGTTTCAATTTACAAAAAAATACTGTCTTGAGACAAATTATTTGATATTTGGGAAAAATCAAGAAGTCACAAAATGATTAAAATTGTGAACTTCTACATCTAGTGTTGCAACAAGGCCGGCTAGGGCTGGTTTTTTTTTTTTTTTTTCTAAAAAAAACTTTAGCCCAATCCCATGATCGTCTTAATTCAGCCCAAATCCAACCCAATCCAAGATCAAGTTGGGATTCATTTTCCTGGGCCTTGACTTGCCGGGTTCAGCTTAGGTTCTGAAAGACCCTGATTGGACTGGGTTCCTTGTCGACCCTAACTCAATCCAACCTCCTGGTGAAAAAGGGTTTTTTGTGTGGTTTGGATGAAGGAGAGGGGTATTATGAAAATTTCAAATACAGTGGGTGGTGGTTTTATACTTTTTTTTAAGGAGAGATGCTCCATACCATGGGTTTCCTTACTTGAAAGACAGATCAGGAAAGCTTTTCCTATAAAATTATATATATTAATGATAATATATATTATGGGCCGGAGTTGAGCTCGGCCAGGAAGACTTTCCAGCCCAGACCCTGTCCGGTTCAGGACGAGCTCGGGCTCACCCATCCAAACCTGCACAAAATAGGATCCGATAATACGAAAACCCGGATCCTACTGGCTAGATTCAGTTGGTTGGCTTGACCTGGGATGCATTTTGAGGCCCAAACATAATCTCTGGTCCAGAGTAAGTTTTGTAAGCTTGTGAGAACTTGGGCCCAAGTCTGCCTCAAGCCCAACCTACTTAATGACCTTGAACAGAATCATACCTAGACCTAGGGTGGTGGATTTTCAGTAAACAATTGATATCATCCCCCATCTAATTCTGTTTTAATAATATTATATACGATATCAATCACATGTCAACTTTCCATTTGATATCATGTCTAATACCTAGATTTATCCACTTGGGCCCCAGGAAAAAAAAGGATGGAGAAGGAAATCTTTTGGAGGCCCAAAGCCCAGAAAAAGATTAATTAAAGTGGTTTTCTATGCTAAATATGATAAAAGGAGTTGGGTAGGAATCACGGGAGGATATAATGATGTAGACAGGCTGAGGATGACTCACGGGTGGATATATGTAGAGTCATAAGTGAGTTGGCCAGAGCCTGAATTTCAGAGAAGGACAAAATTCTCAGAAAAGATACTCTGATTGATACAAGTTGAACTGTTGAAGATGAAGATTGTTGCGTGTGTATCTCAAATTATTATATTTCTGATTAATTTGTTGTGATAATTTTTTTTATGGCGATCCGAATTATAAATCTTTTGAGGTATGTGATCGAAGCAGAGAGGTTGGACTGACAATTGGTCCGTGTATACTTATTTTCATGTCTTGTTGCCGTAGCTGTAGATATGAGTTTCAAAAGGGTTTTTTTCGAGTTGGGGTTTGAGACGGAATTTGTAATTGCATTTTTGGGTGTTCTCGAGAGATCTCCATTTATTACCTCATTATTACATAATAAATAATCTTCATCTTTACTCGTGGATATATGTTACAACCTTTAGACCCACATCTGAATGAGATTGATTGGGAGTTGTTATGCTCCTAGCTCTCTCAATTGATATATCGATTTTGTCAGAATGTGACCTAGGTTCGTATCCATTGGTGCTTTCTTTGACTCATTTGCTATAGTCGCCCTTGGAGAGGGCTACCTATAATGAAGGCCAGAGTGATGGGATTGTCACCTTGGAAAAGGGTTACCTAGAATGAAGGCTAGAGTGTAAGCCACTGTGAGTATGAGCCGTCAAGCCGTCAAGCCATCGGCAGTGGAAGGTAGGGGCAATGTTACAACCTTTAGTCCCAAATCGATTCTGAATAGGATTAATTTGGAGTTGGAATGTTTCTGATCCCCTCACTTAATAAACTAATTTTATTAGAATGATACCCAGGTTCGTATCAATATAATCTATGGTATTGGTGTGTGAATCATGCAAATCTCTCTCTCATCTTCGTTTGTCCAGTTTAGAAATCAATTAGGAAATGCTAATCCCACAGAAAATGTGATGTCACAATCCAATCCCAAAGTCAAATTTTATTAGGCTATGCTAATCTCAGCCTCTGCTGTTTTATCAAAAAAAAAAAAAAGAAAAGAAAAGAAACTCTCTCCTACATAAAGAAAATGGCCTCATGGGATCCGCAGGATGAGAAACTCCATACCAGGTTGTTTCATCTTATTTTTAATAAATTATTTAAAACAACCCTTTTAAATTCTAATGGATCAACATGGCAGCTAAATTTCTTTGGTATTCCACCATGCACCGTAATGGCCTCCTACCTTTTTTTTATTTATTTATTTTTAATAAATACAAAAAAAGTGAGGGTTTTCCACAATACCAATGTGGGACCATTGAAAATGTAAAACAAGAGTCAATTGATGGTTGCCTGAGTGAGGTACAAACTGCACAGCCTCACCCATGTAGTCACATGCAATCCAAGCCCTATATTAGTTACCAAGATTACACAAATGATACATTGTCGGATTTTTCTAATTTTAATAAGGTCTTTTCATTGTTACGTCAAACTCTAAATAAAATAAAAAATTATCCATTGTATATTGAAGTTTTTACGATGACCCAATGAATGTACATTAAAATGAATCAATTACAACTATATATTGTATCAACCGGAGACTCTACATTTTTAGTGTTGACCCCCTCGGGTGCGTGCTCAATCCACGTCCTCTCTTGCGACAGTCGGAACTGTCAACTGATCCAAGGGTTGGAGTTCAGTTAGTGTGTATACCAATACATCAGTATGTGTATAAATTAAAATCCAACCCTTGGCAATCGAAACTACCACATGAAAGAATTTCTATCCCCTACACAACAACCACCCCCCTCCCCCACACACACAAAAAAAAAAAAAAAAAAAAAAAGGAATTATCTTTTTTTTTTTTTGGGTAAGTGTAACTTCTTATCCTTCCCGTACTAAAATTTTGATGTATCCTTCAGCATACTCCTTACTACAATTCGTCTCCTTAAATTGTCGGGAAAAAAAAACATATATCACTGCTTCCATGGAAGACCAATCAACACCACCTTCTTCACCACCAACAACCCCATCACCACCACCATCTGTGCCAAAGCATTTCAAAACCTTTACAATAACAGCATCTTCCATCTCCTACACCAAATCCACCACTACTACCACCGCAACTGCCACCAACTTTCTGTTCAAATCGTGCTCACCCTCTCCACCTAGTTACATCCTCCGTGACATTTCTTTCACTGCAAATCCCTCGCAGATCCTCGCCATTGTTGGCCCAAGTGGGGCTGGCAAATCAACTCTGCTAGACATAATCGCCGCACGTACCAACCCTTCTCAAGGATCTCTTCTCCTCAATTCCTCCCCTCTCAATCCATCTACCTTCCGCAAGCTCTCAGCTTATGTTCCTCAACATGATGCTTGCCTTCCATTGCTCACAGTCTCTGAAACTTTTGCCTTTGCAGCTCGTCTTCTCATCCCCAATTCATCTGAAATTGCTTCCATTGTAAGCTCTCTGCTTTCTGAGCTCCGTCTATCACACCTCGCACACACCCGTCTTGCCCATGGCCTTTCAGGAGGCGAGCGCCGACGTGTATCCATTGGGCTTAGCCTCCTCCATGACCCTGCTGTGTTACTTCTCGATGAACCCACATCAGGGCTAGACAGTTCCTCTGCATTCAACGTAATCCAGACTCTCCGATCGATCACGATCTCGCGTTGCCGGACTGTTATACTCTCCATACACCAGCCCAGCTTCAAGATCCTTTCCATCATTGACAGAATTCTATTGTTATCTAAAGGAACAGTTGTTCACCATGGAACCCTTTCTTCCCTTCAGGGCTTCTTGCTCTTTAATGGGTTCACAGTCCCTCCGCAGCTCAACCCTCTTGAGTACGCAATGGAAATACTCAATCAGCTTCATCAGAATAATCCCATATCGCCACCAGAAACAGAAATTCTTCCTCCGTCTCATCAAAATTTTTCAAGCTCTGTTTCAGAGATCAGATATAGGAGCTCTAGAGTCCATGAGATCTTCACCTTGTATAACAGATTTTGGAAGATTATTTATAGAACAAAGCAGCTTCTCTTGACAAACACATTAGAAGCTCTTGGAGTGGGTCTTGTACTGGGAACCATTTACATTCATATTGGGTTTGAAAAACAGGGGATAGAGAAGAGATTGGGACTCTTTGCCTTCACACTCACCTTTCTTCTCTCCACCACTACCGAAACTCTACCCATCTTCATTAACGAGAGGGCAATCCTGTTACGAGAGACATCAAGTGGGGTTTACAGGCTTTCATCCCATCTGATTGCAAACACACTAGTCTTCTTTCCTTACTTGTTAGCTATCGCTTTAATCTACTCTGTTCCTGTCTATTTCTTAGTGGGCCTCTGTGCTACTTGGCAAGCTTTTGCCTACTTTGTACTGGTTATATGGATTGTCTTTCTAATGGGTAATTCATTTGTCCTGTTCTTGAGCTCTCTGGCTCCAAATTACATTGCAGGAACATCACTGGTAACTGTGTTTCTGGGTGCATTCTTCCTCTTCTCCGGCTACTTCATCTCAAAAGATAGCTTGCCCAAGTATTGGCTTGTGATGCATTATTTCTCCATGTACAAATATCCTTTGGATGCGCTTCTCATCAATGAGTACTCGTGCCTTGTTTCGAGGTGTTTGATATGGTATGAAGAGGACAAGACATGTATGGTAACAGGGGGTGATGTACTGGAGAGGAGAGGGCTACATGAGAGACAGAAGTGGACTAACATTTACATTTTGATTGGGTTCTTCCTCTTCTATCGTGTTCTTTCTTTGGTGGTGTTGATCAGAAGAGCTTCAAGATCAAAGAAATAAGTTGTACAGGATAATGTAGATGGATTTTACGTTCTGTTTTCACTTTGCTTTCTGTTTTTTAATTCAATCCGTAACTGGGTTTACTTGAGAGCTTACAATCCTTATTGAAACCATGGATCTTGTGTTTCTCATTTTTAATTTTTGGAAGAGAATTTGAAATTTGGGTTGTCAAAGTGGAGAAGAAAAATGTGAAAATCGTGAAGTCGGCAACTGAAAGAACCATTTTTTTTCTTTATTTACTCTGTTTCTTCCCTCCCTGTCTACTCCATCATCGCCGGAGATTCTCCTCTTCTGCAAGGTAATCATCCATGGCAACAACAGCATCAATCTGTTCACGTGACGACGAGGAAGAAATGAAAGTGAACCCGTGATCAAAGTGATTATACACTTGGTCTGCCGTCGAGCAAACGGACAAACTGGAAAGCTCTCCGACAAAAGCCCGTGTGGTTTGGTGTTGTTGAATCACGACAATAAACCAGAAGAGACTCTCATGCTAGAAAACATTTTCAAAAGCCTTTTTTTTTTTTTTTTTTTTTTTTGGGTTAAATTAAGGGTGTCAACTGGTAAATATGTTTGGGTACGGTATAAAAGGCAAAATGGTGGTATTGGTTTCGGTTTCGATTTTTCATTCTATTTCCGATTTGAACTGATACGATTTTTATTCGGTATATATACGGTTTGTGTATAAGGGAGAAAAATCGATATAAATTTATATTGGTATATATTCGGTGTAGTTTTGGTATTCGGTATTTATCGATCAGTTTGTCCATAATATCGATATTGTACCAATATTGACTTCGATTCTATTTTTTCATACTGTTACAATACTGATTATAATTTGGTTTGATTCGATACGTTTTCATATTCAGTATACGGTACCAATACCGAATTGACACCATTAGGTGAAATATTATTGCAAAACAAGTTCCATGAACTGTGGAATGGGAGTTAAGCAAACAACCCCTCTCTCTCTCTCTTCCTTTGTTCCCAGTTGATCGATCAAGGTGGGCAACAAAGGCAGCAATGCCGTTAGAAAATTGGCGACTATATTATCGTCACAAGGGGTCTATTACTTTTCCAAAACTCACAAGGCTCTATTTACATGAGTGAATAAATGATGTGTCCAGTCCAAGTATTGAATGGAGAGGTTGTTATCAAGATTAATTATATGTCAAATTTTATAGTCTAATTCAATTAAATACACTTGTATATTAGCATTCATCACATGTATGTCAATTCATATGTGTCAATACTCCTCTTTATAATTGAGATAAGGAAAAAAACATGAAAATGAATGACTCAGATACATTGGTGACGTCTAAATACATCACTGCAAGATGTGACACCAATAATTAAAAACAAAAAAATTCATTTTTCCTCCTGATTTAGAAGTTACCTACTCCATCAATGACTCGTTAAAGTGATCAGGGTGGGTAAAATTAACGACTCAAGGCGGCAACCAAAAAACGATATAAAAAGATGGAACTGTGAGATATAGTTTACTCTCTATGCGAGAGGGCACAAGGAAACACAGCGGAATAGAAAACTTTTTTCCTATAAAATATGGAAAAAGATACTCTCTAACCGTTGGACATCCTACCAACCACTGGGCATCAATTGACGTCCATACCCATGTATATATATATGCAGCGACTGATCCTCAACCGTTGAACCAGAAACTGGAGAAGACCCAAGTACCATAAAATATGGACCCAAATCTCTTCGATCTCCCAATCGTACCAGCCGTGCACACGATACGCATACCCATGAGCCGGTATGCTCACTTGATGACCTCTGCGATGGAGAGGGAAATGATTTTTATCCATAAAATAATATCTCTCCAATTTGAAATCTTGTGATGGGACTGTGGATTCTGTCTTGAGTCGTGACTCTTGGGATCCACATCCTCCAATTTTAAATCTAGTGATGGGGTGGGTCGGTAGATGGCTGACACCTGGGCCCGGGTGATTCTGAATTCTCCATTCGAGTCAACAAGCTAAGCCTACAAGGGAGTGTCGACTCGAATGGATGGCTCGGATTCACCCTAACCCAAGTGTCGACTATCTAACAGGGCCGCCACCTCTCCTCCCGATTCTTTAATTGTTAGTTATCTAGAAAGATAACTGACTTCGCTCATTTGGATTTTTTCTCAAGTCACAAAGTCCCATTGCACTGTTATATGTTATATGAGTCCCTTTGTTCACAAAACTTATAATACAAACATGACTAATTTTTCAACCTATCGGTATCGATATGGGATATGAGATATGGGATATGTATTGCAATCAGGTATAGACCATTATATGGATGTGGTATTTTTTTTTGGGTTAATTACACAGACACCCCCTCTACTGTAGTTAAATTACACAAAACTATCTGTTTTTACAAAAGTTATATAGAATACCCTTCTAACAATGCTATCATATATTTTCACCCACACCATTATTTTTAACTTAACGGCAGAGGGTCAAATTTTTTTTTAGACAAAAATACATTTACTAAGTGTCTTTTAGACAATTTTTGTAAAAGGGTTTATTCTTTTTAGATGTTAAAAAGACTTTTTTACCCTCCAAACTTTTCAATTTTTTTTATATTTTTTTTTGCTATTTTTTTTTAATTTTCTTTTTCGTTTTCAAAAATACACATAGTAAGGGTATTTTTGTCTTAAAAAAAATTTGACAATCTGCCGTTAAATTAAAAGTAACGGTGTGGGTGAGATTGTATGATAGGATTGTTAAAAAGGTATTCTGTGTAGCTTTTGTAAAAGTATGATAGTTTTATGTAGTTTCACTACAGTAGAGGGGGTGTCTGTGTAATTAACCCTTTTTTTTTCTCGTATCGATCAAGTATTGATCAATATTGGTCATTATCAATCATCATACTCGCTCTAATTCAATCAGTCATTCTATATCAATCAGGTATCTGTATCCATCATATCTAGATATCTAAAAGAAAATTTTTCATCTACCACGTAAGAAGTATTCGATATTGGACCTACTACCCACACTTTTAAGTTAATTTCAACCACCCTACTTAATTGATGAAATATACTAAAAATAGAGTTTGATATTTTTACTTTTTCTCTTTGAAATTGAAAGATATTAAAATAAGATAAAATTATTAATTTGACTTTATAACAATGACAATTCAAATTAGACCAATCCCCCACCAATCGGGTATGGGTTAAGATTGATGACGGAGATGAAGAAGAAGGTGGAGATCAACATCAGAAAACGGCTGCCTGGTTGCCGGAATCTATATGATGTATGAAAACGTCAAAGAGAAAAGAGTGAGGAGAAAGTTTGAATTCTAAATTTTATCTGCCAGATCCAAACAATCACCATCCAATTGGTTAATTTGTTGATCGGATTGGGAGGGTTCTTCTGTTTCTTCATAGGTAGTGTTTTGGTGGGGGGTTGGGATCGGATAAAGAAATAAAAAATAGTGAAAAAGGAAGAAGAAACTCATACGTCCCTGTCCCTGTTCAGGTCCTCAGATGTCCTTGTTCTCTCTCTCTCTCTCTCTCTCTCTCTCATAAACAAAGTGGGAATGACTTACCTGATTTGTAGATTCTCAGCAGAGTTAGTTCATCATTGATAAGAAAATGGAGATAAACACAAGAAATCATCACCGGTGGAGCAAGTCGGACCTGGTGAAGAAGCCGATTGTTGTTGTCAGAATCCACATAGATGAGTCACAAGATAGCTCAGGACAACTATCGGAAATTCTTCACCGTAAAATCTACAGCCTCTGAAGAAATTCCAGTATTCGATCGCCTCTGCTACTTTTCTTTTGATGCATTTACGGTCGATTACTCCCTCTTCCTCAATAAACCTGACTGGTTCTAGATTTCATCATAATGACACCAAATACTCTTATAATCTCATTAATTGGGTTCTCGACTTCTTTTGTTTTCCAGGTGGAGCAACAAAGAGCTTCTGAGAAGGCTTCGGATGTTACAGGAGGTGTGTAAAGAAAGTTAGGAGGAGGAAAATGGAGACAAACACAAGAAACCATCAACCGGTGGAGCAAGTCGGATCTAAGCCGATCATTGTTTTCGGAATCCACACAGATGAGTCACAAGATAGCTTAGAGACAAGACGGAGAGGCTCACCGGTAGCCAACGGGGATTTTTTTCTTCAGCCACAATCACCACTTCACCACCGCCCTATTCCGGTAAGTCCCTCATCCCCGGCCTCTCAGTTTCTGCCACCATCACCACACCCTATTCAGCAAACCCTCACCCCGGCCTCTCAGTTTTCACCACTGCCTATCTTGCAAGTCCTCACCTCCGTCTCTCGGTTTTTATCCCATCATCACCACCACCCTATTCCGCAAACCCTCATCCCCATCTCATCGGATTCCACTTAGTTGTTGCCTTATTCTGCTATTCCCACCACTCTGCAACCTCCTATCTTGATCCGTTAAGGAAATACGATAAAGTCTTTTTTTTTTTTTTTTGGGAATTATGAAAAAAGTAAAATTACTCTTTTAACATTGCAATAAGGGCAATATTGTCCCAGAATACTTCAAATTGAGATGATGTTATCATCTGACGGGTTTTAATTAGCAGCGTGAATTTTTTTTAGTATTTCAGTCAAACGTTTGGATAATAGATAACATTAGCTAAAAATTTTAGATAATAGAATACTTGTTGGTGGTAGATGAAAATTTTTCCATCTAAAACCATGACCCTCACTATTCAATTTTCTCACTTTAATTGCCAATCTCTCCGATTCCTGCTCATATTGCCAATTATGGGCTTCCATAGGCTTCAATCTACCATGTATGATCACACACAGGTTCACAGCATCCAGTCCAGAGACACAAGGGAATGGAGAGCCACTTTCTGAAGAATTCGTTTGGGCCCACCCACTAATACCCTATTCCCCATTCCAAAAATGACGTGAAGAAAAAGACCCACCAGCAGAATCATATAGAAATGCATTATCCATGTCCTTTTCGATTGGGATTGTAAACCTCATCCTATACATAGCTCTGCAGCTGTATCACACTACCCTAAACTGAGCATGAGGCCCATCTATAGGCCCACAATTTCATTTCATTAAAACACACGGGTCCTCTTTCTAACTCCATGTGTGAGTACTTTGGCAGATTATCTTTCTCCCCAATCGGCCTAAAGTAACCATTTCAAGTTTGCTGGTGAAATTAACTATTGTAATTTATTGTTTTGAATTTTATTAGATTTAAAATATTATTTTATAAATGAATTGAGGAGGTGTGTCTCTTTTTAATAAGCATTTTTACAAGAGGGTGAAGGGGTATCTCTCTTTCTAATAGGCACTTAAATAATCTATAAGTGTGACTAATGGTGACATATCTAAATGGTCAATAGACATGTTCGTTTATAGAGATATGATGTTTAAACACTCTCTTTGGAGACAACCATTGGTGGTGTCTCTCCTTCTACATATAGAGAGAAGGTTTAACTCATTAACAAGCATAAGAACTATAGATCCTGGTGATGGTAGGACATTCTCTAGAGAAGATGAGCCGCGCGAGGATCGTTTTTACCAAAGTCCATTCCTTCCTAGTTCTTCTCTTCAGTGCAGGGTAGAACAGCTTGGTAGCTCACAAGAAGAAAAATGCAAAGTCAAGTACAACTTCTCAATTGGCATATATCTCTGTTCAACCGGGGTGCTAAACATGTCAATGGAGAGATCCAATTGTCGGTAAATCGACTGCTTGAAAGAAAGGACAATCGTCATAACAATCAGTACTTCCAATTTCTATATTATCTTGTTAAAGAGGGACTGTTTCTGACTATGATTGAAGAAAAGAAAGGCACTTGGCATGCTGGTGATGTTGCTTCTTTTAAATTTTGTTTAACAGCATTCATTTGATTTTTACCAATTAAGCATAGCCTTTTGAATCTTTGGGTAAACCATGAAAATAAGTACAACACTTTTTGATTTTTGAAGATTGTTTTATCTTGAAAATCGATTTGCATAGAACCTGATTTATATCATAAGGGGTAAATTACAATTTTAAGGAGAGTAGTATTGAATACGATCAACCCTATTGTTCGTTTACCGCATATGATACATCACTTTAATGGTGGTTTTGATGCTTATTTTGATGAGTTCATGATGTTTACATGGAATATTTGAATAAGTCATTTGTATAATTATTTACATTTTTATATCTCGTTGATCTCATACAACCGTTAACTATAACAGAACTCTTTATATATTTGTTCAACAAGGGAAAAAAATTAATAAATAAGATCGCTCGATCTCTCATTCATTATTTTACAATAATTTTGCCGCCTGCTTTCTCTCTCTCTCTCTCTGCACTGTATTCTTTTTTCCGGAAGGGAAGTAGAAGTAAAGAGGCAACAGAAGCCGGACACCTCAGAAGTGCTCCTTGTGGAATTCGAACCTGGTGGAGTCTTTCTGGTTGTACTCGTAACAGAGCTTGCTCAGTTCTTTAGCCAAGATTGCTGCCCCACAATAGAAGACCCCTGCTCAAGTTAAAATATCACAGTAAATATAGCCGGTCACAGAAATACATAAGAAGAAACAAGGTGGTGGGTGGAAAATGACTCACCAACGGTTGCATTAGGGTGCTTCGACCTGAGTCTAGAAAAGACCTGTCTCCATTTAGGCCTTGCGAAATGGGTACGAACCTGAAATTTATCAGTTAGCAAATGATATTGTGGAAGTACAAGACAGATGGGTTTCGATCAGCAATTTAATATAGAGAAGGAAAACAATTGGGAATCTTACTTTTGTGCCAGAAACTATGTCTACTCCATTCTTGGCATGGTTGAGGGCTTGAACCATTGTGATCAGGGTGGAACGGGCATCACCTTCTTCATACACACTTGTCAAGTAATTGTGCAACTCAATCACACCCTGAAAAAGAGTATAACTGAATTAAGAACCAAACCCAGTGTTCTTGAGTTGTAATCAAGTGAATACTGTTACTGGTGAAGTCTCATCTCATCTTAATCCATGGAGCACTGTTCACTCTGTCATGCCACCCAGTTCCCTTTTTTAGGCGGTTTTACTCTGGAGGAGAGAGGGAGGGGGGTGCAACTTTGTATTTTGAAGATTTAATATTTCTTGATCTCCTAAAGAGATAGGCAAGGGTTTGTACTTTCTTCATTGGAATAGTGGAAACTGATGGACGTTGTCCATCTTAGATAAACCACGTAAAATCGTTAATGTGTTCTTTGTGTTCAATTTCTATTTTGTTTTTCTGCTGCGTTGTTAATTCCTAACAAAAACATATTTTTCATTTATCTAATTTTACCTTGTCATCCAGTTCAGCTACTTCATTCATCACTCCCTTAAACCAGTCAAAGGAACCTTGTTCCCTGGTTACCCAGTAGAAATATGCATTAGTAGTTTTTATTGGCTTCTTTCCCTTGTTGGAGGCGCCCTGAACATAAAAGTGAACAATATCAGTTCTGCCTGCAACAAAATTTTCCAAAAGTTTTGGCTTGTTTCCATGAGAAAGAGAGAGATGGGGGGTGAGAGTTACCGAAAGGTCCTCCTTAAACAAATTGTTGAGCAAATCTTTCGTAATACTGATGAAAGGTGTTGCACCAATTCCTTGCCCACAAAGTAGGAGGACATCATATTTGCGATAGTCCTGAGCTGGAGCTCCATAAGGCCCGTCGATCAAGATCTTTGGCAGACTATAAATTTCAGAAGAATCATGTAAGAACCTTAAATCATCAAAGAAAAGAAAGGAAGAACTAATAATTCAAATCACTGTGTAGTTTTGTACCTTATACTGCTAGATTCGTCAGCTCTAAGAAGCCCACTTTTCCCAGAATCAGGAGCTTGACAAACCTTTTCGAAGACCCTCTTGAGTTCATTTGTCCAGTCACCCAGTTGCCGAATGTGGACACTCAAGTAGTCATCCCCTGGTGCTGAGGTGATTGAAAATGGATGCCTGTAGTACATCATTCATGGTTGTAATCAATCATTTTGCCTGAATTGGACATTTGAACAGGGTAGCACAAACGGTTACTTACCACTCGAATGGAGAAACAGCAGGGCACTGGACAAACATATATTGTCCACTCTTGTAGCGGAATTGGGAGGGTTTGCTCACTTGCAAAGTGAGGACTTTTCCAGGATAAATAGCCACCTGGACATTCAAAAGAAGGAACCAATCAGATTTTGTCACATCATCCGACAAATGTCGTTGTAGTTATGGCAATTTGTGATTAAATTACCTTCAGAAGACGAACGGGGTAGAAGCCTGATCTGAATAATCTTAGGGTCCTCTCCCCTGCATATAGAAGAACTGGAATAGCTATATACATCCATGTCTGCAAAGTTACCAGAAACAGAAGCGTCAGATGGGTACAAATCACCGGAGAAGATGCTGTCTTTTGGATTTGGATGGCAATAAGTAGTTTAGATTTCTTACAGTCTTTTCCCACCAGAGTTTGATGAGGTAGAGATAGGTGCCATGGACGATTAACAAAGCGTAGACGATGATCAATAGATGGTGAGAGTACCAAAAGGCGTTGAATCCAGTGAGTTTGTTGAAGGGTTTGGGCAGTCTACTCCGTCGGAACCAACTTGTTGCGAGTGTGAATGCGATTGCCATTAAGATCACCATCAGAATTCCTGTCACGCCCTCTATTCCTTGGATGATTTGACTGTATGTGGGCTTAGGTGACCCGAAGTCCAGAGCCAAATACATGTCGTAGGCTTCTTGAGAGGAATTAAGTAGCCGAGGGAAGTCACAGGCAAGGTGATCACCGGCATGAAGAATAATTCCAATTACGATAGATGCCGCTACGGACTGTGCAGTGTGCAACCCAAACCCATTTCAAAGTCAGAAGCAAACAAAGCTTAAGCATTCATACAAGTATGTCAATGGGTTGGTTTGATCCAGTTTCAGTCTGATTGGATTCGATTTCGGTCCTATATATGGTTCAAGTAATTCATGGTTTTGGACCTAATCAATCCCCAATCTAATTCTATTTTAATATTATTATATATGGTAATCAGTCATGTGTTAGTTTTCCATTGTATCCGTACTGGATCGGATCGATTTTGGACGCATGGCTGATACCCTGTTTGATAACTGGATTTAGAACCATGTCCTATATAATCAAGCCTAACTAAGGCCAAAAGGAACACTTTGGTCTCGGATTTTTATCAGGCTGGTCCAGTTTGGGCTTGGTTTTTGGTTTTTTTTTTTTTACGTTTAATCAGTAACAAGTTAATTTAATAAGCTCCATCAGACCATTATTGGGTTGGTTTAGTTTTGGTTATGTATATTTAGCAAAATTTTGGCTTATAGACTCTTATAAGTCCATTATCGTGTTGGTTCAGTTGAAATTTATCAATTGGTTAGGTCTAAAAACGCAGCTCAATTACGAGTCATGAAGGTTTGATTTTGGTTCGATCCGCACTGATTCAGACTGGTTTGGTTTGATTTTCCGTTTGAGCCCAATTTAGTTACCCCTACATTCATAAATAAAAAAAATTCGGGCATACCTTGTGAATGTTGATGTTATCGTCAAAGGGGAAGATCTGAGAGAGCTTGGTGGACCTAAGCCAGGTGATGGTATTCCTGCAAACAGGAAACAGAATGATGGCCATATTCAATTTTAAGGTTTCGGCAGCACCCTTGGCGACGAGGAGACAGTAGCCCATGACATGGAAAGCAGCCTTGTTCTTGTACTCGATCCATTTCCATGCAAAAAGACCAGCCATGACTCCGATCCACAGAACAAACAACCAGATCCTCTTCCAGTTCTCTTCCATGAAGTACATTCCCTTAGTACTCCATCTCTCAATGCGGCTCTCCCTCCTCAGCCCCTGTAGGTTCTGACTCAATGCCTGGCTTGTATAGCTCAACGCTTGGCTGTGGTTCAAGTACGTATCTTTCTGAAGCAGAAGTGTCTCCAGTTGCCACAACTGCATCGTTCCATTATCATAAGTTAGTTGATAAAAAATAGTACAACAAACAAATCAGAACCAGTCAAGTCTGTAAAGTTTTTGTAGCCGGTGCGAGATATCGTGGTGAACTCATGGAGACTAGGGACAGTGAAAATCCGTTCCAACACACCCTTTACCTTAACAGATGGACGCCTCAATCATCTCCATGATGAAGACAAGTTTTTTTTTGCCTGAATAGGCCGGTGGGTCTATATTGACCTTACAACCGTATAGGTTCATGTCAAGCTTGAAACAGAATCATTTCTTTTACACCTAAAATAGCAAAAAAATAAAAATAAAAAACACTTAATATCCCACGTGAATGGTATCAAGACGATAGAACCTTCCACTTTCAAGACATAACACCGTACCCACTCAATTAACCCTTGACGTCAATAGAGACAAGTTATCGGATCCCAAGTTATCAACCCACAACGAAACCAATGGCGTAACAAGGTCAAACAGCGTCCGGTAACAGTTCAAAGTATGACTTTTCTCATTCGTTTGTTGGCCAATCAATTTCAAAGTAGAATAAAAAAATAAAAAAAATCATGTTTGTTCTTAAGTAGTAAAATATATGATATTATACATAAAATTTTACTTCAAATGTCGATGAAAAAAAAATTTATAATTGATATTGGTAATTTTAGCCAACCGTCAAATTTGTTAAATCTGGTAATCGATCTTTGACAATGTAAAACATCAAGTAGAGATGTCCGAATTTTATGGAGAATAATTTTTTTTTTTAAATATTTTTTGGAGTCTGACTTATATATGTATTTTTTATGGGATTCTATCACTATAGATGTGGTGTGGAAACTACTTCTAAATTATGGACCCATTAAATGTGATCGATAATGAAATCTCAAAAGTGCATGCAGTTCAACTATTCACTATTTTATAGACATCCAATATACCAAATGACAATGCCAAATGGACGATGAGGGACCCACCTCGATATAGCCAAGCCCTTCAGGATCAAGTTCCTCCATGATCAGAGCTGCATACTCATCTGCCTGCTCCTTCAGCCTCACCAATTTATTTGCAGAAGCACTTAACCCAATAATCTGCATTTCAAATTCCAACAAATTATTATAATGGAAAAGACCCCACAAAGAAAATATAAAGCAAAATTGTAGTAAATGACAATAATACCCTTAACCTACTCTACCGAAATGACTTTTACTAGAACATTCGTCACTATTCAAAGACGCCTGTCAACTTCTCTAAGTCCAAAAATTCCTCTGATTTCTTCTCGAAACTCTTTAATGGAGAGAGCTCAGAAAAAAGAGAGGCAGGAGTTGAATTTAAAAATGGAAGAGAGAGAGAGAACGGTAATGTTTCTAGGTGGAGGGAAGAACTGATTCAAAACGTACCTCCTTCACTTCTTCTTCTCCGATTCGTCCATCTTCGTTCTTATCCACCCTATAATTTCAGTGAAAATAATTAAATAAATGAACCAATGAACACTTTTTAACTTTCTTAGTTGATTTAATACATACATATCGAAGAAGATCTGAAGGCGAGAATCGAAACTCTCATCTGAGATTTGTTTCCAAAACTCATAGAGCTCTTCTTTGCTGATTTTATCGATCTTCATCCTTCTCCTTCGACTGAGAGCATCGAACAACTCTAGCGCAAATTCCTTGGAATCCTTCATTCCTTTTGAAACAAATTGAGAAATTAAAATATCAGTATCAAGAATTCCATTTGAAGGTAATGCAAACTGCAGAGGAAGGTAGAGAGAGAACCTATGCATTGTCCAAAATCAGAGCGCTGAAGGAAACCGTCTTTCGCCAATTTCTCGAAATTGTTTTCGACTTGACTCCATCCATCGACGCCTTTCCGATTACTAATGAATCGGAGTCCTCGAAGAGCTTTTTGAGCTCCAGATTTAGTCCGATCTAACGCCGCTTTCTCTCTACGGCGAGCCCTAGCTGCCAGAGCATCACCTTCGCCATTCTGAGATGAAGAAAAAGGATTAACACGGCCCCAAGAGAACCTCTGAGAGAAATGTTTCGCCTTCGCCACTGCCTCTGCCTTCAACTCCTGCGAGAACTGAAATAACCGATTCGATGCACTTCGTCTCAATGTCGTCGACCTCGACACCGGTGCCGTCTCGTACCCGCTTTTAGCATCATGCTCGATGTCGAAAATTGTAGCAGGCTCGACGCTGCGAAGGACAATGGTATCGTCATCCTTGAAATCAATAGTCACCTCAACATACTCCTCCACAGCCGACGAAGATGCGCCTCTGAACGAATTTCCATTGACCGTATCTGAACCCCATCGACGTTCGTGCTTCGGAAGCCCCTTCATTCTGGTAGAGATAATCAGAAAACCAAAATAAACCTAAGAGAAGATGATCGTATCAATAATTATTAACTGTTCCGCCACTGACAAATACTTGAGAAAAAATGGGATTCGAAGTCGCCAGACGCGTCTCGAATCTCTCAGAAAATACACTCTTACGGAATTGTTGCAAAAGAGAATCAGAGAAAAGCTCGAAAGAGACAAGTTCACAACAACGAACCACACTGCAAGTCTGCAACAATACGATGTTGCAGGCTGCGCGCGTCTTTGTTTTTTTTCCTTTTCACACTGTTTCCTTTTCGCTTGCTTTTCCCTTGTGAGAAAACGAATTCGTGTTGTGGAAGATAAGTGGGAAAGTAAAGTCTGAATTTATAGGAAGTTGGTTTCCCACATTTTCTATATGGATACCGGGTCTACTGTTGGGTCAGCCCCGGAAACTGCATGAAACACTACTCTTTAAGAGTCAACCACGTCACACGTTCTACTAAAAAAACAAAAAACAGAAACTACACCAGACGACAAAATACAAATCACTTTTCTTTTTTCATTCTACTATTTGACAAATACGCCAATTATATTCTTCCTTTCGTAAAGGTATGAAAAGGAGGAGTACATTGTATGGATAGACATGTGTCATGCTACAATATAAAAATGAGAATTTCAGTGAGTGAGAGGTTCCTATTATTGCATGGTTTGGGGAGAGCCAGAATGTAAACAACCTTATCTTTACAACGATTATCCTTACAATGAGGAGAGACTGTTTTTGTATTTCGAACATTTGGAATACCAGTCCAAACTGCCCCCGAAAAAGGTCTCCAAAACCGGTTTGGTTTGGACTGAAACTAACCCATTGACACCGCTACCATTTTTTATAATTTTTTAATCGTCTTGACATACACAAATATTTTTCTTCTCTATATACATGTCTGAAGGAGTAGGAGACAACTAATATGCATATTTCACATTGGCTTGCAGATACTCAACACGTGGCAAATGATCAACCTACTCCCCACCTGAAGGCAAAACTGACCACGTTACTCCACAAAGGAAGCACATCCACCCACCATAATGTCGTGGAGATGTAATTGCCGCCTGCAATCAAGCCACCAACAAGTGTTCTGCTAAAGATCACTCCTCCTCCTCCAAGGGCATAACCTACCAAAACCGTCCTAGCAACAAATGCCATAGAAACGATGAAAATCACAAACCGTCCCTATAAATAGACCTGGACACCTAAGGTTGGAGGCATCTCGTAACCCATAACTCATCACCTTCATTCTCTTTTTACTATTGCCCTTTTACTTTGATTGTTATCGGTGGGATCTGACTTAGGTGTCAAGAGTGACTACCCAGACTTTGAGTCTTTGATTGTTATCGCTGGGATCTTACTTAAGCGTCGAAGTGATCAACTCGGACTTTGAGGCTCTCTTTGATATGATTTTTGATATTTATTTATATTTAAAATAAATTGATGTAGTTTAAAATCTATAAATAGTTTAGAAGATGTTTATCATTATTGTGATAATCTATTATAACTTCTTCAAGACTAGTAATATTAAAAAATTATTATTTATAACTCATAATTTATTCTCATAAATAATTTATCATAAATAACACATAAAGATAAATATAAGTTAATACCAGAGAGAGCTTGAGTCTGATCACCCTTGTGCTCGTCACATTGTCTTTTGCAACCTATGTCTCTCCTTGGAGGATCACTTTAGATTCTAGCGGCAACAATATCAAACTCATGTCATTCATTCATTGGCTATAAAACTAATATTTGAGTAAAATACAGAAGTGAATTACTTCCGTTGATGTTGGCGAGATTAAAGCCAAGTTATCTTCTAAATTGAAAATCAGGCACATGTGGAAAATCACTTTTCATGTTCACATGGCTAACAGTTGGTCCATCTCTTCTACGCCAACGCCTTCTTTGACATTTATTCATTTTGACCCATATTCATTGGGTCATGATGGAAATCATTAATACGGAAATAATATTGGTATTTGAGATGAAAAAAACGTTTCGAGTTTTGCCATGGATCAACAATGGATGTCAATAAGAATATCTATTTTATTATTAACATTATTCTCAGTTGAGTACAATTATCTTTTATGAAATATATATAAGAAAATTGACAGAAGATCTCTCTCTCCCTCTCTCTCTCTCTCTCTTTCTTTGGTTTAGATCGATCCTAGTCGATAATGGATCCACATCGTCTCCTCCTTGAGATTTGGGAGGAGGGGCGGCGGCCTGGATGGATGGCCGTCACCTGGCTCTTGGGTGAATCCGAGCCATCCATCCGAGCCAACACCCCTGTCGGCTCAGCTTGTCGGCTGGGGTGTCGGCTCGAATGGATGGCTCGGATTCACCCAAGAGTCAGGTGGCGGTCATCCATCCAGGCCGTCATCCCTCCTCCCGAATCTCAAGGAGGAGACGATTTAAAATACAACCGATAATAGCTCGATCGAAAACAACGAATGCCAATCTCATTATCGATTTGAGAAGATACATTACATGTATGTCTAAGGAAGTCCAAGGGTCAATTCACTTACTCCGTACTCCGCAAGGTTATATGCCACCCACCTTTGCTTTTTTGAAAAAACAAAAAAACAAAAAAGAAAAGGATAAATTACACAGACACCCCCTCTACAGTAGTGAAATTACACAACACTACCCTACTTTTTTAAAAGTTACACAGAATACCCCTATAATGATGGTATCATACAATCTCATCCCTACCGTTAGTTTCAACTTGACGACAGAGGCTCATTTTTTTTAAGACGAAAATACCCTTACTAAGGGTAAAATGACTAAAACATTTTCTTGTCAGTTCTCTCCTCCACGAAAATTCATTTTCTTCTCTTCAGTTCCGTTTTTTTTTTCTAGGTTTTTTCTTCTCCACGGTTTCAATTTCAGTTCACCTTGTCCTTTCATGGGGATTGTTCTTGAGACCGCCTTTAGCTTCGCAAACACTGCAGGTGACTTGAATTTGTAGAAAAAGACGTGGGAGAGGAAAAGAGCAGATTGATTGAGTATTGTTACCACTAGTTTTAATTTATCGATCATCTTCCCCCGCTACTAGCAACAACGATGGAAAACAGAGAATGGGAAAAAAAAAAAAAAAGGATGGGCGATTCACCACCTTCTTCAACGATCGAGAGTGATGGCAGTGGTTCTCATTTATCTCCAGTTGATTTCAGTACTTCCTTCATTGATTTTAATCAAGCTAACGATTCATCTTCTTCTTGGATTAAAGTGCTGGTATTTCAAATCAATCTTCTTCTATGATTAGAAGCGGCCGGCAGCGATTCTGTTCATTGTTGGTGATCAGATCCAACGATAATCCCAGCGATTATCCTAGCAATGGGTGACGATAGATCCAAATCGATTAATCACAGAATCCCTCGTCCTTGAATTTTCTGTTCTGAGAAAGAGTTGATTTTGTAGTTGCAGTAATCGTTGGTGTCTGGACGTACTGGCATTTGTGACCGGGAAAGGCCAACCTTTTATCTCAAAACCCTAGGTTGCCCCAGTTGGGTTTTGGATTAAGCTTAAATGGAAGATTGAGGTTGTTACATATTTAGGTTTCTGGTGAATGGGTAATACCCTGTAATGGCAAAAACGAAGAAAACAGAGGTGGTGACTGGAGAGCACTAATTTCAAACTCGAAAGGTGTTTTCTTGCCTTTTTTTCTCTGAAGGGTTCGCTTCGAGGGATTGAGATCGTCTCTCCTCCAAGAAAACGGAAGTGAAGAGAAGAGAAGAAAACAGAAGAAACTATGAGCCGCGAAGCCGTGGAGAAGAAAAAACCTAGAAAAAAAAACGGAACTGAAGAGAAGAAAAGGAATTTTTGTGGAGGAAAGAACTGACAAGAAAATGTTTTAGTCATTTTGCTTTTCGTCTTAAAAAAAAAGTGAGCCTTTGCCGTTAAGTTGAAACTAACGATAGGGATGAGATTGTATGATACCATCATTATAGGGGTATTCTGTTTAACTTTTGAAAAAACAGGATAGTGTTGTGTAATTTTACTACTATAGATAGGATGTCTGTGTAATTTATCCAAAAAAAAAAAAAAAAAAAAAAAAAAGAAGAAATCTAAAGCTAAACTTCAACGAATTCAAGACAGTCCGTACTAAATGTGAGACGATCGCTTTGAACAAGTTAAGCCCACGTGTAACTTGTGATCAGGTGAAGCATAATAAAGTTTTGATTGGCAAAATTGATTAATTTTCTATATTGTGGTTTTTATATATTTAGTATATTATTTTTACATTAAATACTAACAACTTAATACCTTAATGAATGTTTTTCTTTTTCCTTTTTTTCTTTTTTTTAATTTCACTTGAACAAAAAAAATTATTCAACTTTGAATCTAATTTTGGCATGGGTATGCATATAAAGGATATTCTAATGTTATAAAAAAAAATGAGCATCTTACCCGATGAGAATGATGTTTCTATCGTGACCAAGTAGTCTTAGGTTTAATTCGGAAATGGCTTCTCTGCGAAGCAACGATAAAGTTACGTACATTAGAACCTAAGGCTGTGTACATTAGTGCCTCCCTAGCTAAGGTAGGAGCCTCGTGTACTGGTACGTACTTTTATCTTTGAATTTTTTTAAGTTTTGATGAATATGATTTTTAATCTTACTTCCAGCTTTGGATACTATGTGTAAAAAAATGTATACAGTGTAAATTTTTCAAAATAATTTTGCTTTATATTCATTTTTTTAAAATTCAAATACACGTTCATTTAAAATTTTTCAATCTGTTATAATAATAATAATAATAATAATAATAATAATGCATAAATGGATAAATGCTTTACACATCTCTCTATTTTTTAAGGACTTTCTAAATGTTCTATTATTTTGACTGTTCGATAGAGAGAACAAGGTTTGTATTAGTTACATGTCAAATTTAATAAGCTAATTCAATCAAATACATTTCCATGTATTACTATATCTTTGTGTATGTTTATCCTTGTGAACTCCCTCTAATCATTGATTTTTATAACTTTATTATCGCTTGACAAATTCCAATCAAGATGAAACTTGACATATGATAAAGTAAAGAAGAACACCTAAATGGATTGTGGAGAAAATCTTACCTAATAATAATATACGGATATAAGGTCCTTTTTTTTCTCAGTCTACTAAAACCCTGATATAAGGTCTCAATGTATATTATTAGCACCAATAACAATATAAAATTTTATTGCTCTTTATTACCCTAAAAATAAAAATTTATTGGGGGGTCAGGTCAGTAAAGAGTTTTACTAAATCGATGATTCAATCATAACATTTCACGTAATATAACCCTACATAAATAACAGAGTAATAAAATAGAAAACTGAAAAATTAAATAAGAAACCCAATAAGTGTGCGTTAAAGGGGATCATCGTGGTAACTTCATTATACAGAAGGGGTAATTTTGATATTTCATTTGGGGATTGACGCACATTAGACCGTAAAAAAGACCTTTCTTACAAAGAGAAAATTCCATAGAAGAATGGTTTATATTGGCATACCCTTAACCCATATAGTCGAAATTAGGTACATGTCTAGCAATCCCTCACCCTTATTGTATTTTTTCAATTTCCGTAAACATATTATTCGATGTTTTCTATATTAGAAAAAAAAAAAAAAAGTTCACTGCAACGACAGTATAGGGATCTTTTCCCACACCCTCACAAAACGTGTCAATGGAACCCAATACTAACTAACGTATATGGGCCTCTATTTTTTTTAATAAGGATAGAGACAATGCACACCAACACCATAAGGATGTTGTAGAATGTCATATATCTATGGAAATACACACATGTACAGGCACATGGCCTGAAATCTTCTGAACGATTATGTCCCGAGTCTTATCATGGGTCCGGACTCTGGAACCGTAAAAGAAAAAACAATAGACATTACATGTAAAGAGAATTTCTTGAATCCTCCTCAAAAGAAAGCATGAAACCAACTTCCTTCTTGTAAAAAAGGGCATCGGGTGCCAATAGAATACTCATAGATTGAACGGAAGCATGGAAACAACCATCCCTTGACCATGTAAGTACTCACTTTCATCACACACTGTACCTACCAATAACTGCCTTAAAACAATGGAAAAACACGAGAATAATTCACATGCTTGAACTTATATCCTCTTTGAGATTCCATTTTCGTCTACATGCAGTGAGTCCCATGCTCTAGAAATAGATCCCACGTTATATCAATGATGATGGAATCCCAGAGATAATACATGTACATGCAAATCCCAAACTCAAAAAAACACCCAAATATCCATGCCATTCAACCGACATCAGCTCTATAGCCTAGTTTATTTCTCATTTGCGCATTTTTTTTCTCAAGCTTTTAGATTCATGCCTTTTTTATATAAAAAATTATGAGTCAAAATAGAAAATAAAAAAAAATTAGAATTAATAATTTAAGCAAAAGTCAAATGGTTATCAACATAATTGCTTTGTCACCCTCCCTAAAGTCTCCTTATTAAGGCCGTATGTTCTACTTTCTGCCACCAAAAAAATAAGAGAGATTTGAGCCGTGTGGGGTACCCTCTTAGGAATCTGGAGTTGGTGGGTCTTTGACTTAAGAATGTGTTTTAGAACCAACCAACCCTACTCAACTTTAGTAACTTCGGGTACGATCGATAGAAATATATATTAATGTATTAGTGCTAGGGATTTGATTGTCCCACCCCTTAGTGTTAACATCTTATCTCCAAATTCTTTAGTTTATTTAAAGTTGAAGTGTTAATTTATAAATAAAATGACAATACCGTCTTATAAACGTAAGGGAAAGAAAGAAGAAAAAAAGTGTTATCAAGGGGCGTGGACCATGTTCCAAACACAGGTGCTATAAAATGACTGTCGCATCCCATGCATGTTGGATTCCCTTGTGCACTTCCTCATTGGCCATCATGTTGGTGCAGGGCCCACACTATCTCGCAACGATCTCTCCTCCCCTTAATTCAAATACTTCACATTTGATTCCCAGTAAGCAAGCGAAGCTATGTATATTGGAAGGAGTTTAATGTTCTAATCTATTTTATTTTTTTACTATTAATGAGAGGTGTTGCTGCTAGTTATTGAGGTGATCTCTTGATGTGGGATCCAGGCTGCAAATGACAAAGAAACAGGCACAACGAGGGTGGTTAGATTTAGCGTCGGAGGGGTATATTCCAGTGTCTAAATCAACATTAAAAAGGTATGAACAACAGAAAGATAATAAGTGGAACGTGATACAAAGTGATGTAACACATTGGTAAATGAGTCTATTTATTGAGATATGACGTAGCCCTTTTCAACTACTTGCTGGAATTGTTTTTATCAATTATAACCTTGGTGATGCGGTTATACTTGGGTCTGCCTTGATTAGAGTGTCACTAATTAAAAGACAGATATACCCAAAGCTAGGAGGATGGCATGCCCTTTGTCGCATGCCAGTTATAAATTGACCGGTAATATTTATGCACAGTGGAAGGCTAGATTACATCTGAAGAAAATCAATCGAAAATGAGAAAGGAGGTTTTTTTCTTTTTTAAGTAAAGAGGAAAGAGAGCTTTTTTTTTTTTTTGGTAAGAAGAGAAAAGAGAGTTGAGAAAGACATGATGTGAACAAGTAGTGGCAAATATGAAAACGAAAACTTAGGGTAAGCCGTGTTTTCCCATCTATATTCCCTGAAACATTTATATAGGAAATTGATAAGGTTAGCTGAAGAATCTTTGATTGTTCAATGGATGTTGGCCTAGCTGGGTCCACAAAGGTCTCTCTCTCCCTCTCTCTAACAAAAACATTAATGATGCATATGATTTGTATAAGTTGGAAGCAAGTAGGAGGAAATTCAGTGGCTGTAGTTTACTGTGCGTATATCGATGTATTAATATATACATACAGTGAATGAAAACCACTGAATTTTTTCATGTCGGCCTGAAGGGTATGAGAGGATTAAAATCCTTGATTAGGAAATCTCATCCAAAAGAGAAAAAATATAAATTACCCAACTTATGCATTTTTTTTTTCTTTTTTACAAAAGACCCATGTAAATAGGTATGCAAGTTTGAACCGATGAACCCGAATCGGTTCCAATCCCACCTGAGCCCGAAAGGGTTTTGGCTGGGTTTTTCAATCCATGGGTCGCGTACTCAGGTTAGGGTTGAGTTTTATAGTTCTGAGGTAAGGTTGGGCCAAGCCTAAGCTAAGGTTCTGTTGAACCCGGTCCTGTCCAGCCCGTCTTGTATATATAAATATTAAAAAAAATACATAATTATATATATAATGTAATATATATAATTTTCCTTCTTTTTTTTTTTTAGTAATGTATAATATATATAATTTTCCTTTATTACATCATAATCTAGAGATTCTAGACTAGACTGAGAGAGGGTCAATAAGGGCCAAACTGTCTCAGCCCAACTTAATCAGGGTACGGTCAGGTTGGGTTGGGCTGAACTCCAGAAAATTAGGGTTGGACTGAGATATCCTATTCCGACCTAGGGCTATTTTGGATGGGCTGGGCTAAGATATTCTAATCTTAATCCATAAAGTTGCTTCCTCTCTTGACTTTTCTATTGACTGGTCAAAACGTCTTTATACCGGAATTGGGGGGTTTTTTTATTCAGAGATAAGGGTGTCAAACGGTTTATAATAGATTTAATGGTTCGGTTCGGTGCGGTGCTGTGCTGTGTGTAAGAGAGTAAACCCAAAAACGAATCGATTAAATAAATGGTGTCAAAATTGAAACAAGAATCAATTAGTAATCGGTTTCAGTTTACAGGTTTTTAAACGGTTTTTTATTAATCGATTTTTCTTGCGATTTATAAATTGTTTAATTAAACGGTTATTAATGGGTTTTTCATATTTAAAAAAAAAAAAACATGTGCAATCATTCAGTCCCCTTGGTGATGGAGATGTCGTTCACCACAAAATACACCTAAAAAACCTCTCCAATGTTGCATTCACAAAATTTTAAAAAAAAAACTCCATTGGCATAAAAAATAATTGTATTGTTGATATAGGTATAAGGTTATAGTAACTCATAAGTAATGGACATTACCATAATGGCCATTGTAAAAAACCTGAAATGCCGAGATAGTTTATATTCTCCATATGATCTCTATACTGATAAGAGTAAAACTTAATAGTTCATTATACATGAGAGAAAAAGAAGGTTAGGGAATGAGGAGAAGATTGCATCACAAGTCCTATATATGTTTGACATGGAGACTTCACCAAACATAGAAAAATCATTGCAAACAAACTATTGGATTTAACTCTAATGGGAAATCCCTCCTGACCTTCCTATTAAAATCTCCTATTAAAATCTGATTCTTAAGTCATTTTTCTTATTTTGAACTCCATTTTAGACCTTCCTTTTGAGACCTCTCAGTTACTGATTGATCGGTCAGATGAGTTATTTGGTCTTGATCCCAAGACGGAAATTAAAAATCTTCAATTTTTTATATTTTTTTACATGTAAGTATAGTATGGTTCAAATCGTCATCTACAGTGAGCACTGAGCAACAGTAAGCATACCTTCTGACGTCCTCCAGTGTCCAGCACCAACAATAAGCAATCCAACTCCACTCTCCAGACTCGAGCAACTTAAACGTTAGACTCAAAGTTAAAAGAATGAAAGTTGAAATGGGAATGAGAGAATTCAGAATCCAAAGAGTCTCTTGACTGTTGTTATGCCTAATATGTTTTTCAATTTTTTTTTGTTTTTCTTTAGTGGTTTAAGTCTTTGGGAATTGAGGTTAGGTCTTGAGAAATTAGTATATTAATTTGAGTTAGAGTCTTGGGAAAATAGTATATTAATTAGGGTTGTTGGAGTTGGGGTTGGGATTTTCAATTTTGGAAATGAGATTAGCTTTTACTCTTTTATTGTTATTTATAGTCTATTCAATTTAATCGATGTCTCACTGGTGTAACCCAATGGATTAAAGGGTTTAAGCGGTTCGATCCTATTTCGATAAATGGTATCAAATTTCAAACCAGAATCGAACCGATTACTAAACGGTCTCGCCGTTTCAATGTAAATGGTTCGATCCGATTTCGATAAACGGTTTCGATCCAAATGTTACACCCTTAATCATAAGATGTTTAAGTACTGAGTTGAGCTTGGCTAATCCAACCTGAAATCAGCAAAAATACGAATCCCTAATCCAACCTGAAATCAGCAAAAATACATAGAGAGAGAGAGAGAGAGAGAGAGAGAGAACTACACGGGATATTTTGGAATTTTATACATTAACATGAAAATGGAAGTAAAGGGAGGACCTGTTACCGGTCACTTGGAGGAGTGAGGGCCCCGGATTTGGGTCACAAATTGGAGATTTTCATCTTGGCTTCCCTAGCCCACCGAAAATGTTCCCGGCTAACTTGATTAACTGGTCTAGGAACCTATAAGCTTTTGCTTGGGCCCACGCCCAACGGACTAGCTTTTCCCCTTCAGTTTCGGCTTGAACCCAGCATTGCCCCTTCTGATCAAATGAACCAAGTTTTATATTAAATTTTTAATAAAATAAAGTAAAACATTTTGTATATGGTCATACTATCAACCGTTGGATGAAGAAATGTAATCCAAAAACTATATTTCCCTATTAAATAAAAGGTAATACCCTGACCCCCATTCACGGAGTGGGTTTAGCCCACCCCTTGTAACTAGTAATAGGTATGACTTTGAATCAGGTAAGGGACCAGCCCATTCCGATCTTGATCCGATTCAATGTCCGATTGGTTCAGATCAGGGTGGATCTATGCCCAAAAGCCGTAGAATCAATCAATATGTGTGAAAATCTCTCGTGCACCTTGCTGGATTGACCGTTCCGTCAATCAGTGCCAAAGTCTTTGAACCATGCTTTAAATAGAGCTGATTGGGGGAAAATGCACTTAATCAAGGATAAGGGTTCTCTAGTATGGAAACCATAGAAATCCAAAGGTGCAACGATGTGAGAGAGGCAGGGACGAAATTTCATATATGTGGGATAAGGTTTTGTAAATTTTTTAGGGTGGATGACTACATATTCTACACTCCCTTAAAGGTGCATTTGGTGACATTTCTTTTCTACAACAATGCTCTTTTCACAAAATTATTTTTTTCGTTTCTATGTTGAAATAGTATTCTTTTCTTGAATTTGGCATTTCTGTGCTGAAATAGTGTTTTTTTTTATTCTTACATTCCATATTTACATAAAATGCCACCCTAAAACAATTTAGCAAAAATATTTGTGTAAATGCTGTAGCACCCATTTTTAATAACCATTTTTAAATCCAAGATACAAAAAAATGAAAAGAAAAAACAGAGAAAAAAAAAATAACTAACCATTTTTAAAAGTAGTCTGAAAGCAAAAATCAATAAATCATAACCATCACAAAAGATACAAATCAAATTCGTATTTGGGAAACTAAACCCTCCCAAAATATGATATTGATTATCCAAACTTCAATGATCATCAATCTAATAGAACAGAAAAATATATCCCAAATCGAACCAAATAGAGTGGACTCAATTTGGATGGTTGGCCTTGACTTCTTGGGGTTGGCATAAAGGTGTCAAATTTGGGGGTAAATCATAAGCGAATCAACTTGATTCGGTGCGAATCAAATCAAAACCGAACCTTATTGAATAGGATTTGAATTGTGTATTTAGAACTTGATGAAAAACCAAAATTAGACTGGATCAATTGATAAGTCAAACCAAATCAAACTAATAAGCCCAAAACCAAACTAGCTCAAATCAATATTTATTGAATCTACCTAGCCCGATAATTGCCCGATAGAGCCTATTAATCCAATTTTCTTACTACATATACATATGGTAAACTGAAACCGAATTGATAACGGACTGATAAGAGTCCATTAAGCCAGTCTGATAACAAACTGATATTAGACTTGCTCATTAACTAACGTGTACAGTACAGCCCACTTGCAGTCCAAACCTCTTATTGGACATGTTTTAAGATGCCCCAAAAACACCTAAGACAGACTTAACCAGGACCGAAACCAACCCACGTGACTCAAATGTCCTTTTTTCTAATTTGGGTTAGTGATTCTAACATCACACCATCAGGGACTTTTTTTTCCTTCCAAAATCATCTTCTTCGTTTTTTTGCGGGAAATTTATTCAGATCTTTCCTTGACAACTTTATGTATTAGACAGAAGTTTCCTCTCTTGAGAAAAATGACACGGATTGTCCCTAAAACACTGTTTTCTGTGTTGACTGGAGCAAGAAAACTCATGAAAAGCAGGTTACAAATTTCTTGGATCTATGGATCGAAAGGAAGTCAAGCTGTCGTCGACGCTATCAACAGGACCTGCCAAGCAAAGAAGTAAGCTCTACTGTTCATTCAATCGTATTTGAAGGATGCACAGCCATCAAGAGACTTCAAGAAAGCAGCATTAGAAGCATGGATGGATCTAGGATTGGTCCTCTGTCTTCCTTTCGAAACCCATCTGACACGCTCATCCGATTTGACTCCCCATGTTGCATGGGATCGGCTATTTCGATCCGATCCCTTAAACCAGGTAGGAAAAAAAATATTTTTATTTATTTATTTGAAAAATGTTTAGTAAAATTTTTGTCCTTATTCTTCAATAATTATTTGACAAGGGAATGGAAAACCTTTGATTAGAATCTTTCCATATATGCTCCGTTTGTTTGGACGTAAAATTTTATGTGTAACATTTTAAATGTAAAAAAAATTCCAATGTTTATTTTTAAGAGAGAAAATGTAGTGATCTCTAAGGGAGATGGAAAAGGAACTTCATCTTTCTTTTACTTACTGGAAACAAATTTTAAAATTTTGTTTTACATATAAATATTACACATAAAATTTTACATCGAAGCGAACAGAGCAATGAGAGAAAAGGTGGTGATGGATTTAGATTTTGTGAAACCAGGTCACTTGGGTAGCTCTGATTTGCTTGAGAGAAAGAACAAATAAAACTAAGTCAAGAAAAAACAAGCCCAATGCCGACTGTCAGGCCATTGGGCACAGAATAAGTCTAGGAACTCAGGTTCTAATCCTGCTCTTTGATTGCATAAATCTAAGAATTCACGTTTGTAGTAAAAATAAGTTTCTGGAGTAAGTTTAAGATTTGGACAGAATCATATACTAATGATCTCATATAAATTAACACAAGTATAAAAATAAATAATGTATTTGAAGAATAAGAAACAATAAGATAAGGCTGAGTCGTGCCACCGATCACTCTCCTTAAGATTAAATTCACACCTTACGTGCAAAGAGTTCCCGTGAAATAATCCCCAAGATAAAACAGTCCCGGTAATTTGAAACATCTTTCACTTAGGTTGCACTCCAACAAGTGGTCTTCGTCAGAATCCCGACGGTTACAATTAACACTCGAAGAAAATATAACTTTTCTTGTATTTAAAATAGAGTAAGGTTGAAGGGAGATAGAGAGTTCTATACGAACTTGAATGTAACCTTATGCCTTAGGACTGTCCCCTTATTTATAGAGGACGAACTTCCAAATCAATGGGTACAATGGAGAGTTGTATCCATCCAACGGGGTACAATAATGGGTACATCCTTTGAATAGATGGCCTGGATTTGATCTCCCAATGATCATATAGATCAACAGTTGAGATCATACCCCTTCAATCCGTATAGGTACAAAACCATGTGTAGATACCTATCCAAGAATACTTACCTCTACTTATGTAGAGATATACTCTAAGAAATAATTAGACCCACGGATCTATCCACACCCGCACCCGCACCATATAATTAGTCTCTTCAATCTTGTTTCCTTAGCAATGTAAGACTAAAAAAGTCCTACAAGGTAAACCAACCAAAAAACACATTGTGAGAATTTTTCTTCCAAAAAAGAAAATTTTGAAACTTTTCAGTTGTGTTTTGAAAAAACCAACAGGGTTCGAGTCTTGCTCTTTGACTGCACAAGTCTGGTAACTCGTATGTGTCTAATTGAAATGCCAAAAGCCCAAGAACTGATGGAATGCGTTAAATCAAGCTATTTAACCTATCACATACTAGGTTGCTTGTCCAATCTAGTGCCTATACACTAGATAGAGCCCCATTAGACACGTAACACTCGATTCGAGTCTTGCTCTTTATCCAGATGTGTGTATGCTCCCTACCCCCCCCCCCCGCGCCCTCATTCTTTCCTCCCACAATGAGGGAGCACCTTTGGTGCCCAATTTCATATCTTGGCCCCACAATGAGCAATATGTTGGGTTGTGTCTTGTATTAATTCGGAGTGATCCATACAATTATTATTAAACTTAGGGGGGTGCAGAGATAGGTGGGGGAAGTACTGACCTTTTGTATACTGGGATAGGATATTTGTGCGGGATTAAAGATGAAAATCAATAAACCATACCAGGTCTGTCAACCAAAATAAACTTTTGCCTTAAAGATAATAGAAATAGGATTTCACTTTTTATATATAGATTGTGTACGTATATGGTTTCGCCTAGTAGGAGGATAAATTTGATATTACACATCGTCTCCTCTCCCCATTTAATTGTGGAAACTACGATCGTTTACATACACATTTGTACACAAAACCTTTTACCATAGAGGACAATATTGTTGGGGTGCCACGTTTGCCTAAAAGACCAAAATCTCTACTCTCTTGTTTCTTAAACTTGAAAAGTGGCAATTCAATCTTGGCCATGTCTCAGGTATGAGATAGTCATTTGGGGTTCGGATCCTCTCTTATCGTTCAAGGGAATCTAGTCGTGATTCAGCAATTAGAGTTCACTTATCGTGTATGCTAGTACATCGATATGGATGACTAGAATTCACGATATACACGTTGAGTGAACTCCAACAATTGAAGAAACTGAATAACAATGGAAGATTTTTTTATACCTGGTTGTGAATAACACAGGAAACAGATTAAGAGTGTCATAATCGTCAGTCATTTGCTACATAAAGCACTAAGTGGAAACTTTTGAGGATGGGTGACCACAAGTAGGTAAGATCGAGTTTTGAATGGTGATTTAATTTGCCTTTTTTAGTTGGTCAACATCTTTGATACGAAACTGCCAAGTGGAAACCCGATTTGAGAATGGGTTGTCAACACGTGGCAAGTTGTGGGGCTCAATATAATCTTCTACCCATTTTTAATTTTAATAGGTAAGCACATAGAGAGTTGGATTGATTCACTTGTATTATGGTGTGATCCTTGCCAATTGAACTGTAGATTTTTATCCTCATTACGATTAGCGTCAGCTCAAATCTAATTTTTCTCAATGAATGAGTATGAGATTTGGATTCTGTCGGCACCTTAAAAAGGATCAGAACTTATTAAATCAAGTTTGGATCACTTGCATATATATGTACTCTCTATGGGATTTCATCACAGTAGGTATAGTATGGGACCCAACTCTAGAATATGGGACCAACTGAATATGAATCGTAATGAAACCCATGAAAGATATTATTCTCCTCTAAACTAATACCTTGCTTAAAGTTTCTATTAATGAAATAATCAAGGCTGAATATAAACTATTTCGATTAGTCTTTTAGTTTCTTTAAATTTTTATCACGAATTTTGAAAGGAGAGGGGGTTAGGACTTAGAAGTGTGTTTACCACATTGAAGAGGGCATATAATAGTATTTCTTTAAATTAATGATATTGGTTTTCAATAAAATATAATCATTTAATTTTTTTGATCTCCCAAACTCATAGAAGACTAAAGGTTACATCTGTTATCTCCTCTTTTTTTTTTTAATCTTTTAAAATTTATATTTTTTATTTTTTTTTACCTACCTATCTATATGCTCAATGGGACATTAACTCCGGCTACTTAGAGTTACAAGAAAAAAAAAACAAAAAAATAAGAGACACTAACCAACTGACAAATTATCCACATGTAAGGGTTAAATTGGTTCATAAATGATTTATTGGTTTAATTTGGTTCAAGATTTTTATAATAAAAATTAAAACTAAATTGATTAATAATTGATTCTTATTCTCTAAACCAAAATTAAACTAATTATCAACCGGTTTATTCATACCAGATCATAAACGGTTTCTTATACAGTTCATGGGCAAGAGCAAAAGTTTTGAACTATAACGAAATATGCTGACTACTACAGTCTCATATATGTGTATCTCTTCCTCCAAATATTTTAAATATATAATAAATACTATAATATAAAAATAACACATTATATTATGCTCCCCACCTCAAGTGCATTGAAGGAGCTAGGAAATCAAACCATTCTCAGTTTTTATTTAATAGGTTTTTATTCTATTAATTGACGGTGTAACGGTTAGAACTCAATCTCGAACCATTTATTTGTATACAAAATTGAAATCGAACTGTTTCGTTTCAGTCTAATTCAATTCAATTTTTATCAGACGTTTTGGTTCATTAATTTATCCACATGGCTCAAAATAGTGAACGGTTATGGAAAGTTCATCAAAACGGGTCATCAAAATGAAATTTTCTCTCCAAATATTGGTACTTTACGTGTCCAGGATTTATTTATTTTTATTTTTTTGATAAGCAAGGAAAACACATACCAACACCAAAAGGGTTAACCTCCATAAATGAATTTAAAATGCCTATTTCTTCTTTTCAACTATTCTCCTCGTGACTGTAAAGCCAAGAAATTTTCGCTACTCTTTGCCATGGAAATTTTTTTTATTTAACGCGTTTGCAATCCTTGCACTCCATCACAATATTTTTTTTAGACATTTCATCTATCAATTTGTATATTTTATATGTTTTTGTATCTCCTCGTGGAATGTTTTGATAAGTCTATCAAAAGAGGTCATCAAAATGTTTTTTTTTTTTTTTGGTAAAAATCAAAATGAAATTTTGACCTACAAATAATACTCTTAACATTTCAAAATTGCATTTAAAATGCCCGTTTATATCTTTTCCAAACACGTTCTCTTATTGCTTATATTTTTTAGATGTTTGTATTGCGTATAATGTATAGAGAAAAAAATTTTAATTTAATATATATACAAATTCATGCATTTATTGTGATATATTTTTTGGCAAAACATTTTATAACCGCTAAGTTTTTCTGTGTTCTCTCACATAAATTATGAAATAATTTTTCCATCCTCTCTTTAAAATACTTGTATCTATCCTCCCATTAGATTCCACCTTAACTCAAAATCCACGCAGTTGAATAGAAAATCTCAACCCTTATTTTTTTTTTAACATATTTTACTAAAAAAATTTCTTCTTATCTTATTTTTATTTATTTTAAATTAGATGATTCACATGAATTTCACCGCAACCTTCAATTGGTCCCATGCCAACATTTGTCCACTTTTGGTGAAGGGTGAACTAGTTTATTTTTCACGTGGCATAATTTGATTCAGTATCATAATTTAAGAAATCGCATAAGATTTGAAAGCTTAACAAAATTCTATTTTATTTAAGGATTGTTTACCTACATGTACGTGTAGGGTACATGGGATCCCATCACACTATGACCATATCTTACGGATCTCATACTCCCACAGATGAATCCTACTTCACATGACACGTGTCAAGTGAACTCAACCCACCGGACTCTTTCTTTCTTGGTCTTCTGTTTTGACTGCTCTTTAAATACAGAGCACTGTTCCTTGTTTTGTCATCACTTCCAAATCGTCATCGCTTTCATCAACTCTTCATTGGGTGACAATGAGAATTTGAAAACATCAATAAATACTGCAAGGTAGCGTTTCAAACTTTGAGGCTTGCGGCTTCCATTCATCTGGATTAGATAGAGAGAGAGAAAAGATGGTTCTTTTTTCAAGAGGTTTTTCAATAAGAGCACGGCGTGTATCAAATGGTGAAAGTTTCCGGCGAGAGGAGAAGAAAAACGAGAACTGTGATTTGAGTAATTTTAATTGTACATCACTAACAGTGTGGAGGAAGTCCCTCGTATTCAACTGTTATGGATTTACAGTGTTTGATTCCAATGGAAATCTTGTTTATCGAGTCGAACACTATAAACGTGATCGCACTGAAGACATCGTTCTCATGGATGCTTCTGGGAAAGCCATCTTAACTCTGCATCGTAAGGTATCTATCTCTCTATTTTTTTCTCTTTTGCTGCCATAGATTATTTGTTTTATGAGTTGTTAAGAATGAATTTTTCTCTTTTGCTGCCATAGATTATTTGTTTTATGAGTTGTTAAGAATGAAAGAACAAACAAAAGAGAAAGCAAAGATCGAGCAAACACATAATATTATGATGATTTTAAGGTGGTTCATCATCTAATCCAAAATACCTACCTCCATCTTAAGAGAATTAAAAAATTTGTTACTTTTAGAAAAAAAGAAAAAAAACTTTCTACATTTCTCTCTACCTTACAAATTGTTTATGTATGCTTTAATCTTCAATTAAAAATTAAATTTAATATATGTAATTGACTTAAGGATCCAAATCGTCTCCTCTTAGGGATCGGGAGGAGATGCGACTGTCATTAATCGATGCCGCATGGGTGTCGACTGGATCCGAACCGTTCAGTCATTAGACTAGAGGGGTGTCAGCTTGGGCGACTCGGATCCAGCGGATGGTCACGTGTGGATCATCGGCCGGTGGCAGTCGAGTCTTCTCCCAAACCCCTACGAGGAAACGATTTCAATAAATTTAAATATAAATACAACTCTAATAACTGTGTAAACCTTACAAAATACAAGACACAATCCAACAACAATAAACTTGAAATGATCTTGAACAGCACTGATTAGGCGTGATTTTTGTTTGGAATTATTGAAACAGAAACGAAGGTTTGTAGAAAACTGGGCGATATTCGAAGGAGAAGCAGAGGAGAGAGATGGGAAAGCGAAGAAGCCCATCTACTGGGGAAGGAAGCATGTAAACCTGTTGCAGCGGAGAAAGGATCCAAATGTATTGGCTCGTGTGTTTCGTGGGTCGTCGAATAGTTCAGAGAACGGAAATGGTGGATTGGTGATCGAAGGGAGTTATGAGAAAAGGTCATGTCAGGTGGTAGATGATGAGTTGAGAGAGGTGGTTGCAGAGATTAAGAGGAAAGATGATTGCATCCATGGCATCTCGTTTGGGCTGGATGTTTTTCTTTTGATCGTCCGACCAGGTTTCAATCTTGCTTTTGCAATGTCACTGGTTTTGCTTCTTGATCAAATGTTCACCTGAAATTCTTTTTCATTTATCATTCTACTTCTGTTTTGAAATTCTTTCATTTAACCTTCTAGTGCTTTGAAATTCTTTTCATTAATTTACTGCATCAAGTGCCTCTCTCTCTCTCTCTCTCTCTCTCTCTCTCTCTCTCTCTCTCATATTGCTTGACCCCCTCCTACACAGAATCTCAGTGTGTGCACCATGCGTGAAGCCTGATTCAATTGACTTGGGAAAAGGCAATCTTCATGCCGAATCACATCAAGGAATTGCAAGAAAAAAAAAAAAAAAAAAAAAAAAAAAAAGATTTTTTTATTGGGGCTGTTTAGGTGTCAAATAATTTGAATTTTTTTCTCTTTTTTATATATATATATATATATATTCCAGTAATGATAATTTTTATCATTTTACATGTTCATTTAAAAAAAAATGTGTGACACATGAAAATGACACAATTAGTAACCACTTTTAAATTTTATGAAAAATCCAGTTTACCCTTAATTCTTCAGAAAAAATATAAAATAAAAAAAAAGAGTTATCCTTGGTATAGGTGTGAAGGTCGGATCCTCTCCCCAATAGGGTACCCTTCAAGGACCCGCATCACGTTCCATATTTTGTAAGTCCCACATCCAATGGATAGTGATGGTTCCTTTGGACTACACCGTGTCAGGGAAATGATCCTATCTTAATGACAAGCTTGATTATGTGACCCTCAAACCACTTAGTGGCATATCACCCCATGGACGTAGGTCCCCTTGATATGCATTCTCAGAATGCATTTTAGATCAATAACACATTTTAATATGACAAACACAATGCTTTTTATGCATTATCGTTCATGCCTTGCTCTTTTACCCATTCTCTTCCTTTTTTTAAGAATTTATTTTCTTTCTATTATAAGAATGCATTTCTAAGAATACATACAACTAAGGGTGTCAACGGGCCTGTCTGGGCCGGTTTCGGTCCGGACTGAACCGGTGTCGGATTTTATAAGCCCAGCCCAAAACATGTCCATTAAGAGTTCGGGCTGGGGTGGGCTGCGCTGGACACAATAACTAACGGGCTGGTCCGGTGTCGATTTGTTATCGGACTAGGTTTATTGAGGTGATTTCGGGTTGATTTGGTCCGGATCGGGCTTATCGGGTTTATCGGGCCCCTTTTATATGTAAACTATATAGCCTATTTTATTATTTCTATCTATAAAATTAGTATTATTCCTTCCATATGTATGTAATTTAATAAATTATAACAATTAACATAATCTTTTCAACTATAGATTCATATAATTTTCTAGATCATGAAGTGAACTCTAATAGTGTAACACAGTGTATTAAAATTTAAAACCATTAAAATTAAGAAATTGGGCCCGAACGGACCTTACCTGTGTTCGGGTTGGGTTTTATCGATTTTGGGCTAATTCGAGCTTCTTAACGGACCGGTTTGGTTTGGTTTTTGTTTGGGCTGAAACAGTGTCGGGCTTTACAAGCTCAGACCAAAACCTATCCATTAAGGCTCGGTCCGGGCTGGATTCGGGTTATATCGGGCTGGCTCGGTCGGTACTACCGGGCCGGGCCCAGTTTTGACACCCTTACATACAACTGGTATTTTCTAACTTTCTACTGCCTAAGGATATGCCAATGACTATACACTGGTTAGATAAAGATGCTTTGCGCAATTCCCTTCCGTTTGGAATTTGGAGTTGATCGGATTTGAGTTCCTTAGACACGCAATCTGGATCTTCACTTCTGATCAATTGTCTTAGCTTGATGCCCATACTCCTATCCCCTTGGACCAGTCGATTCCATTCTGGAGGGGCCAGAATCCAGTTGAATCAATCCTTAGAATGTTAAAATCAGTATCCGCGCACCGTTCTAGATCTATTGGATTTGGGATCTGTTGTTGCCCTTTTCAAGATCCGCTTCTTGGGTGTCCTGTTGTCCGAACTTGCTTGATTAATCAAATATCATCAATGCTAGTAGTCTTGTAGTTGGTCAATCTTCTATCGATTCATAAACTGTTTATCGGTTCAACTTGTTTGGTTCAATCGAAATTATTATTATAGAAATCACAACTTAAGTTCTTGTTTTCGAACCAAAATTAAACTAATTAACAACCTGTTTATCAGTTTTTTTACCAATTTCAATTAATCAGGTCATAAATGATTTCTCAACACAATTTACGAGGTAAAAAAACAAATATCTAAGACTTAAATAGTAAAAGAAAAAAGAAAATTCCCTATTGACACTTTGAACTTTTTAAAGTGTCAAAGAATTTTTTTTTTGGTAAAAGTGTCAAAGAATTTGATACCTTAACTTTTTTTTTTTTTTACCCTTCAATGTAACACACTTTTCCATTTGAAAAGGATAAACGTAATGATTTCACACTTGCAATCGAATATCTTGTATAGATGACCTTGCCTAAGAATCATAGTATTTGGGACAGAATGGTAATTTACAATGATCTTATTTGACCGGGGCTGCTGCTGCCTGTTGATGGAATGGATTAAAATCCTCTCTTCCAAGCCGAGTCGTTCCTCCAAGTCAACACTCAACCGACAAATTAAACTGACAAGGGATATCGACTAAGATGGAAGGCTCTAATTCATCCGAACCTCAGGTATCACTCATCCAATAAGGATGCCATTTTTCCTCTAGATTCTTTTGGAAGAGAGGATGTGGATCCAAATAGAATGTTCATGTCCATGTCCCCTGTCAAAGAAGGTAAGGTCATGAACCAATAGATGGCAGCCACACGGAAGACAATGGAATTTGAAAATGGTAAGTCAGGATTTTACAATGATACCCTCATCAATTACAAATTAACTTGAAAACCCGATTTTTTATCCATGACTCAAAGTGTTTTCCAGAATGAGACGAAGAGTAAACAAAAGAAGATATCAATTACTAAATACACCTATAGAAATATCCCAGGTATCAATTACTAAAACCAAAACCAAAATGATTAATTTTGGTTTGGTTCGATTTAACTCACTTTTTTTACCGATCAATTTCAATTTAAAATTGACATTCTTAAGAACAGTGATGTAACAAGAAACAGAGATTTCTACTTGCCTCATCCAATGCTCTACACAAGGCAAAGACCAATTTACAACCTTGTCAAGGGAGCCAAATGCCCCGCTTTACACTACAAACCCAAATTATTTGAACCTCAGCTTTACCCAGATAAACCGTTACAAGATAGAACCTCTTTCGCTTTGCTGGATATTATACATACAGAGCCAGATTCCAATCGGAATCTGAATAAACAAACAGGCATTGCCAAGAATGAGGAAGCCCATAACACTGGAAACAATACCATCACTCTTTCTTGCACCTCCCTCTTCCCCAATCCACTGTCAATGGTTTTCTTGGCTTCTGATGACTTTTGCACTCCTCCTGTACTCGAGTGGGAAGTGGCTTCATACCTAGTAGATTTACCATGTCTGTGTTCAATAGCTTAGAATCAGAAACCGAGTCCGCCTCTAATTTACTCGGAGACAATCTACTTGATGCTGGTGTCAAGCACTTTATTAATTCTCTTCCATGATTGTTGTACCCCAGATCCTTTCTCTTATCCACTCTGTGGAACTTGTTTGGCTTTAGCAGTGTCCTCTGGTCATCAACCTTGACCATATCATCAGACCCTATTACTGATTTTGCTGGAATAGACAGAACCACTGATTTTCCTGTTGAATACTTTGACCTGCGGGCTTTCATGGCCTTTTGTGATGGCTTCTTGGGCCATCTGATCTTCCCATTAATTTGGTTTTGTTTCCTGAAATCACTCGCTATATCACAGAGTATTTGAGCAGCAGCCAGTAGTCCCGGAGAATGTACAGCTGCCACAAACAAAGCCAACAAAACAACGGGCGAAAAGTTAAGATAAGAATCAGCAGCAATCGTAAATTGGAAACTAGAAGATACAAGAATATATTAAGCAATAAAACTCATCCATGGTCCACCAACTCATCAATGTAGACTGCTGGGGGCATATCCCAGAGACTATCCAACTTCAGTAACTTATCCTTCTGATCTAGGGCTCAAGTTTCCAGATACAAATTATCAATTTGGAATTTGGGAAAGAATTTCCCGAAAGATAGAAGGGAAGAATTCAGGCAGACTGCCATTGGATACTTTCCCTCGAGGAAGTGACTATAACTTAAATGATCTCATATGCATGGTCGATGTCATCAATGATGATAGATCTTGCACCTATCACCATTATGTATTTTGTTATTGGGTGCTGTATATTACTAGTTGGTAGCTTCTGCTACAATCCTAACTGGTAAAACACAATATGGCAGCTTACTTGTAAAACATTCTCTCTGTAGGAACAACCAATAACAAATACACAAACATCAGAATCAAGTATAGGTCAAAAGGAAACGAAGGTTCTATCCTCGATAAGCTTAAGTTACCTTGTTTCGAGTCTTCTATGATAAATGAATTTGAAGAAAGATTATTGCATCCACCAACAGCAGATTTTATTGAAGAACCATAGCAACTATCAGCACAACCACCTTCGCCTTTCCTCTCGGGCAGCTCTTTTTCAAAACAATTGTCTATATGTTCTTGAAATTGAAAATTATTTGTTGAAGAGCCCTTTAAGATGTCACTCTTTCCTTGATACTTCATAGCCCATTCAGCTTCTGGTGTTTGAAAAAAAATATATATAATAGTTAAAATCATTTTCCAGAGTGTGCAAATAATAATAGAGAAATAAAACTGAAGAAGACACACCCACACGGCCACACCCCAAGCTCAAGAGATGGCGTGAATAACCCCTTAAAGTTGATCTTACCTCGAATATGAGAAGCTGGAAGAAATTTTCCAGTAGATGATGATGACTCATGCCAAGGAAGTTTAACATGCACGAAGGGAACTTTTTCATCTTCAGGAAGACCTAGTTTTAGTCCTCTTGAAGGAACTAAACTGTGATCATAAGTCAACGAATCCAAGTCTGAAAAACAACCACAGGCATCCCCAAGAGAGCTGGCAGCACTTCCTATCCTTACCCATCGAACTTGACATGTGCTCTTGGTTGTACACAGTTTGCCCACATCAACATTGGTTTTACATGGCAGACCAATATTATGCGACCAAGAAAAAGGAGGCAAGCCAACTCTCTTAGATGTTAGTTTGCTTGAACGTAGATCTGCAGAACTCCTTGAAGACACGGCTGGCTTGGCCACATCCAACAGGAGAGAATCCAAATCTTTGGCCGGTGGTAGTGCTATGTGTACCAGCATATCTTTAGGCTGAAATAATGAGGAATTGTTCATATTGGCAGAAGCTCCAGGGTTGTTACAAGAATCTTGAATCTTAAGGAAAGAAGGGCACAAGAAACACAATAATTAACCAGAAGTCCTCAATGTCACTTTTACCAAGTAAATAAGTACTATATTTAAAATTGAGCGAATCTAAGATATCCCATTGAGTAGAGCCCAAAGGAGACTATAGAAAAGTATCACAAATTATAAATATGAGTGGGTATGCCTCAGCATACAGTCCAGTAACAGATGACAAGGTAGCTTCACTGCCCCATCAGAACAGACTAGGTCAGAGAACATCTTGCCAGACCAGTCAAATCCTTTTTGAAGTAGGATCCACAAATTTATCCAACTGTCACCCCTGAACATGGGCCACTTATACAGCTGTGCTACTTAGGAACACATTATTCATGATCAGATCCACCAGTAACTGGCATTTCTTTTGAAACATACCTTTCTGGATGAAGTTAAATTTGCTGTGTTGGTATCCACTTTATAACAGTCCATACTGCTTGTGCCGCAAGAACCAGAAGTCACTAGCCATGTCAGTGCTTTTTGCACAGGTCTCTGGAGCTGAAGAATTGAACAAGCCTTTCGGACAGAATGTAGAATATTTTCATTTGTATTGGCTGCCTTCTTCCCTTTGTCTTGGCATAAAGTAGGACATTTGTAACTGCCATCAAGGAGTTCATTCAATGACAACTCATCTACTTGCTTCGTTGCATCATGAATATCTGATTTGGGACCATATATTCCTGATATGAAATGTCCCCAGTGCAATAATAAATTTCATGTAAGAAAAACTTCTAAAGGCAAAAGCTAGAAAGAAAACTTGGAGGAACAAAAAAAAACAGAGAAATAAGCAGAATGGATAATCAAATCCTTATTCCTGTTTCTTTTTTCTAATTACCGGAAAGTGCAAGGAAAATGATAATAATCATACAAAATTATCAAGAAAAATACATTTTTCAGATTTGCAGAGCAGATGCGGATAAGAATAAGAATGATTGCCATCACTTTTGTGTCTTTTGTCCCTTAAGGACTAAAACTTTCCATGTCAATTGAAAGATACCTACATATAGAATCTTACAGATACATATTTCAGTAAATGGCCAACTTTCGAAAGTGGTAATTTTGATAATGACATAGTTGTCAAGGCGTCGCCTAGGCGCCCAGGCTGCCTTGGGTCGCCTTGGAAAATCGGGCGGTCAAGCCTCCATCGCCTTGGTTCGCCTTGGTGCCTTGACAACTATGGATAATGATAAGAACTTAGCACTCCTTGCCATGAGCATCCCATTACATCCCAAGCAAGTATTTTAGGTGTTTAGATAAAAACATGGTTCCGTCAATTTATTTCTTGATATCACATAAATTTTGCAATTTTGGAAGCATATTAAGGAAGAGGGTTCACTGCAATCATGGTGAGGACAAAATCCAGACAAGATCTGGATACACAAAACCCCAAGAGGTAGCTCAGTTGGTAAAAGACCAACACATCAAAGAGGTCATGAGTTTAACTCCCCGTGGGACCTAAGTATCAGGTAAAAAAAAAAAGGAGATCTGGATACACAACATATGCATAACATGTTTCTAACGCTTAAGTGCTTGAATGCCAAAGCCTACATCAGTTCATGTGCTTACCATGAGTTATGTAGACAAGTATCCCACTAAAGTGATTAACACTAGATAACCACAGAAATAATCAAGATGACAAGCCAAGAAAAAATTTGAAGGATGATGTCATACCTAGAATGTTATTCCCTCCTACAGCTGAACTAGAGCCCAATAGACCAGCCTTTGCAAAGAAAGGATCCAATTTATTCTTTGCCTTAACACGTTTGCCATCATGGCCATGCTTCTGTTTCAGGAGCCTAGATTTTTCTGCAATCAACAACACACAAAAAGTAACATAAGTACAAAAAATTTTAAAAAGTACAAAAAAGGGATACGTTTATATATTATAAACGAACATAGACAAACATATATGATATACCACACTTCACTCTCTATGATGTCTTAACTTCCCCAATCAAAAAATATCAAGCTGGTTTAGAATTCTAGAAACTGATATCATCAACTATGCAACAGGACAACAAGAGAAAGTGTACATACCATCATGTTTCCCAACTTAAGAGTGCCTTTTTTCATGTCAACCATATATGACCACAGTTGAAAACTGGAATCCTTAATCAAGCAATTTAATTAAAACAAGCTGAGGGAAGGCTACACAACCAATGCTTTTAAAAATTCTTTCATTTCAGATCCAGCCAATACATCCCTAATTAAGTAATAGAAAACTACTCATCTGAATGCAGTCAAAATTTGGGAGTCCATCTGACATAGCAATCCACCAAGATTTCAAATATAGGCTAATACCAGTCTGGATTACCAGACTGGGATCACCAGACTGGGACCCGTATCAGATGATAACAGCTCAATCTATTATACATGGCAGACCAACCAATGCACATTAAATATAAGGGTTTTCTACAGATTTAATCATCCTGTCCATATCAATATGCATTGGTACCTCCTGGGAATTAGTCAGATTTCTATACCGATCCCTAAATCCTTGCACTCTACGAAGGAGAATAAACAGAACCATAACTGAAGTGCTGACCCACTTTATGTCCACAAATTTCAGTCATTAATTACTTATTCCTCATTCACTCAGAAACTCTTTAATAATGAAATTAAATTTCAAACAAAATCTACAACTTAGGCTTTGTTTCATACAAATAAAAATTAGAGTGTATTAGATATAACTAGAATTTAAAAAAAAAAAAACAGAAAGGCTACATACATTCTACCCCTCCCCAGACCCTGCAATAGCGAAAACCTCATGCACTAGGATGCCCTTTAGGGCAAACAGAAAACCTCATAAAAAAATTATTTCTTCAAAAGGAAGAAAAAAAAATTGCAAGTTGCTTATAAAGAATCATCAAATTAATTTATCTATCACTAAAAAGAAGTGTCCTTCATAAGATGGAGAACATGCATAGACCTTACTAGTCCTTCAGAAGATGTCCCATTAGTTTAGTCAGCATTTTGCCTTCTAATCACGGGACAGTCACTAACACTTATTAGAACCTCTAACTAGTTTCCAAATCATCTCTGCAACTTTTAATATCTTTAACTATCAGATCCCACACACATGGTCTCGCCTTCTAAATCCTTGTTAACAATAAGAGGGAATGGACACCATTACCGAGGTCCATTCCTAGTGCTGTTAAGAAGACTTAATCAATATTCTGTCTACCATAGCAGCAGCAGCAGCAACAATGCAGTGTGCTGTCCATCCCCTCTTATCGATAACAATCCTAAATTGAAATAATTGACACACAGAGTCACAAGATCTAACAAGAATTGAAGTGATTCAGTACCTTTTGTACAATGTTTTACAAGCCTCAAAGCCAGAGAAAAGGGACAACCCCCCCCCCTCCCTCCCCACCCAATAAAAAAATAAATAAATAAAGAGAAAAAAGAAGAAAGAGATTGGACATTGTTTCATCAATGTTAGGGGGGCACCTTCCATTATTGAGTTAATTAAGAGCCTATTATCAAATAGAGTAGTTGCAGATTGGCTATTAAATTAAAAACATTCAGCTTTTAATTTAAAGCAAGTGATGTTTTGTTAAGTTCTCTGTATTGAGATACCACATACATTAGTAATGCACTAATGGAGCAAAACCATAAAGAGGTTGCATATTATTAAGTAGAAAGTACTTTAGACAATGGTTATAAACGTCCTTGTGTTGGGGATTTATCGTATGAATTGAGTGCATTTGGCAAGTATCGAATAAAGATACCATCTTCGTAATTGATGGCATGAATTTCACAGCCTTTCAGGGATCAGATTCTTTATAAATGCCTATAATCACAACCAGGGCACACATCTTTACTTCATCCCATCAAAGGAATGAAGAAGTGTGAAGTGTCATTGAACCTATTGGTTGTCTGGTTTTTGTCCCTTGATTATAGTCCCGGAACCTAAGGGAATAAATGTTTCCACAATGGTCGAACATTAAGTAAATAAACAAGTGGTTGTACAAAATATTCTCTATGCCTATAAAAATAATGCATGTAAACATATTCGTACATATACATAAATATACCGATACATATTGGGATGACAACGGACATATTACCAGCGAATGTGCACTTTGCTTGACCAGATCCAAGCTTCCCAGACATAGCAATGCTATCATCAGTTCCATCAAGGTTCGTGGTATCTTCTAATTTATCTGTTCTTTGTCTCTTAGAGCAAGGGCTAGTACTCCGAACTTTTCCTGCTTTCCGATTACACTGTTTACCAGCACTCTTGGGCAACATTAAAAGAGAACTATTTAAATCCCCACATTGTTTTGTGATATTTTCACTCTGAAAATTGGAAGGTTGCTTTTCATCCCTACAAATTCCAACTTCAGCCTTCCTGCGCCTGGAAACTGAATCTTGTTCTGAAGTGGAAACAACACACATTACATCTGCAATGAACATAAAGAATGTAGCATTAATTTATATGGTAGAGAAGCTTGCAAGAACAAATGTTATACTACAGCGGATGGAAAACTTTCCAGAAGCCACAATATCATGTAAGAACTTATGTCCCATGCCATGTGTGTGTGTGTGTGAAAGAGAGAGAGACTAAATGGTGTGTTCGCGGGACACTAGCGCTACTCGTGAAAACCTAAAATTAATAAGGTTTAATAAAAAAAAATATATGTTACGTGCACATCTCCCTGCCAGACTACCATATACAAAAGTCCCCGGCCACATAATCACAGATAAAATTCATAAGTCCAATCAAAACATAAACCAACAGCGAAAAAAGGGGGAAATGAAAGTGAGCAAAAGGGAAGACTGGAAGTTGACCATTAGGGCTGCACGAAGATATGCAACCGTTAATCGGAGGGCTTCCGACAATGGAAACATAGTCAGTTTTCCGAGCATCTGCTTCTTCAACCGTAGTAACCCCAGCTCTACTAAAACCCTCAGTAGTCAAAAGCTTCGAGACAGCCACAGCCGCCGGAAGAGGCAACTCCACCGCATCCATCATCAATAAACAAGCTTGGACATTAGAAGTACATAATAAATAAAGGATCAGAAGAAGAAAACCAGTGCCGCTACCATGATTGATGATTTCAAAGAATCAAGGAGGAGGAAACGACGTCATTTCTACATCTAATTGAGGCTTCTTTCCCCCCAGAGAAGACGGTTCCATGGATTCAAATAGGACTCAGCAATGATTAATTGATAATAGTAGGGTTTGATGGACTGATAGAAGCTCAATTTCTCTGCAATCAGCTTGAGACGGTCAAAGGAGGCGCACGAGAGCCCAAAAATTTGTTTCTAGGGCTTCAGCTTGGGGGAGTTGAGAAGTATTTATAGTTTTCGGGAAAGGCGAACTCTCGCCCGAAAAACCCTTCCTCTGACTAAGATTCCGGCGAGTTTTCCGTCGGAGCAATCCATACCATCTGTTTTTTGTTCGTATTGCCACGTGTTGATTCGAAATATCCATAGCCAATTGAGTTTTTTTTTTAAAAAGAAAAGAAACAGAAGCGTTAAAAATTATTGGTAGATTATTCGATACTACTCATGTCCGCCATGATCGCAATTGAATATCTACATCCTCATGACAGGTAAGCCTCATCAACTCATCAACAGTAAAACTACACAGTCCATATGATCAGGAGGTGCTGCTTATTGGTTACTTATGTGATGTGCTGTACAGAGCAAATGCTCTACACAATGGTATAGTATTATAGTCTCATGGAATAAGCTAGAGCCTCTTGCTTATGAAATTAAGCCGTCCATGTGTCCCTAAGCAAAAGATCCCCATCCTACATTAGTAGTACAGAATTCTTATTTCATTGTGGGAAATAAAACTAGCTTTTACTACATAGTCTACGTACAAAGAGTTTCCCACGTGGCCCAATTATGCCATTTGGGTAGTTTGGATATGCTCAAATTTAATGAATATATCCAAGAAAATTTGAGGAGAGATAGTATCTCATTTGGGTGGATGACATTTAAACTCGGATGAATCCGAATCCTTTATTCAAGCCAACACCAAACCAAAAAGTTGAGCCAACAAGAGATATCGACTTGGATTCATCCGAGCCTCAAGTGTTGTCCATCCAACGAGGACACCACCTCTCCTCTAGATTCTCTTGAAAGAGAGAATGTGGATAGATAGACTTGAAAATTACACGTGGCAAATTTCAGCGATAACAAAATGAACTGTACCATAAAATTCTAGGTTTTTGGGGATCACAAGGTTCTTTCGGACAAACCCTCCTCCACTACTATCAATGGGTCTCGGATTTAATTGATCAAGCCACAGATACATGGAAAGTGGAGCTGTTACATTCTCGAGATGGTGATCAACTAATTTGGGCTGGTACTAAAAATGGAAAATTTACTGTTAAATCTGATTATTTCTTGTTATCTCATCTTCGTGAATTCGAATTATCTCTTTTTCCTTTTTCTTTTCGTAGTAATGCTTGGAAATGGACTCTTACTTCAGTTTGGCGAGGTATCTGGGGAAGTCAGACGTTATCTAAAATCAAACACTTTCTATGGCGATGCTGCGCAGATGTCGTGGTCTCTAGTGCTACTCTTCACCGTCGTTGCATTTTGATGGAGCTTTCCTGTCGGCGATGTGGTGCTGTTACAGAAACCATTGATCACATTCTCATCCGTTTTGCCCCTATGCTCGTGTTGTTTGGTTTGGTTTGATTTGATTTGGTTCGTCTATGATTTTGTTATTCCTGATCAGACGGATCTCAAAGTTTATCAATGGTTGCAGACTATTCTCAATGTTTCTTCCCAATCGAAGGATTTGGCTCATCCGGTTTTCCCTTTTGCCACATTTGTATGCTGGACAGTGTGGAAAGCACGAAATGGGTTCTATTTTGATCAGAAATTTGCCTCACCAACTGAGATTATTTTTGGAGCAGAGAGGGCGTTTCGGGAATATCAAGAATCAATTCTCCCCCCACCTACTCTCACAGATTCTGATCGGTCGACTACGCCTTCTTTCTGGCGCCCTCCTCCTCCTGGGAATGTTAAAGTTAATACGGATGCTGCTTTGAACCTGGACAACTCAGGCAGTGGACTGGGGTTTATCCGGATTCCGCATCCTATCCTCCCAGAACCACTGGGAGGACAGTGGCAACCTGCCCTGGATGACCGCCACGTGGCTCTCAGTAAATCCGAGACCCACGTCCGAGCCAACACCCAGCCGACAAGCCGAGCCGACAGGGGTTGTCGGCTCAGACGTGGGTCTCAGATTCAACCGAGAGCCACGTGGCAGCCATCCGAAATGGGTTGCCGCGTCCTCCCAAAATCACTGGGAGGAGACGATGTGCATCCGGTTTATCCTTCGTGATGCACAGGGCTAGATTTTGTTAACTGTTTCAACTCAATATCCTTTTTTATCCCCCGCCATAGGTGAGGCTCTGGCCATCCGTTCGGCCATTGGAACAGCTCTTAATCATGGTTTCACATTTCTTCAGGTTGAATCCGACTATATGGAAGTCATCCAGTTGCTCCATAATGCTAATAGGGAGGGGGAAGTGTATTTACAATCCATCATTAGAGATATTAGGGCAATGGTCTCTCAGGTTGAGTGTATTTCATTTGGTTATATTCCCACGCAGAGAAACTTTGTGGCTCATCACCTGGTTTGGATGGCTGTGTCCATTTCGGCACAATGACATGGCCACCTTTCACTCCGTGGCTTCTCAATTTATGTACAAGTGAATTTTTTTTTTTTTTTTTGTCTTCGTCAGAATCTCGACGGCTACAATGAACACTCAAACAGAAACCGAAACCGATTGATTTTGATAACTTAGAAAAACAGAATAAGGATGGAGGAGGGAGAGAGAGAGAGAGAGAGAGATGTGTACGGATATACTTTATTGTAACCTTCTGCTAATGGACTCTTATTGTATTAATAGAGAAGATGTCCTAAATCAAAGGGTACGATGGAAAGTTGTACCCATCCAACGGGTTGTGATGAAAGGGTGCGTCAGTAGAATAGATGGTCCAGATTTAATCTCTCCAACGATCATAAAGATCAATGGTTGAGATTAAACTAATTTGAATTCATATCTATTCAAATACGTCATGTCTCTATGTATTCAAATACGTAGAGACATATCCTTTCAAAAAAATAATCCAACGGATAAACCCGCACCCGCACCTGCTCAGCGCGGCGCGCGTGTGTGTGTGAAAAGAACCCCGGACCCCCCGGACCCTTTCATTTAAGGGCTCAAGATGTTATAGGTCATACAATACATATATACCTCCTCAATCATTTCTTCTCCAAGCAATATGGGACTAAAACAAGTCCTACAAGCTATGCCAACCAAAAAATATAAGTGGGAAAATTTCCCTCCAAAACCAAAATTAGAAAATAGAGTTAAAATTTTGAAGCTTTTGATGTTTTTGTTTTTTAAAACTCTAAAAACCCAACAACAAGTGAAGCTTCGCTCTCTTTGGTGTCGGTTAATATATAGTTTATTCCCACCTGGGGGCTACGACAAGAGGATCCTTTGTCCCCAGTGTTAGGATCGGGAGACGCAAACAGAAAGAAAAAACACGAAGATTAACGTGGTTCAACACCCCATTGTGGGATGCCTACGTCCACGGAGAAAAAGAGAATTCTTTATTGCCAAGAAACCTCTACAACTCTCCACCCGACAGTGTTCTCCTCCTACTTCACCTCCGCAGCTGTCACCCGGCCTTTTCTTCTAGGGTTTTCCCACGAGAGACAACATATATAGGAAACCTAGAAATCCTAATCCCACTACAATTATAAGTTTATCCTATACATGTAATAGACCAAATTCTAATACAAGTACAACTCTATTAATTGTGTGGACTCCACAGAATACAAGACACAACCCAACAAATCTCCACCCGGCTTGAATTCGCAAACCACCACCTTGAAGAAGAACCCGTTGACGTTGAGTCCGTCGGAAACCCTGTCTCTGTCAAATCGCTACACCCAAACGGACATAGCCTACACCGGTCCGGGTGTCCCGTGCGTACTCACCGCCGTACAAAGTGATGTGACTCTACCTCTTCCACCGCCACGGCATCACCGGGAAAGATAACATCACACACGACTGCTTGCAACTCCGGATACACACGGAACCCGAGTCTCTCACCTATGCACCTCCGGTAGCGGACCTAGAGAACCCGACTCCTTATCGCGCCTTGCTAGTCCTTCTTTACCCACGGTACAAGATCAATTGGCCATTATGTGTACCGTGCCTGGGATTCAAATCCCCCCTTTTTTTTCTTCTTCTTCTTCATCATTTCGTGCCTCCTTCGTTCTTCAAAGAACCCTAGCTCGATACCACTTGTTAGGATCGGGAGACGCAAAGCGAAAAGAAAAAACACGAAGATTAACGTGGTTCAACACCCCATTGTGGGATGCCTACGTCCACGGAGAAAAAGAGAATTCTTTATTGCCAAGAAACCTCTACAACTCTCCACCCGACAGTGTTCTCCTCTCATCGGCCTCACTCTGTTGTCACCCAACCTTTTTCTTCTTCTAGGGTTTTTCCCACAGAGACAACATATATAGGAAACCTAGAAATCCTAATCCCACTACAATTATAAGTTTATCCTATACATGTAATAGACCAAATTCTAATACAAGTATAACTCTATTAATTGTGTGGACTCCACAGAATACAAGACACAACCCAACACCCAGCATTGTTTATCCAGTATGCTCATGGTTTGTCTTCTATTCTACAGCATTATCAAGAGCAGAGACTTATTAGAGGCATTCAGATTAAACATAAAATTGTTCCATTTAACTCGTTTTCTGTTTGTCGATGATTGCCTCTTATTTTCACATGTTAAGCTAAATGAACTTATGTATTTAAAGGACTGTTTGCATCTTTATTGTTAGGCCCAGGCCAACTGATTAATCTCAAGAAATCCTCTTTCACTTTCAGTCCTAACACCCCTATGCGGTTTGGAAGGTGGTTTTCCAGGGTTCTAAGATCCCATACGACGATGGGTGAAGAAAATGCTTGGGGCTTCCCACAGACTTCGGTATTTCAAAGAGCATCTTTTCCAAGCTCAGGTGGATCGTACGGTTTCCAAAATTCAGAACTGGAAGGCATGTCTCCTTTCGAAAGCTGGTAAAGAGACCATACTGAAATCAGTTGTTTTGCAAATGTCAAATTACGTTGCTTCCCATTTTAAGTTGCCTCAACATGCTATATCCTCTCTGAAACAAGTAGCTGCTCGGTTTTACTGGTGTGAACAATCTAAAACTAAAGGCATTCATTGGCTTTCAGGGGAACCGTTGTGCCTTTCTAAAGAAAGAGGGGGGGGGGGGGCATCCAGGTTTGCAGAATAAGGCCTTGCTGGCTAAGTTGGCTTGGCGAGTTTGGCAGAATCCTAATTCCACTTGGGTCCAGATGCTTAACGCAATATATTTCCCTCACACAGACTTTCTCCAGGCCTCTCTTGGTCATTCCCTCTCATGGGCGTGGCGTAGAATTATGCTGGGAAGAGATATTCTCCTGCAGGGTTTGGTGTGGAAAGTCGGAAATTAATGGAGTTCACATTAAAATTTGGGAAGACCGTTGGTTACCAGGTTTCCGAAATTTTAAGATTCAGTCTCCCAAACCGGAATTCACCACTTTAGTGTATGTTGCTGATTTAATTGATCAAGACCATGCCTCCTGGAAACTTGACCTGTTGTCCTCTTTGTTTTCACCAGCTGAAGTGGACGCTATTTGTCGTATCCCTCTGCCACTGTTTCCCACTGAAGATGTTCTTATCTGGGGTGCCTTGCGTAATGGTAAGTTCTCTGTAAAATCAGTATACCAAATGTTATCTAATCTGCGAGAGCAAGACTTGTCTATACTGCCATGTACATCTCATCGTGATGCCTAGAAGCTAGAAATCTATCCCTTCGAAACTGTGGAAACAAGTCTGGCATTGCAAAGCTCCTCCAAAAGTTTGGGAATTCTTGTGGCGTGCATGTTCTTCAGCTGTGGCCTCTTCGGTAGGCCTTCATAGACGTCATATCTCTGTTGATATCTTATGTAAACGTTGTGATCTTGCTGCAGAAAATATTGATCATATTTTATTATCATGCCCTTTTGCCAGGGCTGTCTGGCTGGGGTCCTCTTTCTCGTTTGTGATTCCACAGCAACATGACCTTTCTCTCCCGGACTGGTTGCAAGTATTAACATCGATTCCAGTTCAGTCCAAGCAGCAAGGTCGTGAGCTTTTCACTTTTGCTGCATTCTTATGTTGGTTTCTTCGGAAGGCTCGAAATGAGCTTTATTTTGAGCATCAAGACGCTTCCCCTTTGGATGTACTTCAGCGCACTCAACGAGCTTAATTACCAGGAATATCTTAAAGTGGTCCTTTCATCACCAGTACACTCTTCTTCTACCTCTTCTTCTAGCTCTCTCTGGAACCCACCTTCCGCTGGCTCTTATAAATTAAATGTGGATGCTGCTTTTGATCCTAAATCTAGGAAGGGAGGTTTGGGTTTTGTGGTTCGTGATGCTAAGGGGCCTCCTTGTTTGGCAGTCTCTTCCCCTGCCTTGTTTTCATCGGTTGTTTCGGGAGAATCTATGAGTTTAAGGGCAGGAATTCAGGCTGCACTACAAGCTGGCTTCTTTCCTCTTGAAGTGGAATCTGATGCTCAACAGATAGTGCACATTCTTAATGGTGCGTCTCAGGGATCGAAGTGATATTTTCTTATCTACTGTGATCTCTGACATTCTGGGTCTTCTTCGCCCAACCCATGTTGTAAGTGTTAAGTATGTTCCAAGGATGGCCAATGGTGTGGCTCATATCCTTGCCAGGCGGGCTTCGTCTTTATCAGGGAGTTTGACAGACTGCAAGATTTACGTTCATCTGATGTCACGGTTTCTCCCGTTAACTCTAATGAATTGACTATTTTCATACCAAAAAAAAAACTTAGATTAGGCTGCAAATTATCATAAATATATAAAATGAAGAAACCTGTTTGTGCACCAATCGTGCATGCACCCATTGTCACTGAATATTTCTTCCCTTTCTCACTTGTTGTGGGTAAAGTGCTTGCCATCATAAAAAAAATAATAATAAAAAAAGACGCCCCCTTCCACAAGGCTTTCGTTACTGCTGGATCTGGGAAATGAGTAGAGAAAAAGCGTTTGCAGTCAAACTTGCCTGGAAATCTGCTATCAGATCTGGGTTCTTAAGCATTTGAATCTTCTGTGACTGCAAGGTGATTATTGACTGTATCTATTGTCTAATCGTTCTATCAAGCAGCCCAAAGAGGAGACTCAAATTAGAAACATCCTATCTGTCCTGTTTCAATTAACAAAATGCCAATAATCTTGACCAAACGAAGGGAGTCTAGGTGTCTCAATTATTTTCTATTCAATAAATTTACCCCTTCAAAGGACTTACGGTTTCAAAAAATTATATTTTTATTTAATTATTTATTTTTTATTATTATTATTTTAAAGCAATGAAAATTGACAAATCCTAATGGACCCAACCCAAGTCTTAGTGGATTACATTCAACGAATTTGGAGTAATTGAGGGAGACAGTCATCCAATTGTCCATCGAATGGGTTGGACTACATCGGCAAGTGTGCCAACCACGCCAACCCATCGAAGGACGACTAGAGTAACTCATGACTGGACGATAAAATACGATCATGAGCCATGGTCTAGTCCTATTTGGTCCTTTTTATATTTTACGGTTACACGTCAACCACAATTATTTAAAAAAATCCTCTTTTATTGTCTTGTCTAATCTTTCCAGTTATGATCCAACAAATATAATTTATTTTATTCATATACCAATGTATTGATATACGTACTGAATAACAGTCGTTGGGTCACTATTTATTATTGAAGAGACTTCGGCGACCCAAGATGATCCAAACCCGTCTCGGATCAAGAATGAGTAACAAACTCAAGAATCCATTTCAGTTCCGTTCCGCACGAGTCTCTATTTAAAAGAAAATAAATAAAAGATGTTGAAACAACTCCCAGTCCATCTCTTCCATCATCAATTCAGAAGAGAGAGGAGAAGAATCATGAACCAGTATTCTTTGTGGGAATCTTGTGGACATACATGCATTTACCAGCTTATTCTTTCTGGTTTAACGATGTGTATCGGTGTACGTATGTCCACAAGATCCCCGTATCGGAACACTGGTTTTCTTTTGTCTGTTAATGGTTATTAGTTTGGACTTAAAGATTGATTCTGAATATGATTTTATTTCATAATTCCATGGGTTTTTTCGTTCTCCAAGTCCAGGCTATAATGGTTTGAATTCTTGATGACCCAAAAGAATGGAGTTGTACATTCTGAGACTCAAAAGCAATCGATCATGGCCAAAACTGATCCAAAACCAATACAGATCGATCAACCGATTACTAACACCATGATGGTGAGTCTTTCTGAATCCCATGTGGGATTTTATAGGCATTGCTATTATTAGAGTTTTGTTGGGATTTCTTATGAATGTTAATGGTGTTTTGTTGGGATTTCTTCTTTCATGTTAGCTCTGCTCTCTCGCTTTTTTAAACACTTGGATCTTCTTATCAAAATAAATAAATAAATAAATAAACAACATGTGGATTTTAATTTCAATTATATTTGCTTTTTCTAACTCTTTTTTTTTCTGATATTATATAGTTGCACGCATATAGATATATGTTGTATGTGGAAATTGATCCCCACAACGCTAGTGTGGATATCTTCTTCCGCACTCTTACACATAATGAAGTTGCAACAAGGCCGGGTTGGGTCGGGTTTTTCAAAACCCTAACCCCAACGCTGACTATTGAAACTTAACCCTAACCCAACCTAATCCTATCAGGGTCAGAAAATGTACAACCCTAACCCTGACCCTGACAGGGTTGGGCCTAACCCTAACCTGCCCTGATTGACTCTGACAAGGCCGGGTTGGGTCGGGTCAACCCTGATTAACCCTGATTCAGGGTTAGATTGACCCTAAACATACAACAAATTATCAAATAACAATTACAACTTAAAACATATGACAAATACAAGTAACCTATGATATTCTTTTAAGAACCTAACAAATACAAATCAAATCAGTTTAAATGTTTAACAAGGAACAAATACAAATCATACATATATTTATAAATATATTCAAATATATACAGGGTTGGGTTGGGCTGGGTTCAACCCAGGGGTCAATCCTAACTCAGCCCAACCCTGCCAGGGTTCATATAAAATTAAACTCTAACCCAACCCTGTCAGGGTTCGGGCCGGGTTCAACCCTGCCAGGGTTCAGGGCGGGCCTGGGCGGGTTCGGATTGTCAGGGTAAAACTTGCATCCCATGAAGTTTACTATTGATACTATAACTTTTCTAAATGATTCCAGTTCCTACTCTCTTATTGATCCAGTTTTCTTTTTAACAATATGCATTGGGGAAACCCTAGTTCATGTTATAAATTTTGTATATTGAATATATTTTAATATTAATTTAGTAAAACAAAGAGGGAAACCGGAGTGTGACGGTAAGATTGTCATATTATAATTTGGTAGTCACTGGTTTAAGATATGGAAATAGCTTGTCATAGGTAAAACTATGTACATTCTACCCCTCCTAATACCTTGCAGTAACAAAAGCCGGTGCAAGTTGACACCATAAATTTATTTAATAAGACTTATAAAATCAAATGGATACATCTATTTTTTTCTTTTTCTTCTTTTTTCAGTTTGATTTTGTTTCATCCATTTCCAGCCATGCAGTAGAGGAGGGAAAAAAAAAGCCCCCAACATGTAAAGAGAGTGAGAAATATGGTTAACGGTAACGAAAGGGACAAATTATGGTTACAAATATGTTCTCTTTTTGGTCGAATATGGTTATAGCATTCATTTGTAAGTTCATGACGGTCAAACCTTTGTAGTGAGCCCAAAGTGGCAATGAGGATCACAGCCACTCAAAGTGTATCTGGCCTCACTACAGAGGATCCAAAGTGACCAATGAGAACATCCTGATACACTTTAAGTGGTTGAGATCCTCACTATCGCTTTTGCCTAATTACAAGAATCCCAATCTGTAACTGTCTTGGTAACAATTGATTTTCTCAAATCAAATAGTTAAATTTTTTTTTTCGTTAATTGTTATTTTGTTTAAATAGGCAATCATCCTTGGAAAACTCCTAAAGTTAAAAAAGGGGAAATTTTCTCTCACCCTAAATTCACACCTTTCTTTTTTCTTGAAAACAAAAATTCAACCCCTTCTCTCTTTCTCTCTCTCTCTCTCTTTAAGTGTTATGTGATTATGGGAGTAATTTCGAATCAAAATCGATAAACCAAATTAAACTAGCATGTAAAAATCAAATTGAAATTCAGTTTTAGTTACAAAGTCTAATAATCGGTTCAGTTTTAATTTTAATCGAGAAATTGTCGGTTGCAAGCCAATACACTGAATAAATAGTTAAATCAATTGAAAATAATAATATCTCATATTCTCTCTCTCTCATGTTTTCTTATCATCATCACTTTATTTATGTTAAATTTGATGGACTCCCACGCTCTTTCAACTATAATATGCAGATTTTCATTCATTGATTACTCTCTATGTATGTGGGTGGTGGATGTGTAGGGAGAATGTTGATTCCTCTCTATGTATGTGGGTGGTGGATGGGTGGAGAGGATGTTGCTCTAGCAATTGTTATGCAACGGTAAAAGAAAAAATGTTATATAGGGGAAACTGATTATGAACGAAACAAGTCTAATCAATTACTAATCAATTTTAATTTGTAAAATAGAAACCTTGATTTTGATTTATGTTCATTACATCACAAACCAACACTACAAGAATGTGAGTTAACGGTGGCAGTATGGCGGAGGTCAGTAACAGTGTTTCGTAATAAACATAGCTATTGATATTGTACAATGCAGCGTTTCTTCATACATGGTCAGATCTCAAGATCCAAAGCCAAGATTGCAGTAACCAGATCAAATTTTAAAACTGTTTCTCCCCCTCTTCTTTTGACTGATTGAAATTCCCATAAAGTCAGTTTGCATAGTGTTTGGGCCCCCCCCCCCCCCCCCCCCCCCCCCCCCCCCCCCCCCCCCCCCCCCCCCTCCCCCCTCCCCCCCTTGCCTTGCCCTCCCCCCCCCCTTTCCCCCCCCCCCCCCCCGCCGGGGCGGTTTTTGGTTTAGTTCCCCCCCCCCTTTTTTTGCCCCATAAATTTGCGTATTGATAAATAACAGTTTACATGAATCTCATCAAGGGGAAGAATTTGCGAAAAAGGGAAAGTTTTTCTCTATCCTTGATAAGCATATATCGATCGATCCACCACTGAGACATCGTTATTACTCCTTTTCTTATACTAAACAAATGTCCAATTACAATTTCCATTGTTCGTAATCCATTCCACTAGTAGTGGGTGAAGAGATACCCTCTTCATCATTGGTGGAGAAAAACTTGATCATATAAAGAAGGATAAACTATATAGAAAATTACCTAAATATCAAAGATTACTGTTTAAGCAATATGTAATCAAGTTTTTTATAATAGCAAATAATATAATTGAATATTCATTATTAGTATATTAATTGTTTTAACATAACTCACCTTTTTCTCTGTTATTTTCCCACAATACAAATACAAAATAAAAAATATATATATAAAAAATAAAAAAATAAAAAAATCAATAGTCAATGATGATGACAGTTTCTTATTCAATTATTCAATTGTTATATATAGGCATCATAAATTTATCTAGACTCAAATATAATGCTTACAATTATTTTTTTTAATCATTATCCCTGCTTATTTTAATGGGAGGATTAAATATTGTAAAAGGCCCTATGCATGACTCTTTCAAAAAACTTTTAAGTAATTCAAACCTTTTGATATGGACGGTGTGATTTGACTTCTTTATTATCAAATTATAGGGTCAAATTTAATCATATAACCTTGTTTTATTGGCATTTCATCTTGCATCTTTGATTGTACAATTTTTATTTTTATTTTTAATAAAATTTCAAAAGCTTTTTATTTTTATTTTATGGATTTTAAATTTTGATTAGTCTTGTGGTCAACTTTTTTATGGTTTAAATTTAACATTTAAATGAAATTTTAATGCATATTTATCCATTAAATTGATGCTCACTTGATCTGGCATGAAATTAAGCATTAAAGACCATAATAATGTCTTACTAAGTATAGTAACATATCTGAAAATTATTCTTATAAATAACATGTTTCTTAGACTCTTTTTGGTATGTATTATATTTCTATAATGTGACATATATAGTTGTTTGATATGATTTATGGTATTTATTTATATTTAAAAATAAATTAATATGATCTAAAATTTACAAGTAGATTAGAAGGTGTTTATCATTATTGTGATAATCTATTATTATTTCGTTTTGTCCAATGGTACTAGACGGTTATTATCTATGACTCATAATTTTTTATTACAATAATTTATTTATCAATGTAACTCATAAAATAAATATAAACTATACTAAAAGAGCCTTAGTTAATTTGTAAAATGTGATATAAAATTAAGTGAATTTTTCTAGTTGACCCATCTACATAGGTCATATGGGTAGTTTCAATTGCAATGAAACTTGATCTGTAAAGAGATAATCCCGCGTTGGGTTATACCTATACACTATTAATTATTTTTTTCTTTTTTTTTCAATGATAAAAAATGAAAATTGAATCTTATTTTTATGGATAGACCAGGTAAATCCTAAGTATACATAAAACTTTGCTCCACATGAACCATGAAATACTTGTATTCATGAGAATCAGGAGTCCCCACAAAAGGATAACCCTAAAGGTGAAGAATTGAACTTAGAATCTCTTCTTCCTTAGGCATGAACACTACCCATTTTCATGTTACTTGAATTCAATTATTCATGCGAAATGTGGATGATTCTTAATTTTAACTATTTAATTGTATGTTGACCTACTTTTTTATCCATGTATAAATGTCACATTGGTTTGAAAAATATAATAGTTAAAAAAATAATAAAACCAATCGAATATCAATCATTATTTTCATTTTTTTTTTTTTTTGTTTTGCTCCAAAACTTTTATTTTGAGAGTTGTTAACCACCTGGTTCAGCAAGCTCTATCAGCAATGTGTCACATCTAATCGTACTTTACAGTTTTTTTATTTATGTAAATCTAAAATTCGTGTTGTAAATGAATTTCTATTTACCAAAATCGGATTGGCTCATATTGTCTCGTATCCAAATCCTCCCAGAGGTTCGGGAGGAGAGGATTTAGATCCTGTGTCATGAATGAATATTCAAATCCTTCCTTTTAGGGGTTTGGGAGGAGAGGCAGCACCCTCGTTGGATGGTCGACACCTGGGACTTCAGTGAATCTGAGCCGACAACATACATCAGATGAACTCCAGTCATTACATCACAATTGTACTTCATTCATGAAGATCCACATCCTCTCCCAGAGGTTCGGGAGGAGGGGTGGCAACCCCATTAAATGGCCGACACCTAAGGCTCGAGTGAATCCAAATCGACAGAGAGTGTTAGCTGGACAGATAAACTTAAGTCATTAGATCACAACTGCACCTCATTCATGAGGATCCACATCCTCTCCTCCCAGAGGTTCTGGAGGAGGGGCGACAATCCTGTTAGATGGCCGACACCTAGGGCTGGGGATTGTCTCCCCTTCTCCCGAACCTCAGGGAGGAGAGGATGTGGATCCTCATGACTGAGGTACAGTTATGATTTAACGACTAGAGCCCATCTGATGCATATATCAATATATTGTTAAGTGCGAATGACTATTTTTCTTGGATTCACATCGTCTTCTCCCAGTGATTTTGGGAGGACACGGCAACTTATCTCGGATGGCTGCCACGTGGCTCTCGGGTGAATCCGAGACTCACGTCGACAACCTCTGTCGGCTCGACTTGTCGGTTGGATACCGGCTCAGACGTGGGTCTCGGATTCACCGAGAACCACGTGGCGACCATCCAGGACAGGTTGCCACTGTCCTCCTAGTGGTACTGTCCTCCTAGTACCACTGGGAGGACAGGATGCGAATCCCTATCCCAGATCTTCCTAAATCCATTCAGGGAACCACAACTGTCCAATAGTACTTGGTCCATTTGGATATTTACACTGTTACACGTCAACCATAATGGTTGACTTTAAATAGGACACGTGTAAAGGCAAGACTTTGAGATATAGGGTTCGCACTAATGAATGCGTTTTTACTCCATGCCGTTTAAGTTTTCCGTTGTTTCTTTCTTCAGAGGGAGAGAACAAAGCGAGGGCGGGAGGTGGCGGCCATATACAGAAACCTCCACGGTCAGCCCAAACAAAAATTTCCCTTTCAACAATCTGACGAACCATTTCCTCTGCTATCCTCTATTATCAACTCATGATTCTCATCATCATTCATCAGAAACAGAGATAGGTAACCATTAATCAGTATCCCTTGCAGGAATTTTGTGAACCTGTACAGAGATGAGCAAAGGTCTCCAACCCTCTCCAGTTAATATTTTCTCTGGATTTTCTCGCTTTCATAAAGCTTATCTCTCCGTTAGCATCGATTCTGTTGGTCTTCTGATTCCCAATATATATCTACATACTTTCCTCTTGTTTCTTCCTGTTTCCCTGTATTTTTTATTGGGAAACTGTTTGATTTGAGACAAAGAGGAGAACTAGAAGAAGCCGCATCAACTGCAGCTAGGGTTTTTTTATCGTCACCTACCTTTATATTGGAATTTGTTCTCAACATATAAAAAAGATGTCTATGGACGAGAGCTTGTTGGAAGACATAATACGGCGGCTTCTTGACGTGAAGAACGGCCGGTTGCCAAAGCAGGTCCAGATTACAGAGGGGGAAATCCGTCAGCTTTGCTCCTCTTCTAAAGAGATCTTCCTCAGTCAGCCTAATCTCCTCGAGCTTGAAGCCCCTATAAAGATCTGCGGTAAAATGAAAAAAAAAAAAAAAAATTACATACACTATCATTTTTGTCTAGCTGTTTTAACTTTATCACGTGCCTAGGGTCCTGCTTTTTTCTATCCTATTTTAACGTTTAAAGCATTCATTGATGTATCGAATTTATTAAATTCTCGCTCCATGGAGGTTTATTTTTTATTTTTTAGTTTAAAGATCGTTTAGTCTATTCTGTGAATCAAGTTGCATGCACATAATCTTTTATTTCAAATTAGAGAGATTGTTTGTAAATGCGAGGCAATTCATAATTTTGTGTTACTAGGATTTAATGGCAGTATTGCATGACTTTTTGAATTGTTTTCACTCATCTATGCATGAATGTCGTCCCACTGCTTCACAATTTCTGCCAAGCAGAATAGCAGTGTCCCATGTCCCAAAATTCTATATTATTCTAGTAACATGTAGTCCTCAAAATACCTTAAGCCTAGACGATCCTCCAAATGAATGCCTACCTGGCCAAATAGTTGTGGCCATATACTAATGGAATATTCCCTAGCTTAGATGATAGGTGCTAAATACAGGCTTCATTTTAATTGATGGGTGATACAGGTCTATTAGTCTATCAATTCAAAGAGGCCTATGTAATGTATCTTTGTTCTCAGAACATAGTTTGTGACTGGTGCAGCCTGGGCAAGTTTACAGGCCAAGAGAACAAGGCTTTCTAAAGACAGGATTGTGCTAGTTTATATTAAGTTTTGGGTCTCTTTGTCACGTCAATAATTCACCTTATGGCCCCATAGACACCCACTCCACACAATTCCTTCTACTGCCAAGCCTTAAAACCATTATCAATTTTAGATTCCATCAAACCTTGAATATCTCCATCCCACATCATGTCAATAATTACAACCCCAAAAATAATTTAATTTGAAAGTCTGTTCATGGCCATTGATTACCAATAAAAAGCCTAAAAAATTCCACCAAACAAGTCAGGAAGCTCAAACACTGGCTTAGTCAGAGCTTGGCAATAGATGATTCACCAATCATTCCTACTGGCTCAGAATCTGCTTACGTACCAATAATAGACATGAGAAATAATGAACTAGTTCAGGGTGTCACTTTTTTGTCCAAATGATTTCAAGTATTTCCAGATACGAAATGCATATTGTATAAATCATGCATCAGTATATTCATACTCTAAAGCAAAAAAATTGGCAGAAATTCATTTCAAGCATTAAGTATAATATCTGATGATGGTTCTTGATTGTCAAATTCGAAGTATATCAACGTTCTGAAATTTTGAGGGATTGATGCAAAAACATTGTTTAGTTTTCTAATAAACATGCTGGAAAAAAAACCCACTGAGGTGGCACTAAATCATACTTAATTAAGTGAGCCAAAAAAATTGTTGATTCTATAGCCAGAATCTCCAGTTCAAATTGTTTCATATCATACACAACTCAAGAGTAGCGCAGATATATGATAAGATGGGAAAGTCAATTGAAATGATTCAGCTATGTGTTACAAAATTCAACAAATAAACCAGTGAGCAGCGGTAACTTAAAGGACGAAGTGAAGGCAAAAAATTACTCAAATAGCATATTAGGGAACTTGGAATAAGCCTTCATGAGTTGGAAATTGACTTGAACTCAGTCCTTTAATCAGACAAATGACGGCCCTTGTTCGGTACCTCTCCCAAATTGTTTGTTCATGGTACAAATCAAGTAATTGATTTCCAATAAATTACCACATTTCAAATGTTGGAAGTAAATGAGGGACTCTAACGGATATTAGAAAATAAGTTGGTAATGAATGCTTCAACCATTCCTTAAAATTGGGTTCCTGAAATAGAATGGTCTATGTGGAATGGCATACAGACCTGAGATAAAGATACCTCACAAGTTCAATTGTTGATGGGTTTTAACTATTTATAAAGAAGTGAGAATACACTGTCATTGTGAATTGCCTGTAAGAAAAAGAAATTCCTTATCTCTTTTTGGAACTTCTCTTCTTTTTACTGTAAAATAATAAAATCAGTAACACAAAATCTTATAAGAGGAACTTGATTTATTTTCTGTTGCCCTATGCGACCAAATCTTCATTGCTGAATTGTTTTCTTCGTTGGACAGGAGATATTCATGGTCAATATTCTGATCTTCTCCGGCTTTTTGAGTATGGTGGGTTGCCACCTGAGGCAAACTATTTGTTCTTGGGGGACTATGTTGACCGTGGTAGGCAGAGCATTGAGACCATTTGCCTCCTTCTTGCATACAAGATCAAATACCGGGAGAACTTCTTCCTTCTCAGGGGCAATCATGAATGTGCCTCCATCAACCGTATATATGGCTTCTATGATGAGTGCAAAAGGAGGTTTAGTGTCCGCCTCTGGAGGGTTTTTACAGACTGCTTCAATTGCCTGCCAGTGGCTGCTCTTATTGATGAGAAGATCCTTTGCATGCATGGTGGATTGTCTCCTGAATTGACGAATTTGGATCAGATTCGTAATATTGCTCGCCCTGTTGATGTGCCCGATCAGGGCCTTATCTGTGATCTTCTCTGGGCTGATCCAGATAAAGATATTCAAGACTGGGGTGAGAATGACAGAGGTGTCTCTTACACGTTTGGGCCTGACAAGGTTGCTGAATTCCTTCAGAAACATGATCTTGATCTGATCTGCCGAGCTCACCAGGCAAGTGTATTTGGAATCAGTCTCTCAACTCTTCTGACTTTCTTGGCCCCAATTACCCTCCCCTGCAAAAAAATAAATAAATAAATAAAATAAAATACAATAGTCAGTTTGTTGATTCATATGAGCATTGTGGAGATTTAATTGTGTTTACCTGCTTTAAAATATTGGAGACACGACTTACGTAAACACCAGACTGACCAGAGGATGTGCATTTAACTCATATTTTTATTAAAGTGATTCTAATCATCCTTCCAAATTTCTTCTTGACATTTTATTTGTTTTTCTTGAGAGCCTTTTCTGTCCATTTGGATCATTTTATCATTTGCCTTTAGTGACTCCAGATATATTTAATAATTTTTCTCCTAAATATTGCTTTGTAATTCCATAATTTAGTGGATTTTTCGTCATGGTAGGTAAATTTCTAGATTTGTGATATGCACCTCAGGTAATGTCTGATAAGCAACAACATTTCACATATGATATCTCTATTATGGCTTTTGCTTTGGTGGCTTGTGAGTCTTCATATTAAATGACCTTGCAACCTCCAGCACGTCGAACTCCAAATATACCATCTCTGGACAACTTCTTTCACTGATGTCAATGATAATGTTTTGAGTGCCCACATACATTGTTCTAATATTGTTTTTCAGGGGATCAAAATATTGCAATACATGTGATCATTTTGGTAAATTGTGTATAGTGCTAGTGTTTCTTGATATTTTTATCGGTGCTCTGCAAGGTACTTTAAGCTTATGTGGCTTACATCGTGGGGCTCACCTGAAGGCCACAGTTGAAGGGAACACCTTTGTTGCTGAAGCCAACATCAAAGTACAATTGCATGAGACATGCCTCACATTATAAAACAGTTGGGGTTTATGTTAATGAAGCGAAATATGTTATTATCATGATTTTCAAACTTAAAATTTTATTTTCCCTCAATTATAACTTTTAATTTGTTTAAAGAAGATCTAAGTCTTACTTGTTTACTTTAAAATTAAAGGTGCTTTTTTTTTCTTTTCTGTTGGATCACTGCCCCAGAGAGGAATCTCTTGGTGGCTCTCTCTGTTTCTTTTTATCTGCCATGTGGTGGTCTGTTTTTGGTGCTCAGATTTTCTGGACAGTTGAGCACATATTCTAGGCTAGCGGTAAGTTTCAGCAAAAGCAATACATGCCATGTGGTTTATAAGCAGATCAATTTGGTCCAGATCTGGATGGCTGATGCTGATGGGGGTAGAGTTTCAATACGTACTGGCTATATGATTGAGCTCGGCCTTGAATTTAACTGATAATGGATTCAGATTATCCTGTATTTATCCAATGGTTGGAATAGCCGCATCAGCTCTCTGTAGGTTTCCGGAGCTGGAAGTACAAGGTTAGAAAATTCATTTGATGGTTACAGTCAAGATGAACCATCAAATTTGACATAAAGCAATGCAAGGAAGAAAGATGATTTTCCATTACCTTCCAACCTAGAGGTTCCCCCCTCCCTCTCCTCTTTTTTTTCTTTTTGGGGGGGGGGGGTATTGCTCATCTTAGTATCTTTTTGCCTTGAAACTATCTAGTTCCCACTTTCTAATGTGTCCCATATCGCCTAATCTTGTTTTTTTATTTTATTTTATATGAATTCCATATATTTTATATATTTTTGTGTTCCTCATTCTTATGCACCAGTTTTTTAGGATTATGCTGCACTTTTTGGCCACTATTTCTGGTGTATGAAAACACTGTTCTCATCTGAGCAGTATGATTATCCATTAGGTTGTGGAAGATGGTTATGAATTTTTTGCCAAACGACAACTGGTGACCATTTTCTCAGCTCCAAACTACTGTGGGGAGTTTGACAATGCTGGTGCGATGATGAGTGTGGATGATTCGTTGACATGTTCCTTTCAGATCCTTAAGCCTTCTGACAAGAAAGGGAAAGGTGAATTTGGCAACAACATGTTGATAACTGGAACGTCACCGCGTAAGGTATGCAAGCTTTGTTTCGACCCGAATCTCTGTCGTCTGAAATAGCTTTTAGTAGGCATTAGGGGCAACATTTTTTTGGTGGCCAGTTTGGATGAATTGGATGATTGCAACATACTTTTAGTTGACTCCCACTAGTCTCTGATGATTCTTCTCCTTTAGACAGTATTTCATAATGCTGTTTTTGAAAATTCATGTTTATCAGCATCTTAATCATTTTAAATTTCTCTCCTCTACCAAAATTATTTTGGTAACTAGATTGTCTGGTTATTATGTTGACTAGTGACAGTCACAGTGCTCATTTTCTTGGACAATTTGGATGGTAATAATATTTGTTTTTGCAGTTCAAAAGGGTTGCTTCTGAATGAGGTCTTTTTGTGATGCTCATGTGGTATTTGATGTTCCTTTTCAGGGTGGAAAGGGGTATGTTGGTTGATGTTCCTGGAAAGGGTTAATGTTTTACATGGGTTACCATGTCGACAAAATCACAAAAAGGACTGGTTATGGCCTGCATTTTGATGCCAAAGTCAATATATGGAGACACACGTAAGGTCGCAAAAATGTCATCCAAGCAAGAGAAAACAGAATGAGGTTCACTGCTCGCAATTCATTCTTCTTTTTAAGCATGTAAATTAGATTTAGAAATCATAATCGGTTATTGTTAATTGTTATGATTATAGTGAGCAATCCTTTTGCAAAAATCTTCTTCTTTAACTGATTGGCTTCCAGGATGGCCCTCAATTTGGGGTGTCAGAGAATCTTACTGGGTTCATATTGGAAAAAAAAATGTTCACAATTGGTATGGATATAGGCTCATTCTGGTTTGCAAGGGTATTTTTTTTCCTTTTTCAAATCAATGGAATTTCTTTACCAAAAAAAAATATATCAAAGGAATTTGATTGCAAAAGTAAAGTTTAGCAACTGGATTTGGAATGTTTTGGAATTAGTTATACGCTGATATAATTATCATAAAAAATTTCACTTAAATATTGATTTACTTTCACTTCTTTTCTTTTTATTTCCCTTGAATCCTGATGGGGTCTTTGGACCCATTTGTTTAGCAGGTAGTGGAGTGAGAAAGTTTGGGGGGTAAGGATAAAGTTATCAGTCATTCTCATTTCATCTTGTTTGGGTGGCTTTTACTGATAATGAGGAAGATGGGAACTTGACCTGTCTAAACGTGGAGAGGAATTGAGAGACGGGGGGAGAAGGGGAACTGGAATCTTCTGTAGTGACTGTCAAGTGACAGTGAGGATTTCAATCGCTCGTTGTACATCAATTGGAGAGAAGGAACCGGGATTTTCTGTATCGATGCACTATGTGCAGTTGAGATCCTCACTGCCGTTTGGCAGCCAGACAAAGTATCTTTTTTGGGAGAGAAGGGAGGGACTCATTGAGGTGGGGGCAATTTTATCTTTCTAAACAAAATTAGACAAGACAAGAAAAGAAAAGGGTGGGGTAACACCATCGACAACCAGAGAACAAGAGGTTGATGATGTCACGTTAGGATTTAGGATAAAAGAGTGGGATAACACTCTTGCTCTAGGATTCCATTGATTTTGTCTCTCTGTGAGCAATTTCATAGCTAAATCCCGTTTGGTAAGTCCAGTTCAATTCCTAGCTCCGAGGGAGTGAATCGGACTCTTTTATACTCTAGGAGCCCAAATTTAGAAACTAAAAAAAAACTAGTTCTTGTTGCTCCAGAGCAAATCTAAAGGAGTTAAAAAGAGAGTTGGGCCAAAACGAAGGCTTGACCGCCACTACCCAGTGCCACCACCCCCCACTACCGCCACCACCCGCCGCCACCACCACTGCCACCAAGGGTGTTAAAAGGTTTATAATCGGTTAAACGGTCTGGTCTAGTGCGGTGCAGTTTATAAGAGTAAAACCAAAATCGAACCGATTAACTAAACGGTCTCAAAATTGAAACCATAATCGATTAGTAATTGGTTTCAGTTTACCGATTTTTAAACGATTTTTTATTAATCGGTTTTGCTTGCAGTTTTTAAACTATTTGACACATTGTTTATTAATCGGTTTTTCATAATTAACAAAACGAAAAAGTTCAAATGGGAAAGAGAGAGTGAGATTGTTGCTATGCCTAATTACTAATGCTTATTATGTTTTAGGCTTTTGAGAATTGAGATTGGGTCTTGAGGAAATAATATATTAATTGAGATTGAGGTGAAAAACATATCCATTGAGAATCCAAAAGAACATTGTTCAAGTTAAGATTACAACACAAATCTTGGATCCAAGGATCTGAGGTAGGCCACGATACCAATCCTGAAACGATAAGAGCCTTTCTTGCCAAGGCAATGCCATTCTCACCCCTAGGAATGAAAGAAACATAGCAAACTGAAAAGGAAGCCATTAGACTAATAATGTCTCTTACAGTGGCTAAGATAGAACTTGGACAATTCTTTCCACTTTGATTCAGGAGGTCCACTAGTTGTTTGCAGTCGGAGCGAAGCTCAACTCTATTTCAACCAGCAAAAATCGCGTCCAGAATCGCACTTCTAATCGCTAAAGCTTTGCCTTCAATGCACTCTTTAAACCTGCTGGAGATAGAAACAGCTTTGCAAAGACTACCGTTCATAACTTTACTACAGTAACCGAGTCCCCCCCCCCAAACACCACTTTGGAGAATGCTAGCGTCAGTGTTGATGATCACATCTGGAGCACCATAATATAGAGAATCGTTCTGATCTGGCCACGTCTGGTTATTCTCCACAGAGTGATTTCTTCCCACCATGAAATGGACAAATGCAAACTCATGGAAACCGACAACAGCATGTTGGATTACTTGATCCGGAGTCCACCTTCTCCTATTAAAATGGGTGTCGTTTCGTGCCAGCCATATCTGCCAACAAATGAATGTTGCAACGGAGAAAGAATATCGACTCTCCTGCTTTGAGTTTTTAATAAGCTTGCTCCATTGTTGGAGCCATTGGGAAAGAGAGAAATCACCAACAGTTTGGTACTAAAAAAGTGATAGGTGATCCAAACCACACTGCACGCGCTAATGGACATTGGAAGATGATGTGTTCTATTGATTCTACCTCCGTATCACAAAATTTGCAAGCTGAAATAATATGAATATTTCTAGAAGATAGGTTCTCACCTGAAGCAATTCCCTGTGCACACATTCTCCACAGGAAAGAACGAATCTTTGGTAAAGTTTTTGCATTCCAAATCAATTTCCAGCATGGCTTGTCAATCATCTCCCCCTTGAGACTTCTTGAGGATGAAGGGAGGCCTTTGTTGATCTCCTCCTCCTAGTTCTTTAAAAGATGGTAAGCGGAATGCATAGAGAAAACTCCATTCTTTGATTTACCCCATACAATCTGGTCTTCCTTAGGTAATAAGCTCAAGTGAATGCTGAGAATAGCCTCCGCCTCCATAATCAATTCTGTCTTCCATCTTCAGGTACTAGCCTCTATCAAGTCACTTACCCAAAAAACACTCTTCTCTGTATTCCTATCAGTGGTAACTTTGAAGTCGGGCAATGATGGAACCCAAGGATCATGCCAAATAGTAATACAATTTCCTTTTTCCTCCTGCCATATAATTCCTTTCTCAAGAACTTCTCTTCCTTCATTGATACCCCTCCACGCCCATGATGGGTGATTACCCAATTTAGCTTTTACGAAATCATTTGTAGGGGAATAAAGTGACTTCATCACCTTGGCCCAAAGGAAGTCCAAATTTTTAAGCAATCTCCACGCCAACTTAGCTAATAAAGCTTTGTTATGTATTGTTGGGTCTCTCAAACCCAACCAGCTTCCTCTTTAGATCTAGTAAGCCTCCTCCAAGAAACCCAAGGAATACACCTTTGTGGGTTTCTCTACTTTTCCATAGGAATCCTGTAATGCTTTGTTTGATGGCCTTGTGAATAGAAGCAGGTAGTTTGAAATGTGATGCACCATAATTAATTGTAGGCAGTGCTGCCACTTTGATTAGGATGTTAGCTTTCTAACCTTTAACCTTAGATATGGTTTTCTCCAAAACACTGTTAAAAATTTGTTTCTTCGACCTTCCAAATTCCGATGGAAGTCCAAGATATTTGGAAGGACCCTGTCCACATGGAATTAATAATTCTAGAGAACCACCTCCGAATTTTATTTGGGGTATATGGGCTGAAGGTCAAAATAGATTTCTTCAAATTGATGTGTTGCCCAAAAGCCTTATAATAAATATCTAAACAGTTCTTGAGGGAATTCACCTGACCAAGATTTGCATGAGCAAAAAGGAGGCAGTCATCAGTGAATAGGAGATGACTAACAAAATTTCCAGCTCTATGAAATCTGATTCCAGAAACTGATCCTTGCACCTCAGCTTGATAAATAATTGCAGATAGTACTTGAGCATACATAATAAAAAGTGCCGGAGATAACGGTTCACCTTGTCGGATTCCTCTAGATGGAGTTAAATGACCACGCTCAACTCCGTTGATGAGCAAGGTATATGAAACTGAAGTAACCAACTGCATTACCAAAGCAACTCATTTAGCTGAGAAACCAAATTTAAGGAGAGTGGCTTTGATAAAGTTCCATTCCAGCCTATCTCCATGTCCAACTTAAGGGCCATCAGAAATTGGTTACCTTTCTTCCTTCTCCTTGTAAAATTAAAGCCCTCGTGAGCAATTAATATATTATCCGAAATTGCTCTATTTTGGACAAATGCCGACTGAGAGGGAGAGATAATATTCTCTAACAAAGGTCTCATCCTAAGAGCTAAAATTTTTATACAATTTTAGTGCAGACACCACATAAACTTATGGGCCTGATATGCTCAGCAAACTCTGGATTCTTAATTTTTGGAACGAGGCATGAGTAAGTTTTATTTAATTCTTTAGGTAAAGTGGATCCGCATCCCTCTCCTTTCAGTGGTCTAGGAGGACAGTGGTAATCTATCCTGAATGATTGCCACATGGCTCTCGATGAATTCGAGACCCACGTTCGAGCCGACACCCAGCCGACAAGCCAAACCGACAGAGGATGTCGGCTCGGACATGGGTCTCGAATTCACCGAAAGCCACGTGGCATTGCCACTGTCCTCCCATAACCACTGGGAGGAGACGATGTGTATCCAGGTAAAGTACTTATAGAGAAGACATCCTGCACGAACTTGATGACAGCCTCCTGGGTAATACTCCAAAACTTTTGAAAAAAGATTGGTGAGAATCTGTCAAAACCAGGAGCTTTGAGAGGCGCCATGGATTTGAGAGCTTTAAAAATCTCCTCAGCGTCAGGAATACAACATAGGCTATCATTTGCATCACTTGACACCTTTGGCTGGATATATTGAGTAGCTTTAAGGATATCCTCTTGAGTAGCTCTAGACGAAGAAAAAGCCCGTTCATAATGATTTAGGAATATATCATAAATATCCTCCTCTTTATCCGTCCACTCACCATTACAAAGCTTGAGATGAGTAATTCTGTAATTGCTTCTTCTTTGAAGAATGGAGACATGAAAACATTTTGCATTTGCATCTCTGCATCAAAGCCATTGAATGCGATATTTTTGCTACCTTAGTGTCTCCTCTTCGAGCAATTCCAAGTCCAGCCTTTGAATGATTTCTATCTCCTTTGCAGTGTTGAAATCGGATTGAGGGAGGCTCTGTAATTGAAGGAGATCTTCTTGCAGAGAAGCAATCTTAAGGTGAACTCTCCCAAAATAATCACGATTCCGCTATTCCTACAGTTTAGGAATTTTTGAGACAAAATTGGAAGCTCATTCGATATGGTAGGTTGGTTCCCACCTTTCTCCACTATTGCTCCACATCCTGCATCAAGAAGCCACCTGGCTTCAAATCTGAAAGGTTTTGTACCCTAAAATCTAGCTCCATTCGTATCCAACAGAATTGGATTGTGGTTAGAATCGTAGGATGGTTTAACAATAACCATTGAATCTTCAAACACAGATAGCCATCCAATATTGGAAAAAGCCCTGTCCAATTTAATTCTTATATTTTGATTTCCTTGCCTTTTATGAGCCCATGTAAATCAAGGTCCTTGCGAAAGAATCTCCAACAAATTGAATGAATTAAGGAAAGATTTGAAGACTTGGCAATCTTGAAAAGAATCCAAGCGTCCAGTCGTGGACTGGGCGGACTGGATTTAAAGGACACGCCCCCCATGTATTGGTATGCGTGTATTTTTCCATCCGTCCAGCTCTTCCTATGCCATCCTAAATAGGAGTTAAAAGTCTCCTATACACATCCAACTACTTCTTGGGGAACATGTATGCATAATTTTCTCCCAAAGGGTCGGGGTTGAAGTAGGGGTCATGGGGAAATACAATATTAAATTATGAATAAAGAATGAATAATGAGATTAGTGTTTACTTAGTTTAGTTTTTAAGGAATTCAACAGTTCATATTTTATTCGGTTTAATCGTGTCTAGCTGGTGTAATCTAACAGTTTAAATGGTTTAATTGATGTCGAACCAATTAAGTAAATGGTGTCATATTTCAAACCAGAATTGAATCGATTACTACATGGTCCCTCGGTTCCAATGTAAATGGTTCAGTCTGATTTCGATAAATGGTTTCGATGCAAATGTTGTACCCTTAACTGCCACCACCACCATCGCCGCCACCGTCGCCACCACCGCCACAACTACCACCCTACAACCACCATCAGATCTAGAATCGATTCTAAATTCATTTTTATCAAACGAGATTTTATTTTCAATAAACTATAAAATCAAATTTAGAGCAGTGTTATCACACACACAACATTCTGCTCAAAAAAACTGACTCAATGGGCCAGGGAGGAATAAGAGTGTCATCAAACATGCCTTAAAGTCATTGGAGATTTGAGAAGCGAGCTTCTGATTTAACATTTAATCATATTTAATAATAATATTTATTAAATATAATTTTTTTTAAAACATTTTAAATGTAAAAGATTTACAAGCAAACTAAAATAAAATTTAATAATTAATTTTGAAATGATTTAAAACTAGTTATAGTCATTAATAGCAAATATTATTTTTTTTATAAGAATTAATAACATGTTTTATAATAATTACAAAATTTATCTTTTTAAAATTTAAAATTTTCACTGAATACAGAACCGACCATAGACCAAAAACGATCTTCTGACTTGCCAAGCACGGATTACAAAATTTATCTTTTTAAAATTTAAAATTTTCACTGGATACGGAACCGACCATAGACAAAAAAACGATCTTCTGACTGTTAAGTACGGACTGAAATCTTCTCCCGCGGCGGGAGGTTCCTGCCAATCCTCTCCCGCAGTAGGCTTCTGCCACTGATCCAAGGACTAAGAATTAATCAACCCATCTATCAATACATGAAAAGGTGGATCGATTGAAATCCCGCCCTTGGCAGGCGGTAATTGGACAGTAGAGGATTCTTTTGCGCCAAACACTGAAGATCTCAGTCGCCGACGGCGGGACCGCGCGAGAAGATTTGAATACGTCGCGGACGCATACATGAAATCTTTTTTGCATTAAAAGAAAAAACATAGAAAAGCCTTTTACAACTCCGAGGGGAGAGGAGGGGAGGAATTACTCTTTGGATGAGCAATTGCAATTCTCAAATTTCGTGGGTTTTCTTCACAGATTTTCAACTCAACTAAATCGCCGACAAACTCGGATATTGATAACTCGATCTGTCGATCGACATACACAAAATATAGTTCAGAAATATAGTAACATCAGATCCATCATCGATATTTCTCGTTTCTTATCATAAATGCTACAAGTAGTGACGTGGGGAAAAGAAGGTTACAGAAAAAGAAAAATAAAAAACAAAAAGGGAAATCAGATCGATCCAGATTCCTCTATTAAACAGGGGAAAGCTAGAAGAGGTCAGAAAAGGTAGGGAGCTTGATCTCCCCCTTGGCGGAGAGAGGCAGTGTAAGATTTCCGATGATGGGCAAATCAAAGGTGAATCCCAAGTCCAACTGGTAGTCTATGTCCCAATCCGCTCCTAAATCCCTCGCCAAGCTCACCAATATCGAGTGCGGCACCTTCACCGGCACCTCCAGTATCGTCGTCTCGTTCCCCTCCAGCGATCCTGGATCTGGTATCGTCCCCGACGCTATCTCTCTGTTCTTACGAAAAAAGGAACAGATCAGAATTGAAAACACTTCAGTACATAGCAATGAGTTAATTAACAAACAGTACTGACCTGCCAACGCTTTTGAGACTGTAAGAGATCTCGCATATAGGTATTGCTGTATTGTATGGATTACTTATGGAAACCTTGGCATTAAAAGTGACGGAATCGCGGCTGATGTTCTTGAAATCGACATCGGTAACAGTCGCTTCTGGTTTCTTTATGTGCGCGATCTTCTCTGCTACGAAGTTCTTTGCTTTATCCAGCAGCTCTGACATTTTGCAGATCTTCTTCCTTCTCCTTCGCTTTCGCTTAAGCTCTGTATCTCTTTCGGTTCAGTGTTTTGACTGTCAGTGAAGATGATACAACATTTATATAAAGTAAAGGCTATCGTACGCCGCCCTCTTTTGTTCCTGTGCGTAGCGTAGCGCCGTAGACGCGTTTTCCGAGATTCGCAGTTTTGGATCGTCAACCGACATCCGAGGGTTATATCGTCTTGTACAGTTGTACTACAACACGGATCCTACTCTGTCGCGAAGCGAATCCTTTCCACAATCAGTATTTGGGAGTAATTAATAAGGTATCGGCTCGTGTCGATTTAGATGGACGATTCGAATCCATCTAAGAACCAGGTGGCGACTATCTGGACCATCAATTCCCCTGTCCAAATTCAGGGAGGAGAAGATTTGTTCGTAAGTATATAAATTGATTCGCTCTTGATTTATTAAATCAATTTCCTTTTATAGTATCTTCATATTCTAATTGATTTGTAATATCTATAATTAGGTTATTTAATGGAACTGAGAAAAAGAGAGAGACACGTAGCATGAGGTGGGTTTGAGATTTGAACAAGATATTTAAAAAAAAGATAAAGATAGAATTTTAAAGGAAGAGGGGAAAGAAGGAGGTGGCTGGATTCTTGTCGGTTTGAGAAGAAGATAAAAAGAGAGAATTGGGGAAATATGAGGTGGCATTGTTGGTTTAAAAAAAAATGAAGAAAAATGGGAGAATAGTTTATCAGTATGTATTTGTATTTCTATTAGGATTTCATTATTGTCTATATTTAGTGGGTCTAGCATTACATCGAAGAAATCCCATAAAGAATATGAATATAATGATGTAAATGGATAGTCGAAAATTCTGTTTTGATTTGAATTTGCTTCTGTTTAGGAGAATCCAAACAATCAAATTCGGATGCGGATTCAGATAATTAAAGTCTTGTACGGATGCGAATTCAGATGTTAATATTTTTAGCCAGATATTATTCGATTTGATCCGTATATACCTATTTTATATTTATAATAAATTATTTATGAGAATAAATTATAAATCATAAGTAATAATCGTTCGATACCACTAGACATAAAGAAGTGATAATAAATTATCACAATAATGATAAACACTTACTAAGTAGGTTTTAAATTATATCAATTTATTTTAAATATAAATAAATACTATAAATCATTCCAAAAAAACTATATAAATCATAATGTATTATATAATTAATTATATAATACATATCAAAGAGAGTCTAAAATAATCAGAATAAAAGATAGATGTCGCAGTCATTATATTTCAGTTCGTTTATTTATTATACTAATACAAGGAAGGGAATTGGGAAGTGAGAATATTGAATTGATCGAGAGGGATGGGTCAGGGGAGTGGGGAAGTGAAAATATTAAATGGGTTATTAAATTAAGAGTTTGGGAAGTGGGGAAATGGGAATATTAAATTAATAGAGAGGGAGGGGAGTACGGAGAGATGGTACTTCACTGTCTAATGGAGGGATTCACATCGTCTAATCCTTGTGGTTCTGGGAGGACACAGCAATCTATCTCCGATGGCCGCCACGTGGTTCTCTGGTGAATCCGAGACCTACGTCCGAGCCGACACCCCTTATCGGTTTGGCTTGTCGACTGGGTGTCGGCTCAGACGTGGGTCTCTAATTCATCGAAAGCCACGTGGTGACCATCCAAGACAGATTACCATTGTCCTCCCAAAACGACTAGAAGAAAAAGATGTGAAAGGAGAAACACTTAGATTCAAACGAGAAACTCTAAGGCTTGCAGGAAGGGGAAGTCAAGAATGAGGTATAATTAAACCGTGGCTAAAGACCGAGGCCCGAGGGGAAAAGATGTCAAATTAATTCTTTTAGGATTTTGCCAACGAAAAGGATGTGGTGAGTAATAGAAATACAAGGGCGGACATCCTGCCTTCCATGAAAAGTTTGAATTGTGCTTTTGAGATGCAATGATCATGAGCTTCTGCAATCGTTAGTCGAAGAGTAGAGGGAAGTTGTGAGCTGCTGCAATGATTGGATGGGGTTAGTGCTGAACAGGAAATCCATATCTAAAGCAGAGGTGAATTGTGGTGGCAAAATCTGTAGTAGGTGTAACCAGATCTCGTGCACATCTGCCCCGTAACTGCTATGGGTTGAGGTGATTGTGGCGTCAAATCATTTATACCAACATTCCCTAGATCTCATCTCTGCAAGTCACCAATAAGAAATAGATGGCATAGAAATATAGAGAAAAAGGGGGCGGAATAGCAGATCAAGATCAGAAAGTACATTGAGTTCAACAAGATCAACAACAACTAAGATCAGGACATTGGAGGCACTTCTCGGAGCTGGGATCAGGAGATTGAAACTTAGATCTATTGAAGGCAGTTTAGATTCGAATCGGATTTTAATCGGATATCTAATTAAGAATCGAATTCGAATTCGAAGTTGCTTTTTATCCCTCCAATGGATTTCGGATCAAATTCAGATAAGGCAATTAACAATTGGAATCGAACGCAAATAGTAGGGTATTCTATTCGAATCCGATCCGTTTACATCCCTATACAAGTACATGCAGGGACCTGAACTCAAAAAAGGGGATTGATAATTGAAAGGAATGATTTATTGTGTGTGGAAGGAGAAAAAGTAAAGGAGATAGAATACCCAAGAAAAGGGAGAAAATAAAAAAAAAAAAAAAAAAAAAATAAAGAAAAGAAAAGAAAGAGATGTAGATAAGAAAGATGGAAAAAGATATTTTCCTATTGATTGTGTTTGGTTGCTAGGGTAATTGAAGTGAAGAGAAGTTAAAATGTTAAACTTAAAAAGAAAACTTTTTTAATGATTACAACACATACTATTACATTGCTACTTAACTAATTCCAAATCATTCCATATTTAATTATTAATTTACATTTCATTTTGCTTTCAAATCCTTTGCATTTAAAAAGTAAAATGAATTTCACCTCTTATTAGTATCATTATTAAATATGTTGAGGAATTTAAGTAATTTAAACAATCATTTTGTGTTACAACTATTAAAGTTTTCTTTTTAAGTATTTACCAAAAAAAAAAAATCTTTTTAAGTTAAAAAATTTCTCTTCTCTTCCCTTCCCTTCAATTCCCCTTGCAACCAAACACAACCATTATGGCATTAACAAGAGAGGCATCAGTCGCCATTGGATGGACAACAACTGACACAGGAGAGATCCAATGGAAGCAATTGATTGGGAGTACAATAAGCATAGTAAATGTCAAAACACAAATTCAATTTTTGTCTTCTCTTTCATTGTTTACTTCAGAACGAACCTTAAAAGCAATTGCGATGTATGGGAAATAAAGATTTCTTCAACAGGTTCACAACTCCCCCTTAGGGGTTTTAGTAGAAGAAAAGACATCGAAAGGAAAAAGGAAAATGAAGACGATGAAAATGAGGTAGGGTTGCAGGAACTTGAAGAGGAGAGGTTCGACCATTTGAGGAAGAAGATGAAGAAATGCTTCTTAAAAATGGTGTTTCAACGATGCTTTGACAAAAAAAATGAAGATGCTTCTTTGAGCTTGAAGGTATGAATCGTCAAGATCGTTGAAATGGGTTTCATTCTTTGTCATTGGAGGAAGAAGGGTTTGAAAATTGAATTTGATGGGAATTAAATAAGTTTGATCTGATGTTTCAAGGTCCTAATTGGTTTAACTCACTCGTCTTTATGTTATACCCTTAGATCTTAGAAGTGCCAAAGGTTACCCATCGCACGGTAGGTGGCACCGCTCCTGTTGATACCGCCACAGGAGAGGAGCTAGCCCGATCCAAGAAAGATAGGGAGTCTGTAGGAGGGAGAAAGAAGGACAGGAGTCCAAGTGGGAATAGAAGGGAGAAGTTTGTTTTATTTTGCCGCAAGCACACACCGCCCTTCTTTCCCTTGCCACATCACCTCTAATGGCAACATAATGTGAAATATCTAACCCCAAGGGGGTAGCTTAGTCAACAAGGAGGTTACGCCTCAGGAAGCGGAAGGTATTGAGTTCAACTCTTTTTACTGTCTTGGGGCCACTCACATGAGGGTGTTAATGTTGGGTTTGGTGTCTTGTATTCTGTGGGTTCACGCAGTTATAATGGTAGTACTTGTAGTAGGGTTTAGGTCTACTACATATACGGGGGTAAATTGATAATTGTATGGGGATTGGAGTTTCTAGGGATCCCTATATATTGTCTATGTGGGGAAAACCCTAGGCAAGGTGACAGAGGAAATAAGCATGTCAGGTGGAAATCTGTAGACTTTTCTTGGGAATAAAGAAATCTCTCTTTCTCTGGGGTGGACGTAGGCATCCACGATGGGGTGTTGAACCACGGTAAATTCTTCTTCGTGTGTTTTTCTCTTCTGGTTTATGCTCCCATCCCTAACAGTTAAGTGCTCTTTCTTTCTTGTTATGGGTGCAAGTGGAATGGTTCTTATTTAACCTTGGAATGACCTAGTCCATGCAGTTGTGGGGTTAGTATGGGCCTACGAGATTAGTCAGGCCAAAGGTCTGGATACCCTTCATTAGAAGAAAAAAATATAAAATATTTAATGGTGCATATTAGGAACAAAACTGGGGTTTATTATATATTAGTAGATAATGAAATATGTAGGTAGGAACATTCCAAAATCTTAAAATATATAATTTTAATTAAATGTTATTGTGATATATATAATTGGGAATTTCAAGTTGCTGACAATTGAGGTGAGTGGACATACAGATGCTTCCTTGTTTGCTTATTAATATACATAAACTATTGAATTGTGATGATATTATTATGATTCAATAGACCTTAAATTGATTATGATGCAAGTGAAAATAATGTGATGTATGAGAATGGAACGTGTAAAGACATGATACATGATGTTAATTAAGGAAGGAAATAGTTAAGAATGAAAAGGAAGGAAATAAAATTATTTAACTGTAGGACAAGAACTCTGTGATTGTCACCTCTTACTAATAGAGTTTAGGTATTAGTTTTAGGTGCATAGTTGTTACAGTTGGAAATCGTTCAACCGATCTACGATTCGGATAACCTGCAATTACAAAGATTAGACAAGGGAGTTGGGCGACTAAGCCCTGGGTACACTCTGATGCCTAAGTCAGATTCCCAATGTAAACAGTCAAGAGATAACCGAAAGCTATCTCCAGTTTAAAGAGAGGGAAACGTAGGTGAACTTGAGTGCAAAAGAGAAGGGATTACATCATTTCGTCCGTTAGCTTAGGGGGACGTCCTTTGTTTATAGGGAGAGGCAAGAAGTATGGAGGTATCAAGACTCTGAAGGTTGTATGCCAATAGGACTGCCAGGTGTCGCATTGTGGAGCATCAAGTCATAGACTCTGAGTAGGAGTAGGGGACTGCATCGTGAGTCCTAACTAGAGTGGAAGACTACTATGTGGATGGCTGAGTTCGACTAGTTTGGGGTAACAAGTGTCGTCCTATATATAAATCTCATTACGTGAAGGAGATGTACTGAGTCAGCCGACGGCGAATAAGTCGGAGCCTGATACAGGCCATGCTATGCTAGGAGACGGATTCTTCTAACGTATCCCTCGAGGAGTGGAAATCTTCAACTGGTTACTTGGCCATTAGTACACTTGGCTTGGTGACTCAGCCGAGTACATAGTCGGCCTTTTATGAACGGTATGGCACGTGTCAGTTTTTTATTGGGGGATATTTTTCCCTCCTCACCTCTTACCAATAGGGTTTAGGTATTAGTTGAGGTACATAGTAAATTTTCCCATGACCTGCTTGCGATGGTGATATGTTCTGGCACATTTGATCATGATGATTTGTTCTGGCACGCCTTGTTATATTTACCCACCAGAGAAGTGGCAATCATTGATCGTGGCATGTCTCACTTACGTGTTGCGCAAACGACAGTCACAATGATGACCAGACCAATATATCATAATTTGGTTTGATATTGAATTGTTTAATGTGTCGATGAGATAGAAAGAAACTTTATGATGATGACTATAAATGAAGAAGATAAGGTATTATGTGCCACATTTATGTTGAAAGGTGACGCACACCACTGGTGGAAATCAACTAGAAGTTATCTGTTAACAAAGCACGCCCAACTGACATGGGTTATTTATAAGGAAGCTTTCTTCGAGAAATATTTTCCCAGGAGTTTCAGAGATCAAATGGAAAAGGAGTTATTGAGTCTATACCAATGATAGATGACTGTAGACGCATATCAACAGCGTTATGAAGAACTGTTCTTCTTTGCTCCCTCTAGTATGCAGGAGGAGAATACCAAAATTCGAAGATTCGTCATGGGACTTAGGGGAAGTATCCGTGAGCATGTATTGAAACTGGAAAAGAAGATTTATAATGAAGTTGTACAAATTGCTCAAGTACTGGAATCGAGCCAGAGGGAAAGTTATTTTACTCTGAATAGAAGTATAAAGAGGCCCAATGGAAACTCATACAACGGAGGGAACTCAAAGACATTTAAACCCTTTTGTACTCAAGGCTTCAATGTTGCAGCCAAGACTACTCCGACAGTCCAACCTCAACAGAAGCAAAGTAATGCTGGAGTCAAATGCTTTAATTGCGATTAAGTAGGATATTATTCAAGAGAGTGTCCTAAGCCAAGGAAGCAACTACAGTAAGGAAAAGTTTATGCAGTTACTTCTGAGGATGTTGTCGCATCGCCTGATGTGGTCACAGGTATGACCTGAACCTTTTGTTTTGTACTACCTTGTGTGAGCATAGAGGTTAATATAAGAAGAAAATCACAGGTATCGTACCTATTAATGGCATACCCGCCCGAGTAGTCTTTGACTCTAGGGCTACTCATTCTTTTATATCTGTATCATTTGGAAATAAGTTAAATCTACCCCTCAGACTTTTAGACTACAAACTGCTTGTACAATCACCTATGAGATTAGAAGTGAAACTAGACAAAGGTTATGGACCATGTCCAGTCTTATCGACGAGAAGATTTTGGATGCAACCTTAATTTAACTCGAGATGGCAAACTTTGACGTTATCTTGGGAATGGATTGGTTAGCTCGGCACTCCGCAACCTATTATGTGTGAAAAAGAAACTGACATTTAAATACAAGGAAAGAGCAGAGTTTAGTTTTACGGGAACCAAATTTTTCCGTAAATGAAAGCTCATCCTCTCTGCATTGAAGGTTAAAAAATGCCTCGAGAAATGAAGAATTGGGTACTTAGTGTCCGTGGTCAACCTCACAAAGGAAGCACCATGAGTAGAGGATATTGAAGTTGTGCGTGAATTTCTGAAAGTATTTATTGAGGAATTACTAAGACTACCACCTGATAGAGTTACAGAGTTCGTTATAGATCTTATGCCCAGAGCCACACCAGTATCTAAAGCACCCTATCGAATGGCTCCTACTGAACTGAAGGAACTGAAGGTACAATTACAGGAATTACTGGACAAGGGTTATATTAGACCCAATATATCACCATGGGGAGTGCCAGTATTTTTCGTAAAAAAGAAGGGCGGTAGCGTTCGACTGTGTATATATTATCGAGAATTGAATAAGCTTATAATCAAGAATCGATACCCATTGCGTCGGATCGATGACTTGTTCGATCAGTTGCAAGGTGCCAAAGTGTTCTGCAAAATTGATCTTCGGTCAGGATATCATCAGTTGAAGATTAAGAAAGGTGATATTCCGAAGACAGCATTCAGAACCAGATATAGATACTATGAATTTTTAGTCATGTCTTGGATTGACTAAGGCACCCGTAATTTTTATGGAACTCATGAATTGGGTATTCCACAATATATTGGATACATCAGTCATCGTATTCATTGACGATATACTAGTATACTCCAAGGATAAAGAAACTCATGTCACAAATCTAAGAGTCGTTTTGCAGCGACTAAGGAAAGAGAAGTTTTACGTAAAATTTACTAAGTGTGAGTTCTGGCTGAATGAAGTCGCTTTCTTAGGCCATGTAGTATCCGTTGAAGGAATTAAAGAGGATCTTAGCAAGATTGAAACCAATGTAAAATGGGAAGCACCTAAGAATGTTGCCAAAATCAGAAGTTTCTTAGGTTTGGCTGGTTTCTATCGATGATTCGTGGAAGATTACTCTAGAATCACAGTACCTCTCACTAGTCTGACAAAGAAAGGAAAAAAGTTTGTTTGGACAGACAAATGTGAAGAGTGTTTCCAAACATTAAAGGCTAGATTGATATCAGCTCCCATTTTGATCATTTCGATTCCAGGACAACCATTTACCTTGTATACCGATGCGTCTGGATTAGGTTTGGGATGTGTGCTTATGCAAGGAGAACAAGTAATTACGTGTGCCTCAAGACAACTGAAGACACATGAGAAGAACTATCTCACTCATGACTTGGAGTTAACAGCGGTGGTACATGCTGTCAAGATATGAAGATATTATTTGTATGGAGAAAAATTTTAGATTAAATCAGATCATAAGAGTCCCACACACCTTTTTAATCAGAAAGAGTTGAACATGAGACAGAGAAGATGGCTGGAATTATTAAAGGATTATGATTGTGATATCTAATATCATCCAGGAAAAGCTAATATAGTTACTGACGCACTAAGCAGGAAAGCTATGACAAAATCCCAAGAAGAAGCTAGTACAAATGATGTAGTGTGTGTCATATGAAGAGTATTTAATTACGATAACGAGCAGTTTGTGATTGATATGCCAAATGAATCAACTGACCAAGGGTTTATTCATCTATTCTCAAACATGTTTGCGACATTGAAGATTGTACTTGATCTGATAGACGAGGTGAAGACAACTATTAAATCAGACCCTTATCTGAGAACGGTGCAAGAAGACCTTGAAAAAGATAGGACTTACCCTGACTTCACCTTGGATTCTGAGAAAGTAATAAGATACAAAGGGAGAGTATGTGTTCCTGAAAATGAAGACTTGGATATTAGACACAGACTAATGAAAGAAGCCCACACCACCGCTTATTCGGTACATCCTGGAAGTACAAAGATGTATCATGATCTGAAGAAACTATATTGGTGGAGAGGAATGAAAGCGGATATAACTAAATTTGTGTCTCAATGCTTGAATTATCAACAAGTAAAGGCTGAAAGGCAAAGACTTGCAGGATTGTTGCAGTCACTGCCAGAACCAAAATGGAAATGAGACTGTATCACTATGGACTTCGTCACTGGGTTACCATTGACTCCCCGAGTAGTTGACGCGGTTTGGGTGATTGTAGATCATTTGACTAAGACAGCTCGTTTCATAGCTATACGACGTCAGTATACCTTAGAGAGGTTTGCTAAGCTGTATGTGGATAACATTGTCAGATTGCATGATGTACCTTAAAGCATCGTGTCCAACAGAAACCCAAGCTTTACTTTAAAGTTTTGGGAAAGATTACATAAGGCTATGGGTACAACGTTGAAGTTTAGTACTGCATTCCATCCTTAGACCGATGGACAGTCAGAACGTACCATTCAAATTTTATAAGATATGCTCCGAGCTTGCGTAATTGATTTCAAAGGATCATGGGATGAGAAATTACCATTGATTGAGTTCACTTATAATAACAGCTATTAAGCGACTATATAGATGTCACCCTATGAAGCACTGTATGGTAGGAAGTGTCGAACTCCTTTATTTTGGAACGAAGTTGGAGAACGGAGTATTGCTGGACCAGAGTTTGTTGAGGAGACTTGTCGAGTGGTCGACATCATCAAGAAAAGGGTCCAAACAGCTCACAACCATCAGAAGCAATATGCGAACAATCGACGCAGAGATCTCAAATTCACCATAAGTGATAAGGTATTTCTGAAAATATCTCCTATGCATGGTTTAAAATGGTTCAGACAAAAGGAAAAACTATGTCCCATATATATTGGACCTTATGAAGTTCTAGCTAGACGTGGAAAGGTAGCATATCAGTTAGTACTACCACCATCAATGTCTAGTGTACATGATGTATTCCATGTCTCACAACTGAAGAAGTATGTCAGAGATCCAACACACGTGTTAATAGCGGATCCACCGGATTTGACTGAAGATTTGACGTTCGAAGTGGTAAATTTTGAAATTACTAGCCGAAAGGTTCAACCTCTTCGCAACCGTGACATTTACTATATTAAAGTTACTTGGAGAAGCCAAAATGTGGAAGAAATTACATGGAAAGAAGAGAATGATATGCGGAAGCAATATCCTCACCTATTCGACTCGGAAGGTATGTACAAATTTCGAGGATGAAATTTATATAAGAGGGGGGGAGTTGTAAGACCCGCACTCCACTAATCTGGTTTAACTATGTCGTGTCAGGTCTTCCCATCATTCCTAAACCAAGTAGATTGAACGTGTGAAGATGGATCACAAACCAAGTATAAAAATCGACTCAACACCCAAAATTGTAAGCATATGGTCGCATACCTGGGTAGGTACGGTCGACCATATGGAAATAAACAATGGTCACTGATCAATGACCCTACGATCGATGATTTCAACCCTACGGTCGATGGGTTCTGTGATCGTAGCCACCGACCGTGAGACCCCATATCAAACTCTGAATTTTGAAAACTTTCCTAAACTAAGGGATTTCTTTCTTAATTGAAAGATGACTCTATATGGAGAGTTTTTCTCTATATAAAGGACACCCCCTTAGTCTTTTTCACTCTTTTAGAACATTAGTAAACCCTAGAGAAATAGAAGGGAAGAGAAGGAAGAAAAAGGATAAGAAGAAAAGTTAAGGAGAGGATTTTACTGAGAAGAGATTGGTTCTCTACCACAGGCAAAGCTATGAACCTAATCTCTGGAGATGTAAACTCTATGGAATAAGATTTCTATGCAGGTTAGGAGATATCAACCTAATATGATCTATGTGATTCCTTGAGAAAATCTCAAGGATAACCATGAGGGAAGAATTTGATGATTATGGTTGATAAGAAACTACTAATGATGGCCATAGGATGACCTTAGGATAAACCCAATTGAATAGTAGAGGAATTGACCCAAGAAGAATTCAAATTGCATGTAGTCTATGACCAGAAATCTCAAGGTCACAGCTACGATCGACCATAGTATGACCAGCCTGATTAGAGGATCGACCATATGCATTCAGGAAGATTTAGGAATCATATGGTCGCACCATATGCGACCGTAGGGTATCGACCGTAGGCAGTAAGGTCGACACAATATGAGACCATAGGACTAATCAGACACCTATCGGTGCTCTGTTTCTATTTTCGACTATTGTAACATGTCACATATGAATCCTAACTTAAATTCATATAACTTTTAGGTTGTTAAATTGATTGAAAAAGAATTACAAGGCTTGGAAGGAGATCGAGTATTGCTAACAGGTGAGGGAACAAGATCTAAACTAATTGGATAATAACAAACTGCTTTATTTTTATTGAGTCCAATGCCATAATTGATTCTATGCGTGTATGCTCCTAATGTGCATCTCACATGTCATCCAATATACCTGCTATTACTGCTCATGCATATTTAATTTTATTTATTTATAACATGATGATGATGATGATGCTAGGAATAGGCATGTGATTGTATGTGTGTGGTTAGTGTACTTGATGCGAGTGGAGCACCAGGGGGAGGACGTGGCATTATGGTATTTGACCTGGTCACCAGACTCTATCTCTATCTCTACTCAAGTCTTGCCCATTAACATCGTCGTCTCGTCATTTCCTTAGCAGAACTATTACGTCGTAGGGCATCAGGGGAGGTGGTCTCGAACCGTGTGGTCTTTGACTCTATCGGGGGGCCTTAACTCTATCTATATGGACGTATTGAGGGATACTGGGGTGAGGCCTTGGATACACTGTTTGACATTAGTATTGGTTAGTTGCAAGCCCAGTTTGCAAGCCCTCGCCAGCAGGGGCTTACGTGTTGGTATGGGTAGGGTATCAGGGGAAGTGTTGGCGGTGTTTGATCCAGACACTTTAGCTCTATCTTTATTCCATGGTGGGTGCATGTGGGACGGCAATGGTGTTTGATCCATTGAGAGGATTCACACACTCGTGTATAGAGATGTAGGGGTCACCAAACATTTCTATAGCACATTGCAAACTTAAAAATCATACAAAAGATATGAACTGAATGCATGCATATGTTTATCCCATTATTTTTTTTGCTCACTGAGTCGTGATATGTGTTCACCCTTTCGACGTCGAATATTTTTAGTTGATGATGCAGGTCTTACTGTTGAAGACTATGTGAATGCGTCGATGTATGAACACGTTGCGGCCATTAACGTAGAAGCTTTTAAAGATGCACATGATTCATCATGCGAGTGCAACCAGTGCATATTCGATTAGTTTAGCTATATTTGATTATTAGAACATGTAATGGATTAATTATTTTTATGTCTCAAGTTTTGGAGATAATCGGATTAATTATTTATTATCATTGTTAGACACTTACTTCATTATCTGTAAGACTTTCGCTTATTTATTTATTACCTCTGATTATTAATGTGGAATGTGTGTATGGTTTGATATGGTGGGTATGACCTATACAAGATCCTGATTGAACCGTTGGTTTATTAACGATTCATCACACTAATCTGGTTAGACCATAATTGGGGTGTGACAGTTTACATGTTGGTATGGGTAGGGCATGAGGGAAAGTGTTGGCAGTGTGTGATCTAGACATTTTCGCTCTATCTCTTTTTCATGGTGGGTGCATATGGGAAGACAATGATGTTTGATCCATAGGACGGATTCACATACTCGTATATAGAGGTGCGGTGGTCGTCAATCCTTTCTATATCACAATTGCAAACTTATAACCAGACCAAAGATATAAAGTGAATGCATGCATATGTTTACACATTGTTTTGTTTGCTCACTGAACCATGATGTGTGCTCACTCTACAACGTTGTATATTTTTAGTTGATGAAACAGGTACCACAGTGGAGGACTACATAAATGCGTCGACGTACGGACACATAACGGCTATAAATACACAAGTTAAGGAAGAAGCGCATGATCCATCATGCGAATGCAATCAATTGTTTTTTATTAGTTTAGTTATATTTGAATACTGGAGCATGTAATTGATTATTTTACTTATGTTTTGAGTCATTTGAAAATAATAGATTTAATTATTTATTATCACAGTTAGATACTCAGTTCATTATTAATAAAGACATCCGCTATTTAATATTATCTCTGATTATTATTGTAGAATGTGTTTGGTTTATTATGATGGGTACAGTCTATATGAGATCAGGATTTGAACCTTTGGTTCTTATGACGGTTCATCACACTACTGGTTAGTCCCGAATTGGGGTATGACAGTTTCCATCCATTGGCATGGGTGGAAGGGATCTCAAGGCGCAAGCCTACGATATCTTTTTAAGAACAAACCCCCTTTGTTTTCATCAAATTCAAACCTCTTTCTTTTGAGCAACGAGAGAGAGGACCTAGAGGGAAAACCCTATGTCATTACACATACCAATTGTTGCCGTCGAAAATCATCTCATTGATCTACGACAAGATGAACCTGTGATCATAGAAAAGGAGGCAGAAGTGACTTGGGTGATTCGACTCGGGAGACACTTCGATGCCTGAGTTAGACCCGAGTATAAGTAGTAAACGCTATCAAAGTGATGAGCTCCAGTTATGAGTGGGGTCGTAGATAGAGTTCGTGTACTAAAAGATTCATTAAGAATTACCATTGGGGACTGATTGTATTTATAGAGTGAGTCATGGAACGTCGAGGTCCATATCCGTCGCTGTGTGGATAAGGCAGATTGCCAACTGTCCGTATTGGACAACTGTGATGCCTCTTAGTCTTAGTTTTTTAGTAGGAGTAGGGGACTGAGGCATAGATGGCCGAGTCCTCAGTCCGAGCATTTCAGGATGACAGGTGCCGCCTTGTGCTTGAGTTCTCCCAAGGATGGGAAGTGTGCTGGATCAGCCGAATCCAAATAAGCCGATATTCTTTGTGAGTAGTGCTCTGGTGGGAAAGAACTCTTGATATGGGTGGAGTCAGCTCCGGATATTCAAGAGTGATGACAGTGTCCTTGCTGTCGTGCTCTAGAAGGAGTGAGACTCCTCATCATATTCTTCAGGGAGTAAGACTCCCTCGGCATGTTCTACAGAGAGTGGGTTCCTCTTCGGTAGATAACTTGGCCACTAATGGAGTCGGGCAAGTGTGCTTGTGATCCTTTGCATAGTCGGCCTTTGTATGCATTCGGTCACATGTTAGTTTTTGATTGGTGGGGTGTATTTTCCCCCTAACACCAATGTAACGAGTAACGACAGGAGACGATCCAAACCCATTGTACTTGTTTTGGGAAAATTAGGATATTTTAATGAAATCTATGATAGTTTTAATTTGAAATATAACTCCAGCCCTTCTTAGTTTCACTCTCACTTGTCCTTCGGGATTGAATTGAACATTATTGTTAGCATAATAAAATTGTAATTATACTAACTCTCTTTGATATAGTTTATATTTATGTTTATTGGTTATTTATGATAAATTATTTACGAAAATAAATTATGAGTTATAAATAATAACCGTTTGGTATTACTAGGCATAAAGAATAAATAATAATTGATCACAATAATGATAAACACCTTCAATACAAATAAGAAAAATTTTCATATACACTCCATTAAGGATTGAAAACCTCATCCAACCCCATAAGATTGCAAAAACCTCAAACACATCTGACTAACTGGCATAATTGTTGAAATACAATTTTACCCTTCATATTAAAATTGAAAAATTAAAAAAGTATGTTGAATGACTAATTTGACCTTTGTAATGGATCTGTGTTTCTCTCATTTTCACTCTCACCCAAACCCTAACCCCCTATGCGTTGGTCCCCTCTGCATTGTTGTCCTCGGCGGCATCCCATCTCTGGCTGGCATCCCATTTCTGACCTCCTATCTCCAGCATTGATAGGATGTCACTTATTTACCCAGGTAGGTGGTTTCAGATTGTGATTCTAATTAAAATAGTTATTTTTCCCATGAAGCCTTTTCCTCAGCTTTTTCCTCTGGGCTTCAAGCGTTTAATTGGATTATAGTTTCATCCCCTTTGCCTTTCTGGATTTCGTTGGATCCATCATAGATCTACCTGATCAAGGAATTATTTGTTCTTTAAGCTTCCATTTTCGGAAGATTTTTAACAAGTAGTTGGCCGGGTTTGTTTCTAGACGATCGATGGGGATCTTCTTGATAATCTATAATGTGCTGGTTCCCTGTATCGACTCTTTGGGCTCTGCACGGGTGGCAAGTTGCATAATTTTTCAGCTATATTGTAATCTTTGGTGATGCAATAATGAAAGTCATTAATTTCATTACAGACCTGATCGGCCAGATGGAATCAGATCATCCTATTCTACATCGTATTTCGTATGTTGTTTCTCCCAACAGTTATGTTGAAGAGCCCAGAGAGCCGATGGAAAAACTCACATCGAAGAAACTGATGTAGAACAGTCTGTAGATGCAGCTCGTAAGAGAGGAGGGGAAGAGATTAAAACAATAGTAGTAGATTGGCTAAAGAGAGTGGATCACCTACAAAATGATGTGAAGTCGTTGCATGATACATTCCAAGAGAACAGGGGATGGATTCAGGGGATGATCACGAAACAACATCGGCAACATTAGTGAATTCCAGATCTGATCGAGTCGCCTTCGACAATGAAAATCAAAGTTGTTGTCGTTGTTTTCTTGAAGAATGATGCCGGAGTAGAGATATATTGTTGATTGAAATTAAAAATGAAATGAGTTTCAAGGAACCCTAACCTCTTCCGGCATTTTTGCTCACCTCTGTTTGATTTTTTCCCTCCTTAACACATCAAAATAAAAAAAATAAAAAAACCCCAAAAAGAACCGATAATATAATTGTGATCGATTATTGTCGGATTAGAATCAAGGATAACAAATGCAACTATTGCCGTTGAGATCGAAAATACAAAAATGTTGCTGTTGGAAATCCAGTATGAGAATAAACATGCCACCATAACCACAATGATCTATCACAAAGAAGAAGGAAAACAAAGTTTTCTGTCTCCACCGGTTGTGTCGCCTTTAACCTTTTGCAAATCCCATTTTTTTCCGGTACTATAGGTTTGAGACCATGTGGCGCTTGCGCCGGCATAACTCATGGGTTTTACTTGTGTCTGCTTCGACGCAATCCATGGCCGGGATCAGAAGCTCGCCGTCATCGGCGAAGAAGAAGAAGCTACAGACGTTCCACTTTTACTGTTACAAATCGAAATGAACATTTGGGGGTAGGGTAACTTATGAATAAAGAGTATTTTCGTCATTTAATAACCCTAAAAGGGTAGTATGGTCCGTTAAAATGTTCAGCACAACTGACGTAAGCAACTAATGGAATTTTGTTAACGGAGTGGACTTCGTTGATTAACGGAATAAACTTTTTGGGTACTAGATGAGATTTTTGCAATCTTGTGGAGGTAGATGATGTTTTCAATCCTTAATAGTGTGTATATGAAAATTTTCCTATAAATAAATACCATAAACCATAGCAAAAAACTCTATATGTCCTAATATGTTATATAATTAATTTTATAATACATACCAAAGAGAGCCTAAGTCCAAGTAATTAATGCTATTTTCTAGGACTTGTGGAATCCTAATTAGTTTATTAGTTTCATTTTCCAACTAGGACTGTTACTCTATTTTTCCTAATTGAAGTTTATTTTATCCTTAGTTTGTAATTAGGACTTCGTAGAATCCTAGATCTCTTGTAGATGTTTGTTAATTTTTACAAATATAAACTACAAGAGGAGAGTTAAACGATTGAATCTATTCTCCCTCTCTTTTGTTTATCATTTTCTTCTCCTTTGTGTTTTTGTAGGGTTTTAGGTTCTCTTTGATATGCATTATAGAATTGATTATATAATACATTATGATATATGTACTTGTTTGGTATGATTTATCATTTATAGTTGTATTTAAAATAAATTAATATAATCTAAAATCTATAAATAGGTTAGAAGTTGTTTTTCATTCTAATGATAATCTATTATTACCTCTTTATATTTAGTGATTTCAAATGGTTATTATTCATAATTTATTTTTATAAATAATTTATTATAAATAATTCATAAATATAAATATAAATTATTCTGATTTTCAAAGAAAGATTGTATTTTTTTTGTTTACTGACCGTAATCATCATTTTCTATAACTGGGATTTGTGACTGCAAACATGATCCATGATATCGGTATCGGATTGATCGGTTCGACCGGTTAAAAGGAAACAAAAACCTATTTTCGCGCGACATATATACCAGTCGGCATTAACAAATGTTCGCCCTCTCACGAAACCCCAAGTGTTGACTAGAGAAGTAAGGAGAGGAAAAGGCAATTCATTCATAAATAAACCACCTCTTGAGAGTGACACAGAGGAGAAGAGTGAGAGAGGAGTGGTTCGTGAATGGCAGGTGCTGTTTTCCAGCGGCAGCCAGGCTCCAGCACCGGTGGAGCTGGTCAAAATTCCACAAGTTCGCCGATGTATATCAAGAATTCGTTTCGCGTCTCGGCAGTGGCTACGCGTTTAGCCATGCACATCACTGGGCATCGGACGGATCCCAACGAGTTCTTCCAACTTTGCATAGCGTTAGCCAGGTTTTTCTCTCATTATAATCCCTCTCTTTGTGAACTGAATCCGCACATTTTAGTTTACTATATCTCTTTGTGCCCTTTCATTTCATTCTTGGTTTGAAATTTATTATCTCGTTGCCGTGTTTTATACTTGAGTTCGGTTTTGATTTTTGTTCATCATATGGAGGATGAGATTGAAGCTACTATACTGAACTGTAATCGCATCATAGGACTTGAATTGGTTTGGCGTTGGATTCGAGTATTTTATTATTATAATTTTTTTTGTTAATCCTGGCGTAGAAAGTATTCATTGATAATAAAGATGTAGTATATTTTATTTTTTGTGGATTAAAGGTTGTCGTTTGCATGGATTTATTTCTATGGTGTTCTGAGTATGTAAATAGAGTTCTTCTGGTTGTACATGTCGCTGATTTTAGTGTGTTTCGTTCCTCCGGAAAGGGTTTTTGGGGAGTAATTTTGTCTAATAGTTCATATGCGTCCAAACTTTCTGTACTTTCTCATTGTGTATGAGTGACGGGGATTACAATTCTGACACTGAAAAGTAAAAAAACAATTAAGATAAAAACCAGTTGAATAATAATTTATCCCAAAAAGAAAGTTATGAGCTCCCATTTTGGTTTACGTTGTTTTAGGTTAACAACTGATTTTTTTTTTTTTCTTGAGTGGCCATTTGGTTGATTTTTGGTGTTACCTTTTTCTCATCAATAGTTGTTATGAGATCACGATGGGAATTTACTTTATGTTTGAGGTTGGAAATATGTCTATTACTGCTAAAAAAAGGAAATATTTCTCTGGGTTATCGCTTTTATAAGAATGGTAAATATATTACTGTGACTAGATGTGTGACATGGATGGTTACCAACAATCAAGGTTTAGGTGCTTATCAATGTTGAGCATGTAAACTTGACTAATTGCATAAACAAATAAATATATAGAAGTACAATTTGTTGGTTTAAAGTAACTTGTGACATATCAAAAGAAGAAGGTTTAGCGGCTCCAGTTTTGTGTGCAACTGTCAACACAAATTGGGTGATAAAATTGGTTAGTCCTTTCATTTTTCTAATATGATAGTGAGTTGAAACTGGAAAATTTGGCTGCTTTGATGATTGGTGCCCTGCCCTCAATCCTGAGGTTCAAGAGGGAGACCAATGGATTTTTTGGGAGCTGGGAGGATTTGTGGCTGGTGAGGGAGGTCTAACTTAACGTAATATGGATCACTTGTTACAGCTGGTGCATTGGGATTCTTGTGGGATTCCTTCTATCTACTGTCTCTCAACAGTGGTATTTTTCATTGAATACTGGATTTTAGTAAGAGAGGCAAGCAAAGGAATATGTGGGGCCAAGAGATTTTGCAGTAAAAAATACAAAAAAATACCACACAGAATCTACATATATCATTGTTCATGTATTTAAGAGATCTTGTGGCCCTCCCTCTAGTTGGTGATCAAAGCTGTTTCACTCTCCACAGCCTCCAACACAAATGTAAAGTACTTGAACTTTGATATGTCATCCTTGCCCCTGGAGACATCTTTACTATTTTGTTGATCATCAGTTACCTTGAGAGTTTGCATGAAAGTTGAACTTCGATGTCTTCTTAGGAAGAAGGCACCGTTCCTCTGCTGCCAAAGAAGAGAAAGGAGATGGCTAATCGATGAGATTCTATGACATTATCAGTTGCTTGATAACTTGATTTTGGAATTGATAATACCTCTTTTCCTTTTCTGTGGAAAACAATCCACTCCAGAACAATATTTCGTGCAGTTCTCCCCCTCCCCACGAAAAAAAGATGGTTTAGCTTTGGTTCCACTTGGAGTGTATAATCCTCTTATCTAAGAATCATATTTGGCTGAATCTAGTCAGCTCAGTTAGCATCTGCCCTTTCAAGCTAACCTTTTAAAAAAAAAAAAAAAAAAATAAAAATCTAGAGAAGCTAACTTTAGGCAAGGATCAACATATGATTGGCCCATCTGCTTTTTGAATCAGCTCAATCCTTGATCCCTCTGTCCGTAGTGGGTTTCACCATTTATTTCTTATCTAGTTCAACGGAGCATGGTTCAAAATTTTGCCTAAATTTCCGAAATATTTCAGTTTCTCAAGAATTGAAATGAAATGACTTGCAAAATGTACCGAAATTTAAAAAATGCAACAAAATTTACCAAAACCTTTTGGTTTCAGCAAAGTGCGAATCTGAAATTTCGAAACTTACAGTGGAGGGTATAGTTAATAAGTTTGGGTATGGTAAAAAAAAAGGATATTAAACAGATTTGACGTCAATAATACTTTTAAAAAAATCTGGTTATAAAAAATGTGTACGGCAAACATACAATACGCATTTGATACGTTATACATATATATATATGTATACATACATACATACATATATGTGTATACATATATATATAAAGCAACACTTTTTTAAACTATTTATACAGAAAACACATGTTAAATGTGGTTGTTACAGGTCTTTATAGACGACATGTTGTTTTCCGTATCTATTAGAAAAATGCAAAAGAATATGATATTTTCAAAAATATGGTATGGTATGTGTACGATATGCGTATTTACTAACGATACTTTTTTTTGGGGGGGGGGGGGGATGCTCACAGTCAGATTAGATATCTTGGCCTTCATACAAGGCCTAAGATTTGACCATTCACGTTGATTTGGTTTTGAGATATTAGCACTGGAAGGCGATTTATAGTGCCTTATGCTTGTATGAATCTCAGAATTGGACTCTTATAAAAGAGGATAACTGTTTGGATTTGACATTTATCATTCAATTGAATCCTAAGTGTGAGCAGATCTCTTTAGATTAGCCAAATGCCAACTTTCAGACTTTGTGTTGTCTTCTTTGCTAGATAAGTGCTGTCATTGTTATTGCTTGATTCCCATCTTAGGTCCTTTGGATTCTACTGCATAGGGCTTTTCCTTTCTTCTTCTTTTTTCATAATACTGCATTACTCATCTCCCTTGCATAAAAAAAAAAAAAAATTTGGGAATCAACAGATCAGCATTCCTAATTTTAGTTGGCCAAATTTGTCCTTTCCTTTGCACGTTTATCCTTATATCTGATATATGTCCCTATTACCTAATAGTGATGTATGGGTTATGGGTTCAATAATTTCCTCTTAAAAAGGCCCAAGAGAGAGAGAGAGAGAGAGAGAGAGAGAGAGATTCTGACCAATCATATTCTTGTATTTGGAATGTTAATCCCACCTTAATTTTAAGTACCATATATAGTAAGCCACTAATTGCATAAAAGTATACCATTTGCTAGGCTAAGGTTGTTGACAAGTTAAAAATTCAAAAGTAAAAAGTAAATTAAAAAAAAAAAACTTATTTTGATATTAATCAATCATCTTTTGTATTTGGAATGCTAGTCCACTTTAATGTAAAGCCAATATTAGGCTATGGTTGGTTAAAAGTTTCTACATTTTGATATCTACAAGTTCTTTTTACTAAATGCCATGGAATGTCGTGCCATTTATATCATTGAGTTGGTATTTACAAAAGTAACAATGATTGTGGAAATATACCGTTTGACTTGGTATTTACAAACTTGAGTAATTCAGCTGGCTGTCAACTCAACCCAACCTTATCCCAACTAAATGGGGTTGGTTACATGCATCTTCTTTCTCCAATCAACTTTATTCAAAGTTATAGTTGTTACTAGTCCTAAGCTATGCATGTCCTTCTTTTCCATTTCTCCTAGAGTCATTTTAGTCCTACTCCTAGCTCTTTTAGTTCCTCCAATCTGTATCATATCACCTTTCCTTACTGAAGCATTGAAAAGTCTCCCTTACATGTTCGTGCCACCTCAAATGACTCTTTACTTATCACTTATCTGAGCTACTCCTAATTTTTCTTTAAAGTAACCCCTTGTATAAACAAATAGTTTTAAATGCTATAATAAAGCTTGTCTTAATCCATTCCTACCATTTTTTTTTGGTTAAATACTTACAAAAACTACATCAATTGTGGAAAAGATATCATTTAGGAGCTGAGATTTGGTTCTCAATTTGACAGCAATGCAATGTTTATTAATATTGTACTTGAGCCTTGTATAATGTAATCATAACAAAAATACCACATACATGATATGTGTTTTACATTGGATGGTTTGGGGTTTGGGGGTTGCGGGGGGGGTGTGAAGGGAAGAACAAAATATACCATTTTATGTCGTGTGCAAAAGCTTGTGGTTTCTAGTAAGATTACTGATATGCCATTCGAGGCCACATGCAAAGCATGTGACTTCAACAACTGAAAGAAAAAGCATTTTTGCAGATAAAGACATGCACACCCGTTGTCATAATCCATAAGTAAAACTTTCTCTATCTCTCTTGCATATAAACTAGTCAATTTCTCATTGCTGATTCCTTTTTCTGATTCTAATATTGAATAATGATGCTGTTAAAAAAAATATTAATGTAAAGGAATGAGCCTGATCAGCAAGGCCCATTCTCATTCTCGGCCTCATAGAAGGGCTCTCTATTCACGAGTTGCTGTTCACGGTACTGTTCATCTTATGCCATGGGGGAGTCATTCTTTAATACATCCTATCATCTTATATTGTAACTAGGACTCCATCTTATCAAGCGGAGTTCCTTTCTTCTCATTAGAATAGGACTGCTTCTCTTTATCCTTTTAGTCATGAGAGTCCTTGTCATGTCGACGTGTGGAACTCCTATTTACTTTCCTTATCTTGTGGAGTCCTAAACCTATCACTTTACCTGTTTTATTTTATCTATAAATAGTGACTACTAAGAAGAGAGGAATACATATTGATTCTCTCTCCCTTTTCTTTGTTCTCTCCATCTCTCTTATTTTCTATTTTGTTACAGATGCCATTGCAACAAAGTCCTGCATAATTTGTTAGTGAATCTCGAATATTTTGTTTTACTTTTCTGTAGTCCTTAATTATATCTATTATCGATGATACTGTGGTCCTGCATCTCTTGATCTTAACGAGTTACTAATTCAGCTAGTTATGCATGTTACTTTGTTTTCCTTGCCATACTTGACAAGATTTCCTTTGACGAATACAGAGGTATTGATTATGCAGTTGCAAACAATGAGGTCCCGGCCCGAGCACATGAATTACCTATAGTGTTAAGACAGGTAACTTTGGTCACATAACTGAGACTTTCAGATTCTGTCCTTGTTTCCATTTTTGTGTGAATGGTACAATACTGTGGGTTAGAACTTAGAATGGGCTTAGTTGTTCAAGTACTAGCCTTGAGATATCAAGGCTACGTAAATGCTCGGACATTTTGGGCTCATATTTTACCATTTGGTCCAAGTCCATGATGGCAAATTGCTAGTACATTGTGTAAAAACATGGTGATTTCTTTTTCCTAGGTATTCATGATGAGATTGAATTTGGAAATTCTTTGGGTGACATGTCCTTCTGTGAAGGATCACTGTGCCAGAAATAGCATGTCCAGGTCACCAGTGGTAAAATTGCATTCCATCCATCAATTGTAACACTGATGGTTTAGTAGAAACCACCTGCTTCCATTTTGGTGGAAGTCATCACCTCCTCCATCCTTACTGGGCAGATATACTATTCAGGGACTTACATACCAGTTGAATGGAACATAAATAGTTTGGATAAGGTTTTGATAGCTGATTGATTGATGGAGTGGTATCTGTATCCCCAGCTGACATCTGTATGACATCTGTATTGGGTTTTTATTTTATTTTATTATATTATTTTATTTTGTGTTTTATTTAAAAAAACTCATAGAATGTCATGGTTTTCGTTTCTTTTTCATTTCCATGGTACTTATTTGAGTAACACAAGTAATGTAACTGGAAGGAGATCATTACATCTTATTTTCCTATTCCTAGATAAGGATGGTAGTTATTGGTCTCACTTTCCTCACTGTCTGATCTATGCACTTTTCTTCTTTGGTGTCTGATGGATTGGTAACAACTTCAATTTGAGTTTAAGTTTTGGTTAGAGCTTTTTCAATTGAATGAAGCCCAACTGTGGAACCTAAAATCTTTTATCTTTCCCTTTTGTTTTTTTTTCCTGGGTCAAGATTTGCTAATTGTAATCTGGTTTATATTTCATTCGGGACCAGGTTGAGTAATTAGCTGGCACTCTCAGTGTGCAACTGACCTGGCAGTATCAATTACTATCTGCACTAATATATTAGTGAGCATTTCTTCTTGTCCTGATTTGAAATTTAGGCATGCAATGTTTATTTAAATAAACTCATGGAAATAACATGACATGTTGGAGATAGTAGTTTGCAATTATGGGGCTGGAAAATGTGATTTACAGTAATAGTCATTAGTTGGGCATATTAATCACGAGAACCAATGTTGTAATTAGGGATTCTAAAAATTTTCCTATGATTCATTTGTTTCATATGCTATCATATTTGAAGTTGGGATAAAGAATTTGATCTGTTTGATTTATTAAACATATACAATTGATACATAATAAAATGCTAAATTTATGTGATAAAAATTTAGCCTACTACTTGGTGTCGGCTTATGTGTTTTATTCATATTTCTTTCTTGAATATTGCTTTGCCTTTTAATTGAGTGTTACAAGTTTTTTGAAAATTTTACATTTTCTTCCTTCAAAATAGTGAATTTGCTATATGGCTTCTAATGGAACTATTCTGAGCAGGTCCTATTGGCAGTCTAATTTGAAGAACAAATTAATACATCCTTGTTACTGCTTCTTCCATTACCTTGATAAATTGATCTACATGTGCTATTTCCTTTAAGGACTTAGTTTCTTAGGCTTTATTTGTTTTGATATCTATTTCAATTTCTCAGGCTGTTTGGTCTTGATTTTTATAACCAATTTCAATGAAATTAAATCACTTTGAATAGAAATCTTGAAATAGCTTGGACGTATTTCACGATTTCTATTCAGGCTTATTTCAACCTATTTTGCATTTCTCTCTCTCTAATGCAGGCTCAATCCAAAAACTGGTTTTATTTTGATAATACTTGGTCATGGGCTCTTTGTTTGATTGCTTTTATTTGTGTAATGGGCTCAATCATAAGGCCCACAAGTGGTGGTGTAAGTGTGTACACGGAATTAGTATTTTAATTACTTTTTAGTATTTGTAGTATTTAATTACTTTTTAGTATTTGTAGTATTTAATTACTTTTTAGTATTTGTAGTACGCTCACTAGCTATTAGTTTGGAAGTAGATAGAGTTGATCCAATTTCATGGTTAGATTTTTAGGAGTTTTTATAGATTGCCGTTATAGACTTCCTGAATTTTAGAATTCCTCTACCAAAAGTCATGGGCTAGTTATTTAAAGTCATTTTTTCATATTATTTCTTTCCTTAATAGTCTAGCCTTGTTTTTAGGAAGTACGAGTCAATCAAGGATTCTTTCAACAGCCCCTATGGTTGGAGATTCCTATTTAATATTTTCTTCTTTATTTATTCCCCCCCCCCTCCCCCTACGATTTGAGTAATGGGTTAATTTAGTTATTTGGTAGTGAGGTTGTTGCCTCTTGTTTCTCTCTTCTCTTCTTTCCTCTCTCCCCCAAAGTTTCTCTCATGTGGTACGGGGTTGCCAAACCCCCATTTTGAAATTAGAACTGGTATGGGCCCACTCGAACAATAAATAAGTCAAGTCTAAAGTTTAGTGGCAGAACTGTAATTATCTCAAACTTCAGAACTAACAATTGAAGAGAAATCTGACTAAGGACACAACTGGACTAATGTTTAAATAAAGGGTTAGTTTTGAAAAACATACAAATTGAGGAGAAGTACAGAAATAACTGAAGGCTGGCAAGTATTTTGGGAAAACAGGTTATAATTCTTAAGAGAGATGTTGGGGATTGTCTTCAACCTTCAACCTTGCTGTTCCACGGTAGAACAGGAACAGAAAATGCAATCGGACTCTTCTTTCTTGAGTCCAAATTATATGCGACCTTGGGACAGGGTCCCTGATACCCTAATTTAGTGTTTCCAATTAATATTACAGCCAATGAGGATTGATGAGAGCGATAGTTCCTGAAACTAGTTGCCGTGGTAGTTGCAGGTTCCGATTGATTTTCAGGGATGGATCTGTCAGCAGGGTTGTATTTAAATGATGAGAATCCGGGTTTTAGGTTGTTTTATGGGAGCGATTCAGACCCTTGGCTAGGAGACTGAGAGGAATAACAAGAGAGCTCAGGTGTTCTCTTTGTTGACTCCCATGATGGCTACCTGAACTGAGTATCGATAGCAGTATTGAAGAAGAAAGAATAAAAAGGAGATAAGAACAGAAACAGAAACTGAAGGGAGAAGAAAGGAAGGATACCTGAGGTGGAGTGATGAAGGGCAACAGAGGGAGAGACAGCCGTTACCAATGCTTGCGATCAGTGGTACTTAAACTCAAACTTAATTCCATCCCAAAATTCTAGAGATAAATCAGATGGTCGAAAATCTGGATTTGATGCGAATTTGCATCCGTTTCAATTCTCTTACGCTCGTGATCAAAAGGGAAAAATTGAACTGAAGTGGGAGGTGGGAAGTGGGGTAGGAAACTAGGGTTTCAACTGTCTAGTGTCGATTGCCAACCATCGACTTTTCAGGTGAGGCCGCGCAGCTTCCAGAATGTTTCAGTTTATGCTCCTACCTATTATCTGGATATACCAAGAGAGATGTAAGGTCTCATGAGGCTACTACGAAATATTTACTCATGGGTGGCCGTGGGGCAAGCTCTTCTATTCTGGTTCATGGTTTCTCGTGGCTATATGGTTCATCCGGGGGAGAGATCGAGCTTCAAGAAATAGTGAATGGTCTTATCAATTCTCAAATGTATAACTCATTAACTCCCCAGGAATTCCCTGTTATGTGTGTTCTCTTCTTTGTGTCATTTTCCGACCATCACACACGACTCCGGAAGAATCAATACTCTGTTATTTTGTCGTAGTTTTTGTTTATAATCTGGCAGAGATTCAGATGAACAATAAGGGTTTTTGGACGAAATATACCAGTCTTTTGAGGATTTTTTTTCCCTTTATACTTGTTTTATTGTTGAATTTTCTTGAAGACTGAGTGGGATGTAGTGGTGCTGTGATGTTGACTGTAGGAAGCTTATTTGTTTGAAACTTGGGTTTTTTTGATTTATTTTGGTTTTTACTTACAAGTTACAACCGGTCTAATATCGTTTCGGGATGAATTCATCTATGTTACTTGGGATTGGATTTCAATTTCTTAAATTGACGAAAGTGAACACTTTCCCTGATAAGTTGGCCCCTTTTTTTATTTTTGATTGCTGGTTACTCTTGGCTCTGTCTATGTTAAGCTTAAATTTGGTGAGGAAAATTGTTGTTTTCTGGCCCCAGACCCTATTATCTGAATCCATGTTTCTTTCCATTTTCCAGACTCGTGAGTTCCTCCTCTGTGTTCTCACCTTTTAATTTTTTTTCCCCTTTTCTCTTTTCCTTTTCTTTTTCTGCTCTTCCTCTTTTTTTTTTTTTTTTTTTTCTTTAAATTATTTTAAAAAACAGTATGGTGTATACTTTCCGGATTCAATTCGGATTTTATATATGGTTAAGAATCGAATTTGAATTTGGTTTTTATACATTTTCCGGATTTCGGATCAGATTCGGATAGATTAGTTGGTAAACAGATTCGAATTCGGAACGTGGTGTATTCTATTCAAATTCGATCCGTTTACGTCTCTACAAAATTCTAGTCCTATTCTCTTGGTCGAGTACATTGTATTGAAAGATCAATAACAGAAATTTAAGTCCTACTCAAACTCTTAAGACTAAGAGTTGGAATCAAACTCAACTCATGTATCTATCTCCTAGAAGCTATATGCAAAATAATAAATTAAATAAATTAAAACAAAATTACATAAATATCCTAAATAAATAATTAATGTCCTATTTACCCCTAGTGGACCAAAGCCCAGATGCTTTATTCCTGGTTCATCATGGCTTGGTTTCCAGGTTGGGTCGAACTGGTGCTGTCAGTCAAGTGCTTTTGCATCATTCTCTTTCTCTCCCTTCTCTCTTCTCATTTTCTTCTTAAGCATTCTTCCTGGGTACTTTTCAGTTTTCACAGCCCATTGTTTCTTCTCTTTATTCTTTCTTCATCCTCTCTTGATTGCCCATCACTGGCAGATCTCTCTCTGATCTGCATCACTCTCTCTATTTCGTTTTGGCTAGAGGACGAAAGGAGAAGCCATAGAGCCTACTCCGTCAGCCATCGTGGCCCCTTGCTGTGAAACACTGCTCGCCCGGCAATGCCTCCTCCCACAGCCTCCGTCCCATCCCCTCTTTGCAAAATGTGCCCCATCCCCTTCTCTGCAACACCTGCCCCACCCCCCTCTCTGCGACCTCTGCCCACTTCCTCAGTATCCCTTGCAACCCTTGCCACACCCCGGCGACCTGCAACCCCTGTCCTACCACCTCTAGGCAATCCACAACCCTGTCTCCTCCCTCTTCTGCTATAGGTACAACTGTTCTGAGAAGACAATGAGCTGGTCTCTCTATTCTCCAAAGTACAGCAGACCCACCTTAGCCCTACCCTGGCCTCCACTTGTCGAGAGGTGGTGGAGTGGATGCTCATGGTCATTTCCCACTACGCCTTTTGCCCGCTCACTACCGTTCTCGTCATCAATGACATCGATAGTTCCTCTTTAATTTCCATTTCCGAAGGGACAAGCACTGGATAGCTCATCTTACTACAGCCCCTTCCCGACCCCTTGCCTTCCTGTTGGCTTTACAAAGGAAGAAGACCATATAGAGACTATTCTTGAAATTGAACTCTCATATGAATTTCTTATTATTGAAATATTTTCAATTGATTCAACTAAATAATTCCAATTTCTTGACCAAAAAGCTATCTGCTCATGGGTACAAAATTAAGTGTTTGCCTCGATTTGGGATCTTGTCAGATTTCAAGCTGCCAGAGTTCCTTGGTTTGACATAATCTTGTTCCAGGGTGGCATTCCTCATCATAGCTTCACTGCCTGGAGGGCCCTTATGCTCTCTCCCAACCAAAGGCTTGCTTCACCATAGACAGATTTGCTTCCAGACAGTATGCTGTCTCTGCTGGTCGGGAATTGAGGATATCCCCCCACCTCTTCTTTGATTGCCCCTTTTCAGCTTCTGTCTGGGAAGGCATTCTTCGCCATTGCTGACCCACAGAAGGCAAAGATGGATCAGCTTCTGTCGATCAAGAAATCAATGAAAAATTGAAATCCAAAGCATACCAAAGAGGGCCTTAATTAATCAATATTCCTATTGTTTAAATTATATAATAAACTTAAAAAGGAAAAATGGCTTTGTTTTTAGTATTGCATTATCTGCTAATTATGTTTCACAATCTATAATTTTCTACTGATCAATTTTATTTTCATATTCACTATGCCATGTAGGTATGCCATCGTAAAACCATCTTCAGCTTCCAAGCTGTTATTATGGTGCTAATGGTTTCTGTCAAGGTTGGTTATAAACATACTTTTCCATTAAATATTAGCAAGTGACCTATTCTTCACTGAATCTCTGTACTATTACTGCTTTATGATCAGTTGTTATGTTCTGTGTTTTTAGTGTTGATTTACATGATAGATTAAGTGCACACCACTGTATGAGTATTGTAGAAGACATTTTCACTGCTTAGTTGTGTATTTATTTTCTTGTAGAAAGTTGCCTCACTTCTGTTCTCTTTAAAGTCGTATGATAGTTATGTCTATTACTAATCTTATTCTTTATTCTGTAAGCTCCTGTAAAAACCAATATCTTTTTCTGGTTATCTCAAAGTTTTAGCACACAACAACAGTTAGAATATTTTATTATTTTCGTTTGAAAACAAGACAGTCTTTGTATAGCCAGCATTCCTTGTGGTTGTGCAACTAGGCTGGGTTGGGAGCTCAATCCAACCCAACCTGAAGGCTAGAAGCCTAGAGTGGGCAATTTGTAGCCTAAGAGAACCTAGATACACCTTCTGTGCTTACTCGTGAGCACTAGCCCCACTTGGTTGGTGAAGTAATATCTGATGTGTAGGTAGAGGAAAGGCCACAGGGAAATGCTCTAGACGCTGTCCACTCCTGAATTTCTTATGGGAAGTCTGCTATGGAGAGCTTATCCAAGCTTCCCCTCCCTCCCCAAACAAAAAAATTTACGGGGTATTCCCTTTGCCTTCTATAGATTGATCGACCACTCAAAATCTCTAACATAATAAAGCGTGCATTAATCAGACTTACAATTCCATTCTCACCAATCTAATAGAACCTCAAAATCTCCAAAGACAATTGTGAAGATTATTGATTTAATTTGCCAAGTATATGAAATGAATGCAAGCCTCTTAAGATCAGATAACTGTTGTAATATGGGAAAATTGGTTCTGTCCAGGTTCGATGTATGTGGAGATATGAGTGTTGACTCATTCATCACCTACCTCACATACTTTCTTTTCGTGTTCTTTCCTTTACATTTCTTTCTTTCCTTTCATGTAAATCCTTTTTACTCTAAAATGAAGCATGTCCTTTGTCATTCCAGACAAGTAACTTATTCCTCTCAACATGGTATCAGAGCAAAGATCCTCCTTGGGAACCAAGCCCTAGTGAGTTCTTTTCTCTCTTGGTTTTCCTCTCCTAGCGCCGCCACCTCCCGAACTGCCCTCTTTTTCTCTCTTTCAGCTCCAACTTCCGGCGTATCTCTCGGTTCTCCACCGCCAACACTATGGTGGAGATTTGAGAACCCTATTTTGCAAAATTCTCTATTTTTGTGTGGATTCATAGGACTGCTTGTTCCTATGATGATGTATCAAGAGACTTTTGTCTATGGCCTGAGTGATTCTTGACCTCTTTGCTTCGTCATCATGTCCGACGTTACTACCGCCTTATCTGGAACCGACGGAACGGGTCGCGATACCCATTTTCCCTAGTTTTCTGTGAGCTCCGTCCGTCTTGATGGGAACAATTATTTGCTGTGATCATGATCTTGTCATCAGTTAATTGATTCTCGTGGTTATGTGGGCTACATCAATGGTGAAACAAAACAACCTACAACCGTCGGTGATTCTCAGAAGAAGTGGAGCTATGCTAAGTCATTGGTAATGTTTTTTCTCACAAACTCTATGCAAGCATGTATTGTTTGGGTTACTTTCTTTAGATTTTGCAACCAAAATCTAGACGACAGTCAAGGATACCTATTCCCAAGTTGGGAATGATGCATAGGTTTATCAACTCAGAAAAAAACTATATGAGACCAGACAATAGGATCTCTCTTTGTCTTAGTACTATTCTTAGTTGCACAGTCTATGGCAGGACTTGGATTTTTATGATACCTTTCAAGCAATCTGGACTGCCGATGGAACCAAATTTTAGAAGCGGGATGAGAAGTATCGGGTGTATGATTTTCTGGTTGGTTTGAACATTGCCTATGGCCAAATTTGTGCTCAGGTGCTTAGTCGTGATCCCTTTTCTTCATTGGAGTAGTTCTACTCCTTGGTGCAGTTGAAGTACAGTCGCGACAATGCCATGTTATCACCTAGTTTGCCTTCCCATGGTTCTCAGGATTTGACCCCTTTTTTTTTGGGTCTGGATCTCCGTCTGGTGGCAGTGGCTCTGTTTGTTCCAGTGACCCCTTTTCTTTTGTCTGCGAGCCTGTCCGATGTGACTATTGTGGTAAGGAACAACATACCAAGGAATTCTGTTGGAAACTCCATGGTCACCCAGCCACCGGTTCAACGTGCGGTTGTGATCGGGGTCCTGGCTCCTTTGCTCATCATTCTAAGACGTCTGAGTCTGCTCATATCAGTGCCGCTCATGCCAGTGTTGGTTCCTCTCTGCCCCAGGACGAGCTTGCCATGCTACGATGCCTCATGACTTGTTTGGAGTCATCCTCATCTGGGCCATCCGCTTTTACCGCTACTATTTTCGCGGTTTACTCTGCTTCCAACCCTGTTGCCTCAGGTATCTTTTTGGTGGCCATTGTGCATCGGTTGTTTCTCACCCTTTGATAATTGACACCGGTGCCACTGGCCACATGACTGGTATCCCCAGTCTTTTTTCTTGGTATTCTTTTTGTTCTCGTAACGACCAGGTTCGTGTGGCCGATGGTTCTCCCTCCTTTGTTTGTGGGAAGGGTTCCATTGCGTGTTCCCACTTTGCCGTTGTTTTTTGTTCTTCATGTACCAGAGGTCTATGAACTCAGGAAAAGCTTTATGAGACCAAACAACTGGATCTCTCTTTGTTTCAGTAATACTTTGAGTTGCGCAGTCAATGGCTAGAGTTGGATTTTTATGATACCTTTTAAGCTACCTGCACTGCTGATGCAACCTGATTTTAGAAGCGGGAAGACAAATATCGGGTGTATGTTTTTTTGGTCGGCCTGAACATTGCCTATGACCAGATTCGTGCTCAGTGCTTAGTCGTGATCCCTTTTCTTCATTGGAGTAGTCCTCCTCCTTGTTGCAGTTGGAGGACAATCACCACACTGCCATGTTGTCATCTACTCTTCAATCCATGGTTTGTAGGATCGTTCAACCTTTTTTTCTATGTCTGGGTCTCTGTCTGGTGGCAGTGGTTCTTCTCGTTCCAGTGATCGCTCTTTATCTAACCGCGAGCTTGTTTGATGTGACTATTGTGGTAAGGGACGATATACCAAGGAGTTTTGCTGGGAAGTCCATGGTCGCCCAGCTATTGGTTCAACAAGCGATCATGGTCGGGGCTGTGGCTTCTTAGCTCATCATTCTGAGAGGTCTGAGTCTGCTCCCATCAATGCTGCTCATGCTAGTCTCGGTTCCTATCTATCCCAGGACGAGCTTGCCATGCTACGTCGCGTCATGACTTATCTGGAGCCATCCTTGTCTGGGCCATCTACTTCTACCGCCACCTCTTCCACGGTTCAATCTGCTTGCGACTCTGCTGCCTCAGGTATCTTTTTTGGTGGCCATTGTGCATCGTTTTCTCTCACCCTTGTGTAATTGACCCTGTGCCACTGACCGCATGACTAGTATCCCCAATCTTTTTTCTCGGTATTCTGAGGACAAGGTTCGTGTTGCCGATAGTTCCCTTTCCTCTGTTCTTGGAAAAGGTTCCAAGTTCTCCCACTTTACCATTATCTTTTGTTCTTCATCTGCCACAGGTTGAACTTAGGAAAAAACTTCATGAGACTACACAACAGGATCTCTCTGTCTTAGTACTACTATGAGTTGCGCAGTCTATGGTAGGAGTTGGATTTTTACTATACCTTCCAAGCTACCTGCATTGCCGATGCAACTAGATTTTAAAAGTGTGAAGACAAGCATTGGGTGTATGATTTTTTGGTCGGCTTGAACATTGCCTATACCCAAATTTGCGCTCAGGTGCTTAGTCGTGAACCCTTTTCTTCATTGGAGTAGTCTTACTCCTTGGTGCAGTTGGAATATAGTCGCCGCACTGCCATTTTATCACCTAGTTTGCGAACCCATGGTTCTCAAGATCTTTCAGCCCTCTTTTCTAGGTTTGGGTCTCCGTCTGGTGGCAGTAGCTTTGCTCGTTCCTGTGATCCCTCTTCTTCTGACCGCGAGCCTGTTCGATGCGACTATTGTGGTAAGGAACGACATACTAAGAGGTTCAGCTGGAAACTCCATGGTCGCTCTTCTACCGGTTCAACGGGCAGTCGTGGCTCCTCTACTAATCATTCTGAGACGTTTGAGTTTGCTTATATCAGTGCCGCTCCTACAGTGTCAGTTCTTCTCTGTCCTAGGACGAGCTTGCCATGCTACAACACCTCATGACTTGTTTGGGCCATTTACTTCTACCGCCTCCATTTCTACTGTCACTCAGCCTCCAACCCTATTGCTTTAGGTATCTTTTTTGGTGGCCGTTGTGCATCGATTGTCTCTCACCCTTGGATAATTGACACCGGTGCCAATGACCACATGACGGGTATCCGGTATTTTCCTTATAAGTACAAGGTTCATGTTGCCGATGGTTCTCTCTCCTCTATTCCTGGGAAGGGTTCCATTGTGTGTTCTTCTACTTTACCATTGTCTTTTGTTATTCATGTACCAAATTTTACTACTAACCTTCTTTCGATTTGCCGCCTTACCTATGATTTGAATTGTAAAGTGACTTTCTATCTTATCCATTGTCTCTTTTAAGGATCTGGTGACAGGTTTCATGGCATTTGTGAGTTAATGTAGCTCCAGCGACTAATGAGTGACTTAGTTATTCATGTTCTACTACCTATGATGCTCTATTGTGATAGCAAGTTTGCGATTAATATTGCTTAAAATCCTGTATAGCACGTTAGCACCAAACATGTGGAAATCAATCATCATTTATTAAGGAGAAGTTGAAGCAAGGACTGATCGGTGTTCCTTTTGTCAAAATCGGATATCAGTTGGCTGATATTTTTACTAAAGGGTTATGTGGTAAATTAATTTCATCCCATAGTTTGCAAGTTGGGCTTGTGTGATATTCATGCGCCAACTTGAGGGGGAACGTTGTAATATGGGAATATGGGTTCTGTCTAGGTTTGATGTATGTGGGGATATGAGTGCTGATCATTCCTTACCTACATCATCTTCTTTCCTTTATGTTTATTTCTTTTCTTTCATGTAAATCCTTTTACTTTATAAATGAAGCATGATCTCTATCATTCTAGACAAGTCAAGTATTCTCCTCTCAACAATAACATATATTAATTAAAAGTTAAAACGTCCTAGTTTTTTACTTTGACCACTGTGTTTCCCATTGTTGACTCATAAAAACAGAGACTACTTAAAACTTAAAAATTCAAATGATGCAAATCTTATATGTCATTTTGACATCCTTGGACGTATGCTTTTCTAGTCCATTAGTTGAGTATTAATATTCTAATTTTCCACCACAAAGAGTTAAGAAAGGTCAATTGTTTGACTGCAACCATCAGGCAACATCAAATTTCAGACACTTGTCAAAGATCTTAATTCTTTGTGCAGCTGAAATCTTACAACAATTTTATGGTTGATGATGGAGAAAATGCCTGTCTGGTATGGGCTGTTGTTGGTTCCTGATATGGTGATTTCAGGTGAACCATCAGTCATTGGTCTCTTCTCTCTAGATTTCAAAAGTTATTTTTCAGGCACATTTGTTAAGCAATATATTTTTGGTTTACATTATTTGATCGTATAGGTCAAAGCTGCAGATGAACTTGTACTTTTGACAAAAAAAATTAAATAAATTAGTTTTGTTTACCATTGCATTGGGTGGCTTACCGGCAAATTTATACAGGTGAGAGTCCATCATATAAATTCCTACTGATAATCTTACATACTGCCTGAGCCAGTTTTACCCAGAATGCTCCCTCTATGTCTTTGCATTGAGGTGGTCAACTGTCAATAAAAAAGAAAAGAAAAAGTACTTCCTCAATTCCTTATTTATTGTCCTCTTAATAAAAACAAGCCTTATCCCGACCCCATTTAGTTGGGATAAGGCTTTGTTGTTGTTGTTGTTAATAGAAACTTGCTTTTGAACATTATTTCTCTTTGGCTGTGAGATATCTATTCGTTTGAGATGAGTTATTTTTACTAGCAATTTCAGTCTCCAGTTCTTTTATTTAGTTCCACTTTCGATAAATTGCTCATATATTTCCTCACTTTTCTTTGCGTAGAATTCTCATGCTGATTTACTGTTTACTTTGGTAGAATGCTTGTAAGAATGGATGGTTTCCAGGTCAAGATAATGAAGAGCTTCTTACCCTGGCGAATGAGGTTTCAGATATTTCTCAATTTTAAACTCTTTTTTTTATTTATTTATTCATTGTTATATTCATAAGTGCCGAAGTGCCTAAATCTAGTTTTGTTGTATTTAGATTTTGGGTGGCTTTTGTAGCTTGGGTGATGTTAACATCGAATCAAACTCTACCTTTTCCACTATTTCAGAAATTATGTCCAGGTATTACTTTCCATCTAGCTTTGCTCCATTCTGCAGATGACTTATATTTGTTGAATCTATCTTATCTGCTAGTTATTCCCTCTTTTTCTAAGAATATATTTTGTTGAAAAGATTGTATGGGTTTGTTTTGTTGTCTAGGTGTCACTATCACCTAGCTTAGTGCTGACCAACTGTCCAAGCTGGCTGCCTTCTTAGTCTTTGGAATTAAGTTAAATTCTTGACTTAGTCCTTCTTATCTTTAATTCATTATATATAACTCGGAGAGTAGTATTATTGTTTAACTAGGATTTTACTATTTGTCTAAGATTCTTTGTCATGTTGACATGTGGAATTCTTATCTCTAGTGTAACTAGGACTCCTTCTCTTGTGGAGTCCTAGACCTATCACTTTACCCTTTATTTTTGTCTATAATTAGTGATTGCTTAGAGGAGATGAACACTCCATTCTCTCTCCCTAGACCTATCACGTTACACTATCAGAGCGAATGCTGTTTTGAGAATCGTATAAAGTTCTTCAAGATGGTGTGAAGCCACTATTGCTGCATCCGTTGCTTCTGCCTTTTCATATTATACCTACTACTACTATATACCTACTACTGCTGCTATTTACCCTACCTGTTGCTGCTTTACTCTGTCGGTCAGATCATCCTAACTCAGATCTGATTATAATTTTTGTTGTCTGCTTGCATCTACTGCTGGGTTGCTGCTGTTACTGCTACTATGCTGCTGCCGACCTCCTCTTCTAGCGCTGATCAGATCTATTCAGATCTGTTTGTTTGTTGCTGCTTGTTACTGCTGGTGCCATCAAGATCTTTCTTAGATCTCACTTTTGCTGCTGACTGATCAGATTTACTCAAATCTGTTGCTACTTGTTACTGCTGGTGCCATCGAGATCTCTCCCAGATCTCACTGCCGCTTTTGCTGATCAGATCTATTCAGATCTGTTTGTTTGTTGCTGCTTGCTACTACTGATGCCGTCAAGTTCTATGTTAGATCTCACCCGATTTGCTGTGATAGATCTGTCTACTACTGCAGCATTATTGAATCAAATCTACTGCTGTACATCGAATACTTCTATCTGCACTAGGACTACTCTTATCTCAAATCCACCATTGGATCGTACGTAAATTTTAATGACTTATCCTAGTTATATTTAACTACTTGCTTGCCACTGCTGACTTGATCTTTGACTTTCAATTAATATAAAAACTAAAAAAATCCACTTGCTTTATTACCAATTCCTAGTCGCATTAGGAATTCTCCATATTTCTTAATTTGACTGTTGAATGGTTTTGCTATTTGGATATCTTGTTCCTATTGAATTCTACTCTATATCTTACAGTTTGACTTCTCCCACCATAATTTGTCTATATGAAATGTTCCACATGAGGGGGAGAAGGTATATTATAAATCTGCTCAAGTTCATGTCTTTTCATTGAAGAGAGTCTACCCTACTATTACCTTGCTCTTGATAGAGCTTACCTGATGAAGTCTACTACCGTTTAGGCATCTACTATGCTCATGTTGGAGGCTGGAGCCTATTATAGTTGCATGTGACGCAAACTCTACTACCCATTGCACGTGATGTAACTTCTACTACCTCTTGCATGTGATGCAAGCTCTACTATAGTTATACGTATTGTAACCTCTACTACCTACACATGATGTAACCTCTACCAACCGCACGTGATGTAATCTCTACTACTTCTTCGCTCATGTTGGAGTCTATCTGATGCAACCTCTACTACCTCTCCGCTTGTGTTGGAGCCTACTTCCTTTTCCTCGTGTCTACTACGTGTGCTTATGATGTTGCTACTATCTACTGATATGTACTGTTGCTGCTACTGCTACTACTTGTCAGATTGTTGATTTTGACAGAACTGCTCCAAGTTGGACATAGATGGCTTATATGCTCGGATTCTCCAGCTTAAGGGGAAGTGTTGAAAAGATTGTATGGCTTGTCTTGTTCTCTAGGTATCACCTAGCTTAGTGTTGACCGACTGTTCAAGGTGGCTGTCTTCTTAGTCTTCGGGATTAAGTTAAATTCTTGACTTAGTCCTTAACTTTAATTCATTATATGTAACTAGGAGACTAGTATTATTGTCTAATTAGGATTTACTATTTATTTAGGATCTCTTGTCATGTTGACATGTGGAATTCTTATCACTACTAATGTAACTAGGACTCCTTATGTTGTGGAGTCCTAGACATACCACTTTACCCCTTTATTTTTGTCTATAAATAGTAACTGCCAAGAGGAGATGAACACATTGATTCTCTCTCCCTTTTTCATTCTCTCCATCTTCTCTTATTTTTTCATATTTTGTTACATATTTTAATATTAGTAATGCTAGGGCATCCAGAAATAGAGAGGATAGCTGTCACTAAACTAATTCAGCTATCCTATGCAAAAGGATCATACAGAAAAAGAGGGGTAGTTGGCTCTCATACCCAAACAGTCAAAAGTTTTGACATCCTTACTTATAGATCCCCAAGAAATGATTAGTTCCCTTACTCTCTCTGCTACTCTTCTATACGTATTGAAAACTCACCCATTCCAGGTCAGCCACATCATAGTTGTCAAGGCCCCTAGGCGACCCGAGGTGGTGGAGGGGTGCCTAGCTGTCCTAGGCATCTTTTCTTTTTTAAACCAAATCATTTACCTAAAATCTAACATCAATGTCTAAAACTAATGTAGGGTCCATTACGATTTCGTTATTTATTTATTTTATTTTATTTTTTTAATAATATTAAATGCACATGAATACCCACAAAACAAAGGAGAATCACAAGTATAAACGGGTTTGTCCCTTATTGTGAAAGACGCAAGGGGGTACCCTTGCCCCTTCTTGTACTGGGCGTAACCTTGTGCCCTGTGTACAATGTGCTTTCTTCCCTCCTTACTCTTGAGCTATGTCTTCTTTGTCTTTGGTATGTTCATTTGCAAAATGCCGGGTAATTTTCATATGTAAACAGAACATTCACACAGTAGGATACAACCAAGAATTTCACAATTTACTAGAAGCACAAATAGGGAAGAACAAATAGAGAAGATAAGAAGAAGAAAAAAAAGAGGAAAAAGAAGGAGGATATAGGATCCGGAGGGAGCAAGGAGAAGGAGAAGAAGAAGAAGAAGAAGAGGAAAGAGAGGAAAAAAAAAGAACTAGAAGAAGAAAAAGGGTCACTAGAGGTCGCTAGAGTCGCTAGTAGAAGGATTGAAGGTTTTGGGCGGAAGAGTTGGGGGTGAGGGTCTTGCTGTGAAGTGTCAAATGAGTTCTCTTTTCGTTTTATTTATTTATTTTTTACATATAATTCTATAAATTCTAGTGAAAGAAAGAAGAATTGAGAAAAGAGACGGATAAGGAAGAGGAGTTTGCTGCAAGCCTGCAACTTTGGGGGCCTCAATCAATGTGATAGAGACTCCCTCTTTTCACTTCAATATATAATAATGAGTACAACCCCAAAAGGGTTTAAGAGACAAAGCACAAAGTAAAGAAAAATGGAAGTGTATAACTAGCACCTCAGGATAACCAACACTCCCCCTCAAGCTGGAGCATATATATCTATCATGCCTAGCTTGTTACTAATATTAGTAATCTCTCCCAATGGATTTGGTACACACATTAGCAAGTTGTTCTCCTGTATGAACATTGCAAGGAGAAATAATCCCTTGTAGAAGCTTTTCACGAATAATGTGACAGTCGGCCTCAATGTATTTCATTTTCTCATAAAACACAGGATTGGAAGCAATATGAATGGCAGCTTGGTTGTCACACCACAGTTGCATGGAAGATGTGTGTGGAAACCAAGCTCGGCTAACAATTGCTTGACCCATATCAGTTCACACGTGTCATGTGCCATAGCACAATACTCGGACTCTACATTGGACCGAGCAATGACAATCTATTTCTTGCTCTTCTAGGATACAAGATTCTTGCCAACAAAAGTACATTATGTAGTAGTAGACTGTATATCAATAGGAGAACCGACCCAATCAGCATTCGAAAACCCTCATCACATCCATGTCGATGATCAAAATATAGAAAACCATGACCTGGAGCCTTCTTGAGATATTGTAAAATGCGAACAACATCCCAATGAAGTGTCCGAGGAGAGGATAAAAATTGACTCACAATGCTAACTGGGAAGGTCACATCCGGTCGAGTCACGATAAGATAATTTAACTTGCCAACCAGTCTACGATACCTCTCAGGGTCAGAATATTACCTCATCAGCTCTAAGTTTGATGTTAGGATCTATTTGGGTAACCATAGGTTTGGACCCTAATAGCCCTGTCTCGGTGAGTAAATCCATAACATATTTTCATTGAGAAAGAGAAATACTTTTCCATGACTGAGCCACCTCGACTCTAAAAAAATATTTTAGGCGATTGAAATCCTTAGTATGAAATTGTTACTGCAAATGAGCCTTCAAGCTGTCAATACATGTTTTGTCATATCTTGCAATCACTATATTATCAACATAGATAATGAGAAAAATACTTCCGTCTCCAGAAGAATGCCGATAAATCACTGAATGATCACTCTTACACCGGGACAAGCCAAAATTGAGAATGACCTCTGTGAAAAGACCAAACCATGCTTGATGAGACTGTTTCAACGCGTACAAATGACTTCTTCAATCTATATACCATACTAGATTCTCCTGAGCAACAAAACCAGGTAGTTGCTCCATATATATCTCCTCATGAGGGTCACCAGGCAAAAAGGCAATCTTCAATCCAACTGGTGCAACGGCCAGTGATGGGAAGTAGCAAAAGAGATCAAAATGCGAACGAAAACGAGCTTGGCCACCGGAGAAAAGGTATCCAAATAATCAATACCATAGACCTGTGCATAATTCTTGGCGACCAGGTGAGCCTTTAAACAATAAACAAGCAAGGGACCCGTCAAGGTTGACCTTAACCACATACATCACCGATAACCAATTGCATACTTACCCACAGGGAGGGGCACAAGATCCCACATATGAGTCTGTTCCAAAGCCAACAATTCTTTTTCCAGAGTTGTCCTCCAATCAAAATTACACGATGCCTTTGCATTAGATTTGGGAAGGGGTGTTTCTCAATAGTGGTTAGACAAGAATGAAATGAAGTAGAGAAACCAGAGGACGACACAAAGTTCGAAATTGGATACAACTCCAAATTCCCTTGTGATAAGCTATAGGAATGTCAAGATTAGAAGAAGGTGTACTTAACTCAGGTGTGCGATCCACAAACGAAGGAGAGATGGTAGGGGCAAGGGCAGCTGGGGGATCGTATCTATCCGAGGACGTTGAGTGTAAACCTGCTGGATGACTGGCGGAGGAGATGGTACAGATGGAATAGTGTTGGACAATATATGTAGGCAGATCATCATCCAACTTAAATGCAACAAAGGACCCATCTGGATACGGTGTGGATTCAAAGGACACATCAACGGTGACATAATATGTATTGGGCTCTGGTGAGTAACAACGATAACCCTTTTGAGTATGAGAATACCCCACAAATAGACACTTGAGAGCTCTAGGGTCCAACTTAAAGAAATCGAGACGATGATCATGAACAAAATAGAAACATCCAAATACTATAGGAGTGAGCACAAATAGAGGGAAACAACAAGGTGTGAGGAATACCACCATCCATAATAGCATCTGGCATGCGATTAATAAGATAACATGCAGTTAAAACATCACCCCAAAATGATTTGACCACCTTCATTTTGAAAAGAAGGAACCGAGTAACTTCCATTAGATGGTGTTTTTTCCATTTCGGCAACACCATTTTGTTGTGGTGTGTCAGGACAAGAAGACTGATGAACCTTACCCCGTTCAACCATAAACTAAGAAAACTTACCTGAAAAATATTTGTTGGCATTATTGCTTCGAAAACACGATTAGAAGTTTGGAATTGAGTATGAATTTCATGAACAAATGCACAAAAGATAGAAAATAATTTCGAACGACTTCTCATTAAATAAATCCAAGTAACCCTTGAAAAATCATCTACAAAAGTGACAAAATACTTAAACCTTAACTTAGATTCAATTGGACAAGGTCCCCATACTTCATAAAGTACTAGAACAAAAAGGTGAGCAAACTGACTTGAGGGGAATAACTCACATAGTGGAGCTTCCCAATTTGACAACACTCACAATCTAAACTAGAATGAGAACTAAAACGTGTATAAATTTTCTTCAAACTATGGAGAGAGAATGATCCAATTGACAATGAATTTGATGTGGAGACAAAAAAACATTGGAGCAAGCAACAGACACCGAATCCTTAAGTAGATACCGTCCCCCTTTCTCCGGCCCTTACCAATCATCATCTTTGTCGTAAGACCATGAAAAACACGAATCAGGATAAAAAGTTATAGAACTATTGTATGCAATAGTAAGCTTATTGACATATAATAGATAAAAAGGAAAATTAGGTGAATGGAGAATCGTAGATAGGGACACAGATGAGTGGGATATGAACAGTCGCAGTGCCATTGACCTTGACCGAGGAACCATAAGCTATGTGACACTGGAGGTGGAGAGAAAAGGGAGAAAAATATACATGAAACCCTAAACATGTGATCGGAAGCACCTAAATCAGTAATCCAAGGATAAGAGGATGAGAGACGCAGTGACATTACCTGTCTGAATAAAATAAGAAATGGAAGATGAAGCAGGCTGTCAAATCTGAAACTGATTGTAGATCTTAACCATCATTCCCTAGATTGTGCAGAAGAAGCGGAAGACTCAAAACTGGCGATAGAATTGGCAAACTACTGCTGAGGTGGTTTGCCATGAAGCTTCCAACAAAAACGCTAAATATGACTAGGTTTTCCACAATGATGGCAGGTGCTTGCTATACTTGAAGTGTCTAAGGAAGCTGGTGCACCAGGAGGCTAGCCAAGACTAGCACCAGCACCAGCGCCAGCGCCAGCGCTAGCACCAGTGCCATGACCAGAAGAAGAACCAAGACCAGCACCATAACCAGATTGGCGAGAAACAAGAGCCGAACTACCCACAATAGTGCTATCATTGAAATTGTCATGAGAAACCTGTAACACACGAGAAAAGGAATTTGTAAGAGAGGCCACTATAGCACTGCTAAGAATCTGAGAATGAACTGCTTCATACTCAGGTTCAAGACCATCCAAAAAACCCATGACGGCCAATTGCTCCCGTTGTTCTTGCATCTTTTGCACACAAGCACTAATTGGAAGTAGAGAATTAAGTTCCTCATACATCCGTTTAAAGTCTGGAAGTACAATGAGAGGGGGAAACCTTTCCGATCCACCCGATAATATTCCTGTGACAACTCATAAATACGTGTCAAATTATTGTGACCAGAATATTAGATATTTTAAATAATCCCACAATTCCTTCATTGTATCAATGTAGGTAACAAGGTCCACAATAGAATTGTCCATAGAATTCAGCAGCTGGCCCAAAATCTGGGCATTAACAGTGTCTCAAGTAGTATCGGTACTAGACTTGGTCTGGGTTAAGTGACTCTGTTGATCCCATCTTGTAAAAACCAACTTAACAATTTTCTGCCATTGTTGGAAATTATTAAGGGCTTCCAATTTCTTCTCTGTAATCCGATGGGAGGAAGACACCACGTCAGTCATGCTAGTCTTGGACTTAGTGGGTTCAGCCATCAATATCAAAGAAAGTGATCATGAATAATTGATTTCAACATCGAACAAAAATCAATTCCAACCTTTGGTTCAGCCAACCGACAAGCAAAGAGAAACTCCAAAAAGGGATTGTAACACTCGGTTCAGCCAACCGAGAGGCAAAAGAAACTCCAAAAAGTGGTGATAATACTCGGTTCAGCCAACCAAGAGGCAAAACGAAAAAGGCAAATCAAATTGATATCTCCTCCAACCAGAAAAATCAAACCAGAAAAATGGGAGCACCAAATCAATCCAAAAGTGATCCAAACCAGATCAATAATCCAGTGAGCAAGCCAAATCGATATCAAAAAAATTGATATCGTAAATAGATCCACTTACCAATATCAATACCAAAGCAACCACCAGAAAATGGATACCAAAAAATCAACATCACAATCCACATACCACTAGCGATACGAAAACAGCACCAAAAATTGATCTCGACTCTGGATCTTTGAACAGCTATTGCCATCAACAAAGTGATATCATAATCACCATCAAATTGATATCAGAAATCTATTCTAAAACATAGAACCATTACTGCCAACAACAAACTTCATTCCATCGAAACCCATGAGGATCACCCCCTTTGATTTAAAGATGCAACTCCTTAGTTAGATCAGCAACAAGGAAAGTAAAGGAACACTATGAGAATGTTTCGAAGACAATCTTATTGTGTTTACAAACCAAGCTCTGATACCATGTGAATTCTATAGAGAAAGATAGAAGAATTGAAAAAAGAGATGGAGAGAAGAAGAAGCAGAGGTTGCTGCAACTTTAAGAGCATCAATCATTGTGATTGAGACTCCTTTTTCACTTCAATATATAATAATGAGTACTACCCTAAAGGGTATAAGAGACGAAGCACAAAAAAAAAGAAGGAAGAGAAGCACTAGTGCCTCGGGCCTCTCCCCCTCTCGCTATAACCATAACAGATTCCATGCATCCCAATGGGTTAGCATTCCTGTACACAACCAATAAGATAGTTAGAATACAGATCAATTTCATCTACATAAAAAAATGTAAAAACGATTGCCCGGGCAACAAGGCGGGCCAAGGTGATGCCCAGGTGACCAAGGTGGTTGCCTCTCCTACATCACATACGGCGTGCTGTCGCCTTGGACCGATGGTAGTGCCTCATCGCCTAGGCGACATCTAGGCGACAACTATGACCCACATACTCTTGAGGAACAGATCCAGAATAAGAGGCCAGATTCTCTTTCCTCTTCTTTTAATGCCTATAATATCCCATCATCTAAGAAGCTCCAGGTGCCACACCACCCAAGTCACCCCAAAAGAGTCCTAGACAGATCCACTACCTCCACTGCAGAGGAACAGTGCAGCAATAAATGGTAAACACAAATGTAACAAGGCATTAGGAACGATAAGCACTCTAGATCTTGGATGATAACTTTTGAAAGGCTGTTGAGTTAAGCTGATCAAACTATAAATTTGGACCTTAGAGGGGACCCCTGCATCCCAGAAAGCTTGGAAAGGACATGAGGTAGGTATTGTCTCTGAATCAGGGTTCATGTTAAGACGTGATTGTGAACTGCCCCTTAACAGATCCAATAATCATATCTTCCCTCTTGAATTCTGTAGCCAGCGACCACATTCAAAAGATGGACCATTGATTCAAGTTTCCAACCATTGAGATTTGTGTGTGGGATTGGTACCCAGCTGATATTTTGATTATCCTCCTCCATGAAATGACCACCAACATATCCTGGGAATGATAAGAGGTAGATTTCTGCTGTAGTGGATTTTCCAGAACTTCTCATATTGACTGTTACTCACCTGGGTCCTGGTAAATCTCTTAAGTCATTAGCAAAGTGTAGCCAAGTCACTGTGACTGAGTTTTCTCCCCCAAGAGACCAAAGGCACTTTAAACTTTGAAGGGATCTCTTGACAGGCTAAGGAAAAGATTGCAGTTATGGAAAGCTAGATTCCTATCTCTTCAGGGAGATTGGAGCTTACCAGGTCAATCATGCAAAGTTCGTATTTGTATTGTACTGGGGTCTTTGGCTTTCCTTGCTCGATCATCCAGAAAATAGAAAGTCTCATGAGTGCTTTCTTATGGAAAGGGGCAGATAATAATAAAATTTTCCTCTCTATTGGTTGGGCAAAAGCCTGTTTGTTTAAGGAGGAAGGCGTGTTGGGTCTTTGTAGAGTCAAGGAGGTTAACACGGCATGTATGATAAAGATGATATGGCACATAACGGAGAAAAAAGACTGCATATGGGTGAAATGGATTTATAGCAGATATTTGAAAAAGGACTATATGGATGACTTCTATGAGCATTGATTCTTCCTAGGTCTGAAGGACAATGCCTCTCCATAGGCAGATGGCTCTTCCTCACATTAAGTCTCTTATTGATGATGGATCCTCCACTCTTCTCTGGCCAGATAATTGGCATCCTCACATGGTGATGGCTTACGAGGAAAGGATCGAACTTGATTATGGGCGTGATAGACTTGCCACTGTTTTTTTTATTATTTCAGAAGGAGCCTGGTGCACTGGTAGGGCTTCTTCGTCTCGGCTTACGTAGGCTTGGGAAGCTCTTGGTTCTATTGCTTGCCTTTCTACAGGGAGCGGTGATATCTCTAGTTGGACTGCCGCCTCAAATGGTATCTTGTTGTCCTCTTCTGCCTGGGAGATTGTCAGATCTCGAAACCTTAAGGTGGCCTGGCATGATGTGGTTTGGTTTCAATGGCATTCCCCTAGTCACAGCTTCACCCTTGGGAGAGCGTTGACTCAGTCTCTTCCGATGGGTTCTTTTCTTCGTAAGCGGTATATCATCCCCAGCTTTAGTTGTGGCTTGTGCTGGGAAGACATCCATTATCTCTTCTTTGATTGCCCTTTCTCCAATATAGTTTGGGAAAAGATTCTTCGAAAATGTTGGCTTTTTAGAAGAAGAATCTGGTCCTTGGATCTTGACTGGAAATGGTTGTCTAAGAAGTTCAAGGAAAAATCCCCATGTGATACTATTGCCAATCTCGCCTTCATCGTGACTGTGTACCACGTTCAGTTTGAGAGAAACCTTAGGCGGTGGGTAGCCAAGTCTAGAGCTTTTGACCAAATCTAGGAGAGTTCCCCCCCCCCGCGGTCGGACACAGCCAGGAATAGATTCATTGTCTTCTTGGAATCTGGCTCATTTATGATGTGGGGTGGTCTTTTATTGTTCTTTGTCTTCCATGTTTGGGGTAATGCCCTTGTTTTGTAAGGAGCCTAGCTCTATCTTTGGTTGCCCAGGTTTGTTCTCCCTTTTTCGGGGTATTGTTAATACATTTTTTTATTCACCCAAAAAAAAAAAAAAAAAAAAAACTTTGAAGGGATCTATTTTTTCAATGAAGTACTGTTTTAATTTCTAGAAAAAGCTAATTGTGTAGCTATTATTTACTGAGGGGTCACCGATATATATATCCATATCTAATTACAAAAACCTTCCTGGAAAATTTATTCGGCTCATTTGTAAATCTCCTGAGCCATTAGCCAAGCATGGCCAAGTCAATGTGGCTGAGTTTTCACAATCCAAAACCCCCCAAGGTGCTTTGAAAGGTTGTTCTATATATCTTTTAAAAAAAATACGCAGAAAGATAAGAGAGACAGGTTTCTCCTCCCATCTCTTCCAAAAAAAGCCCTGGATGTATCACATTCACATCATCTCCTGCATCCGTTCAAGCTTCTTTAGACTGATGCATGATGTGGGTTAGTGACTTAGTGTACGCACTTTGTAATGGAAGCAAAAAAGCAAGCACATCCTTATAATTTCAAAGCCCTACAGAAGATAACACCCCACTGCTTTCTGGAGTTATCTACCCATAGCCATACTACCAGGACACAAAAGAAAGGAGACAGAGGGTCCTTCAGAAGATAATACCCCATGCTTTTTGGAGTTATCTGCCCATAGCCTTACTACCCGGACACAAAAGAAAAGGAGACAGAGGGTCTCCTTAGAATTAGCTATTGACACCCTTGTACGGTTGAAGAACCATGAGACTTCAATTAAGAATTTAAGATAGAAAATGTACCACTTTATCCATCGGCCTTTTCACTAAAATTCTGCAGAATGGATCTGCTAACTCATTCCCAGTTTTGAATCAATGCATTCATTTTCTGTGACACCCCATCGGCCATTTGAAGAAGAGAAAAACAGAGGTGCGGTTTAAGAGTTACAATGCACTTCTATTCCTCGTTAAGTCTAAAGGGAAGAACTTTAGCAATAATCTGTAAGTGATCTGGATAAGGCAAATGGGTTTGAAATCCTTTAATTCTTCGGTCTCTTGGGAGGTAGTGTGGTGAAAGATTTGTTAAACTACAATGCATTATACTCACAGTCCACACGATGGGAATTGCTCACAATCCTCATCGTGTAGGACTCATTGACCTGCTCACAATCTTCATTGTGTAGGTCTTCTTACTTCTGCTGCAGAGTTGGAGAAGGACTTTACAATCTTGGTTTCTGAATTGGAATAGGACTCCACAATCCTATCTAGTTTAGATTTCTAATTTAGTTAGATTTCCTATATTAGTTAGAAGTTTTTTCTTATCTTAAGTCTTGGACAGTCCTATTTACGTTAGCTATAGTTTGAACTTCTATTGTAATCTGAACTCATTATTTTATATAAAGGAAATTTAGAAGAGAGAGAGTAAGCTAATGATTCTGCTTCTCTCTCACTTTTCTGGTTCTGATTTATTTTATTTAACTTGTTACATGGTATCAGAGCAGGTGCTGTTTTGAGAGTTGTATCTGGGTTTTTGGTTTGTGGTGAAACCCTAGTTCGTAGAAGAAGAAGAACTAGGGTTTCGATGAAGATGATGAATATGTATGAGATCATACCTTAAGATTTATTTGATGCTACTGATTTGATGTTGATTTTGTTCTCAATGCTATGATCTGTGTTGAGTATTACTGCTGCAATTTCTCTTGTGCTCTTCACTTCAGTTCCTTCAACCCTTTTACCATACCTTGTTCTGGGCGAGAGTATCTGCCCCAGAAATTGAACCTGAATGCTCTCAGGTCTTCATCTTTTTGTTTCAGATTCTGGGGACTAAATCCATGCATCTAGGCAACTCCAATCCTCTAGTTTCAACCCCATCAAGACACTGCTGTGAGATGTTAATCTGATTTCAGATCTGACCTTGCAGCTTCCGCTAGTCCTTATTTCAGAGAATTTTAGATTGATTCTGGGCTGCTGAATCAAGGGAGTGAGTTGTAGTTGGATTTCATAAAGTTAGAGCTTGTGATCTTTTCCCAAAAATTTCAGCCTAAAAGTACTCTTAATGGGTGAAAATTTTCCTTCGAAAGCTTTCTCTCTATCGCTGGAACTTCCCATCGTGAAGAAGAAGAAGAAGCTTATATCTATTTTGTTTATTTATTTATTATTTTTTCCCTTTTTATCTCTTTTTTCCACGTCAAATCTCTTTCCATCTTGTTTCTGTTTTAATCCTTACTTTCATTAAAACTCATAATTGCCCTTGATTGTAGTTAAATCTGTTTTGTTCTATTTTATATTTACAGAAAATCCCTTGTTGTTGTTTTTCAATTTTACCCATCTACTTAAGATCTGCTGCCAGTTTTGTCCTATTGTCTTAAGGGCCTATTTGTTTGATTCCTTTATTTTATCTTTACCTAAGGGTTTGTTTGATTAGTCCCTTATTTCATTATATCATCTTTGCTTAAGGCTTGTTTGTTTAACCCCCTATTTCATCTTGTTTTTCTGAATTTCCCTTTCTAAGGGTCTGTTTGCCTTTCGAGCATAGTTGTCAAGGCGATCCAAGGCGTTTGAGGTCTTCTTGGGCGCCTAGGCGTTGCCTAGACGACCAAGGCGTTCCCAGTGTATTTTTTTTTTATTTCTAAAGTATAAATGCTATATTAATGTTTATATATATGCAACATTCTACATAAATAATCAACATTTAAGACATGATTTAATTAACATGAGAAAACCAACAAGGCAACAAATAATGAGTTAAGTAGGCAACACGTATTTATGACTAACATTTGCGTACTTCTAACAAATTTGACCGGAGCGTAACTTCTTTAATCCTTTAATGTAGTTCAGATTCAAGCAATCTCGAATTCGGTGCAAAGCTAGCATAATCAGCTTTCTAATAAATCCGAGATTGCTTGAATCCGAGTTATAATAAAGGAGTTATACTCCGGTCAAACTTTGTTCAGAGTACGCGAATGTTGTTTAAAGTCGTTTGAATGTAAATTATTTTTTAGGCATCAAAGCAAGAGATTATTTTGGCGCGCTCTTAGTTTTTAGTGATGCTTTACTATAATAAGATTTATGGTTTGGAAAAAGGCCTAGCATTTGGAAGTTGAAAATCGCCCCCGCACCCAAAAATACAGTTTTTGTTCTTGAACTAGAGGGTTGACTTTTTATCCTTTTGGAATTTGAATTTTAGACTATTTTTATTAGATTTAAATGGGTGGGGGGGGGGGGGAGGTATTTGTTTATTTATGAATAATATCTTAAGTAAATGAAATATAAAATTAAAGAAACATTTACTTAAATGATATTAGTCATAAATAAGTACTGCCTGATAAATGTTGTTTCTAAGAGTAAAAAAAAACACATTGAAAACAAGGCGGTTGCTCAGGGTGATAAGGAGCCTTGGCGCTCAGGCTTACAAAATCCGCCCGAACTCCTATGCGATGCCTAGGCAATGGCGTTGCCTAGGCGATGCCTTGACAACTATGCTTTCTAGTATATCCCAAATAGTTCTGCATACCTCATAACTTTGGATCCGACCATTGGATGGTTTTGAAATTTAGATATCCTACTATTGTTGTGTCCCCTCGTAATTTGTCCACGTGGAATGTTCCACATTAGGGTATATATATATATATATCAGCTTAACTTCATTGAACAGAGCTTAGCCTACTGTGAGGACATGGGAAAAAATATTTCTTGAATTTTTAATTGGATTTATCCTCATTTTTAAAATTGAGTTTTCATGTAGTTAAAGTTGTCTACCCTCATTACACTCAAACTGAGATCTAGAAAGTTTTTATCCCATCCACTCATGCCAGTGGAGGGTAAGAAGACTGGAGTCGTCACCTAGATAAGGTCTAGGACCTATAAATGATGTCCCTCAATGGAAGGACGCTAATGACGCGCAAATGGAATGACTATCTCGTCTCACCAGAGGCGGGTAAGTGTCAAATTACGAGTTGGAAGGTGTTAGGCACCCAACTCGCCCGGTTGAACCGGTCTCCCTAAATCCTATCCTTTTCCTATAGTTTATGAACACTTGGGGCTATCTAGATATAATACAAGGTAGAAGGGGGAATCCTAAATTAATCTCTAATTCTTTACAAACTATGCATAGCATAAGCTAAAACTAAACAAATTAAATAAGAAAATAATTACAAAAATGAATCAAAGAATTAAAAGAATAGCTTAATCATACATCAAAAGAAAGGAAAAATGATATATAACATATGACTGAGGTCTGGGAAAATCCCAGGCCGCCTACGTATCCCTGTGTGGCGGGAATCAGGCCAAACGTAGTTCGGACGGTTGTGTACATACCAAGTGTGTGCAAGAAAAGAGGGACGCTTCCAAAATGTTGGAACGCATCCCAAGCGATGGATGCTCCCATAATCATGGAACACATCCAATGGTGAGAGATGTCCCCACAACAGTGGGACCCATCTCAGTGTTGAGGTACTCCCTATCACAAGGAAGTCCCTTCGATGAGGTAATCCCATAATACATGGAACTTACCTCAATTTGACCGAGCGTGGAGCGAACAAACTCCCCCGCAGCCTACGTATCCCTCGAGACCTCTGTCTCTCCAGAATCAGGTCAAGCGTAGTTCCCATGGATTGACGAGCCATGGACACGCGTGACAACACTCAGGAAAGGCCAAATGCTTCAGCTCCCCACACACGGGGTACATTCTCACACCCCACATACGGGATGCCCAGGTGGAACGTCCGTCGGACCACCCATCCTATGCATACGTCTACCCAATCGCAGATTTTTCATTACTATGCATTTGATACAACAGTTTCCCACATTCTTGGATCCAATTTTAGGGTTGGGTGGGCTCATTCTAAATGAGCTCACAAAGGGTCGGATTCTTTGGAGTCCCCTAGCCAATCACATTGCGGTAAGTGCGTACTCTAACATGCATCTATCATGGTGTTCCAATGGATACACTTTGGGGTGGGGAACACATATTCAAGATCAATTAGCATATGAGCATTCCACACATACATCTATTAATCTAAACAATAAAACATTAAGTATGGAAAGCTAACAAAATAACATGTAACTCAAATACATGTGACAAATAAAAAGCATTAAGCATATGGTCCAATTAACATGAATCTAAACATGTGATCAAAATTATGCTCGAGTCGAGCCAATTCAAATTAGACCAGATAAACCAGACCGAACTAGACAATCCTAAACCCAATTCTAGCCTAAACTAAATCAGCACACCAAAACCCAGAGACTTAAACCTGGGTTGACCTGAACCAGTCCAAAGCCAAATCCAACAAACTCTAAAAATCAGAACTTGGACTGGCACGAACAAGCCCAAAACCAACTAAGAAAAATAGACCCTAAAGGCCTAAATCTGGGTTGGCCCAAACCAGCCTAGCACTAACTGGACCAAACAAAAGCAGGTTCAAAGGACAAAATTCTGGGCCGACCCGAACCAGCCCAGAACTAACCTAGACCCACACTTAAACCTACAAGAACTTCATTAATCTAAACTAACCAGATTCAAGACCTAAACAGGTCCAACTCAAGCTAACCTAGTCTAAACAAACCAAACAAATTCTGAAGACCTAAACATGGGCTGGTCCGAACCAGCCTAGAACCAACTAGACCACACTCTGAACTAAACTAAACCAAGCCCATCAAACCCAACTCAAACCCTAACTAACCCAAACCAAATCTAAAATAAACCTGAACCAGCCTAACTTGAACCAACTCAAACCGGCCCTCACTTAGACCCAACCAAACTAGAACCTGACCTACACCAAAACAAACTAAAACAATCACTAAAAAAAAAAAATAATAATAATAAAATAAAAATAAAAATATACCTGTCGACCTAGATCGCCGATAAAGGGGGAAAAGCTGCTCCTTCCTTCACGGCGGCGGCGGCTGTGCTGTCGCCCCTTCTCCTTCTTGCTGGATTTTTTTTTTTTTCACTCCTTGGAGCAGCTTTACTGTAGCTGCTCCCTCTTTCCTCCACGGTAGCGGCGGTAGTGCCGCTGCCTTCTTCTCCTTCTTCTGCCCTTTTTTTTTTTTCTTTCTTTCTTTGGAAGAGCAGCTCTACTCCTTCTCTTTCTACGGCAGCGGCCTTGCTGCTACTGCCCTCTTCTTCTTCTGCTTCTTTTTTTTTTTTTATTTTTTTTTCCCTTTCTTTGGAGGAGCATCTGCTGCTCCTTCTCCTTCTACGGCAGCGGCGGCAGTGCCGCTGCCTTCTCCTCCTTCTCCTGCTTCTTCTTTTTTTTTTCTTTGGAGCAGCAGCAGCTGCTGCTCCGTCTTCTTCTACGGCGGCGGCGGCTCTGCTGCCGCTGCTTTCTTCTCCTTTCTCCCTCTTCTTCTTTCTTCTCCCTCCTTCTTCTTTCTTCTTCCTCCTCCTTCTGGTTTGGCTTGCTTTTTTTTTTTTTTTTCTCTTCTTTGGAGGAGCAGCAGAGCTTCTCCTTCTCCTTCTACGGCGGCGGCCTTGCTGCCGCTGCCCTCTTCTTCTTCCTTCCCCTTTCTCTTGTTTCTTCCCCCTTCTCTTCTTTCTTCTCCCTTCTCTCTCTTTCTTCTCTCCTCCTCCTCTGTTTCAACTTGCTTTTTTTTTTCTTTTCTCTTCTTTGGAGGCGCAGCTCTGCTGCTCCTTCTCCTTCTACGGCGGTGGCCTTGGCTGCCCTCTTCTTCTTCCTTCCCCTTTTTCTTGTTTTTTCCCCCTTCTCTTCTTTCTTCTCCCTTCTATCTCTTTCTTCTCTCCTCCTCCTCTAGTTTGATTTTTTCTTCCTTTTTTTCTCTCTGATCCCCTCTTTTGGGGATCAGACAACTTTTGTATTTTTTTCCTTTTTTTTTTTTGGGCTCTGATCCCCTCTTTTGGGGATCGATAGCCTTTTTTTTTCATCATCATTCATCATTTTTTTCTTTTTTTTAATACCTAAACTGCCCACACCCCCTTTTTTTTATTATCATCATTATTATTATTTTTTATTTATTCATTATTTATTATTTGTTTTTATAACATTTCTTTTTTTATTTATATTATTTTTTTTTATATTTTTATATTTTTTTTATACATCCCTCTCATTGCGTATGGTACTCCAATGTCAGCACCCAGATTTTGCCACTGCAGGAATCCCCAATGAGAGCGGGGATTCTTGCAGTGACAAAATTTGGGTGCTGACATTGGGGTACCATGCGCAATGAGAGGGGTGTATAAAAAAAATATAAAAATATAAAAAAAAATAATATAAATAAAAAATGAAATGTTAGAAAAACAAATAATAAATAATGAATAAATAAAAAATAATAATAATTATGATAATAAAAAAGGGGGGGGGATGTGGGCAGTTTAGGTATTAAAAAAAAAGAAAAAAAATGATGAACGATGATAAAAAAAAAAGAAGAAGAAAAAAAAAAGGACTGTCTGATCCCCAAAAGAGGGGATCGGAGCCCCAAAAAAAAAAGGAAAAAAATGCAAAAGTTGTCTGATCCCCAAATGAGGGGATCAGAGACAAAAAAAGGAAGAAAAAAAATCGAACCAGAGGAGGAGGAGAGAAGAAAGAGAGAGAAGGGGGAAGAAACAAGAGAAAGGGGAAGGAAGAAGAAGAGGGCAGCGGCAACAAGGTCGCCGCCGTAGAAGGAGAAGGAGCAGCAGAGCTTTTCCTCCAAAGAAGAGAAAAAAAAAAGATCGAACCGCAGGAGGAGGAGAGAAGAAAGAGAGAGAAGGGAGAAGAAAGAAGAGAAGGGGGAAGAAACAAGAGAAAGGGGAAGGAAGAAGAAGAGGGCAGCGGCAGCAAGGCCGCCGCCGTAGGAGGAAAGAAAAGGAGCAGCAGAGCTGCTCCTCCAAAGAAAAAAAAAAAAAAAAGCAAGCCGAACCAGAAGGAGGAAGAAGAAAGAAGGAGGGAGAAGAAAAAAGAAGAAGGAGAAAGGAGAAGAAAGCAGCGGCAGCAGAGATGCCGCCGCTGTAGAAGAAGACGGAGCAGCAGCTGCTGCTGCTCCAAAGAAAAAAAAAAGAAGCAGGAGAAGGAGGAGAAGGCAGCGGCACTGCCGCCGCTGCCGTAGAAGGAGAAGAAGTAGCAGACGCTCCTCCAAAGAAAGAAAAAAAAAAAAAAAAAGAAGCAGAAGAAGAAGAGGGCAGCGGCAGCAAGGCCGCTGTCGTAGAAAGAGAAGGAGTAGAGCTGCTCTTCCAAAGAAAGAAAGAAAAAAAAAAAAGGGCAGAAAAAGGAGAAGAAGGCAGCGGCACTACCGCCACTGCCGTGGAGGAAAGAGGGAGCAGGTTTACTGTAGCTGCTCCAAGGAGTGAAAAAAAAAAAAAATTCCAGCAAGAAGGAGAAGGGGCGACAGCACAGCCGCCGCCGCCGTGAAGGAAGGAGCAGCTTCCCCCCTTTATCGGCGATCTCGGTCGACAGGTATATTTTTTTTTATTTTTTATTATTATTATTATTTTTTAGTGATTGTTTTGGTTTGTTTTGGTGTAGGTCAGGTTCTAGTTTGGTTGGGTTTAAGTGAGGGCCGGTTTGAGTTGGTTCAAGTTAGGCTGGTTCAGGTTTATTTTAGATTTGGTTTGGGTTAGTTAGGGTTTGAGTTGGGTTTGATGGGCTTGGTTTAGTTTAGTTCAGAGTGTGGTCTAGTTGGTTCTAGGCTGGTTCGGGCTAGCCCATGTTTAGGTCTTCAGAATCTGTTTGGTTTGTTTAGACTAGGTTAGCTTGAGTTGGTCCTGTTTAGGTCTTGAATCTGGTTTAGTTTAGTCTTAATGAAGTTCTTGTAGGTTTAAGTGTGGGTCTAGGTTAGTTCTGGGCTGGTTCGGGTCGGCCCAAAATTTTGTCCTTTGAACCTGCTTTTGTTTGGTCCAGTTAGTGCTAGGCTGGTTTTGGCCAACCCAGATTTAGGCCTTTAGGGTCTATTTTTCTTAGTTGGTTTTGGGCTTGTTCGTGCCAAGTCCAAGTTCTGATTCTTAGAGTTTGTTGGATTTGGCTTTGGACTGGTTCAGGTCAATCCAGGTTTAAGTCTCTGGGTTTTGGTGTGTTGATTTAATTTAGGCTAGAATTGGGTTTAGGATTGTCTAGTTCGGTCTGGTTTATCTGGTCTAATTTGAATTGGCTCGACTCGAGCATAATTTGATCACATGTTTAGATTCATGTTAATTGGACCATATGCTTAATGCTTTTTATTTGTCACATGTATTTGAGTTACATGTTATTTTGTTAGCTTTCCATACTTATTGCTTTATTGTTTAGATTAATAGATGTATGTGTGGAATGCTTATATGCTAACTGATCTTGAATATGTGTTCCCCACCCCAAAGTGTATCCATTGGAACACCATGATAGATGCATGTTAGAGTACGCACTTACCGCAATGTGATTGGCTAGGGGACTCCAAAGAGTCCGACCCCTTGTGAGCTCATTTAGAATGAGCCCACCTAACCCTAGGATTGGATCCAAGAGTGTGGGAAACCGTTGTATCAAATACATAGTAATAAAAAATCTGCGATTGGGTAGACGTATGCATAGGATGGGTGGTCCAACGGACGTTCCACCTGGGCATCCCGTATGTGGGTGTGAGAATGTACCCCGTGTGTGGGGAGCTGAGGCATTTGGCCTTTCCTAAGTGTTGCCACGCGTGTCCATGGCTCGTCAATCCATGGGAATTACGCTTGACCTGATTCTGGAGAGACAGAGGTCTCGAGGGATACGTAGGCTGCGGGGGAGTTTGTTTGCTCCACGCTCGGTCAAATTGAAGTAAGTTCCATGTATTATGGGATTACCTCACGGAGGGGACTTCTTTGTGATAGGGAGTACCTCAACACTGAGATGGGTCCCACTGTTGTGGGGACATCTCTCACCATTGGATGTGTTCCATGATTATGGGAGCATCCATCGCTTGGGATGCGTTCCAACATTTTGGAAGCGTCCCTCTTCTCTTGCACACATTTGGTATGTACACAACCGTCCGAACTACGTTTGGCCTGATTCCCGCCGCACAGGGATACGTAGGCAGCCTGGGATTTTCCCAGACCTCGGTCATATGTTATATGTCTTTGGCTATGCATAGTTTGTAAAGAATTAGAGATTAATTTAGGATTCTCCCTTCTACCTTGTATTATATCTAGATAGCCCCAAGTGTTCATAAACTATAGGAAAAAGATAGGATTTAGGGAGACCGGTTCAACCGGGCGAGTTGGGTGCCTAACACCTTCCCAACTCGTAATTTGGCACTTACCTGCCTTTGGTGAGACGAGATGGCCATTCCATTTGCACGAGTCATTTGCGTCCTTCCATTGAGGGACATCATTTATAGGTCCTAGACCTTATCTAAGTGGCGACTCCAGTCTTCTTACCCTCCACTGGCATGAGTGGATGAGATCTAAAGGTGAGAACTTTCTAGATCCCAGTTTGACTGTAATGAGGGTAGACAACTTTAACTACATGAAAACTCAATTTTAAAAATGAGGATAAATCCAATTAAAAATTCAAGAAATATTTTTTCCCATGTCCTCACACCTACTATTACCATGCTCGTGTTGGGAGCTTGAAGAGAGCTTAGCTTATTACTACCATGCTCATGTTGGGAGCCTACTATAATTGCACGTGATGTAACCTCTACTACCTATATCTGCTCAAGGTCATTGAAGAGAGCTTAGCCTACTATTACTATGCTCATGTTGAGAGCCTACTACAATTGCACGTGATGCAACCTCTAATACTTGTAGTCTACCGACTTGTTGCACGTGATGCAACTTACTATTTTTGTTCATGTTGGAGCCACCATTATTGCTGCTCCTGCTACTATTATTTGGTTCACAGTGACCTATATTGTGTTGCTCCTACTACCACTTGGTTTACAGTGACCTATACTATGCTGCTGCTACTACTACTATTGGTGTCACTACCACTGCTACAGCTATTGGTGCCACTACTATTGCTACTGCTACTACTACTAATGCTACTATTGTTGTTACTGTTTGGTTCACAGTAACTTCTACAATGCTACTTTACTGCTACTGCTTCTTCTTCTATTGGTACATTGTTTCAAGCTGAATCTCTCTCTTTTGCTGCTGCTTCCATTGCTACATTGTTTCAAGCTGAAGTTCTTACATTCTCTCATACTCCAGCTTGGGGGAGGGGGTGTTAAACTACAATGCGTTATACTCACAGTCCATACGTGGGAACTGCTCACAGTCCTCATCGTGTAAAACTTTTTACTTCTGCTGCACAGTTGGAGAAGGACTCTACAATCTTGGTTGTTGAGTTGGAATAGGACTTGAAAGTCCTATCTAGTTCATAGTTCTAGTTTAGTTAGATTTCCTGTATTAGTTAGAAGTTTTTCCATATCTAAAGTCTAGACAGTCCTATTTACGTTAGCTATAGTTTGGACTTCTATGGTAATCTGAAGTCATTATTCTATATAAAGGAAATGTAGAAGGGAGAGAGAGTAAGCTAACGATTCTGCTTCTCTCGCACTCTTCTGGTTCTGATTTACTTTATTTAACTTGTTACAAGATTTATTGCTGCCCCAATCTATGTACCTTCCATTGTAAAGATGATGGAAGATAGCCTGTAGATCACACTTTTCAGTATCCAAACTGCTTTTATAAAGCACCCATCCAGCCTTGGAGATCAAACAACATCCAACTCCAATGAGGATTTTTTCACGTTTTCCTTTTTGCATGGCTGATCAGGCTAATACCTTTGCTGGTAAGATGTAGCAGTAGTACTAAACTATGAACACTCCAGTGTTGGCCTCCAAGAATGTGTCTTGGTATACAATTTTTTGAGAAACTGAAGAACAAATCAGACATCAATTTATCTTCCAGCATTGAAATCTTCCATCTTTAGGATCTCAAATAAATAGCCTATGCTTATTTATGCCTAGCCATTTTATGCAAGAAACTTGTATGGGGTATCCCCCTCCAACCAATGGACCTTGATTTGCTGTCCTAATGGATCTCTTCCATTAGCATTGCACTATGTTCTTTACTGCTCTAGCATCCTGATAAGCTTCAGTTGTGCTTGATTCTTTGACGGAATATTCTGAAGGTAGAGGATGTTAAAAAATTTCTCAACTCTTTCCCCGTGCCAGAGATATTTTGATCTTGCCTATCACTTTACGGAAGATACCGCAAAATGATTATTTTAGGTATTTAGGCTCAATCATCATAAATAAAGAACACATATAGTGGATGATGTTCCACTAGAATTAAAATAGGATGCATGAAGTGGAGAGATGTATCTGGAGTGTTGTGTGATTGATGTATTCCTATAAAACTTAAAAAGAAAATTTTATAGGAAAGTCATTCGATCGGCTATGATGTATGGTGCGGATGATTGGATGGTTGGGCAGTTAAGAAGCATCATATAGATAAACCCAGTGTCACTGAGATGAGGATATTGAGATGGATGCGTGACAAGACTAGGAAGGATAAAGTAAGGAATGATCGTATTAGAGCTGATTTGAGAGTAGTGCCGATACATGATATTGTGGCCATGTTCCACTAAGGTTGTCAACGCATCGCCTAGGTGGCACCTCGGTGTCCGGGTGCCTTGGTGGCTCCTTGAAAATTGGGCTGCCTTGGGTGTTCGTTAGTCCTCCAGTGCCTTGGATCGCCTTGTCGCCATAACAACCTTTGTGTTTGACGAAAGCCTTTAAATGCTCAAGTATAGAGGAATGGTTTGATTTAGATCAAATGAACTAAAAGAGCCCAGGGCAGAATTAGGCTTCGTATCAAATATGATTTTACATAGAGCTGATTGGAGGGTAAGGATCCATGTAGGTTACCCCATTTAGTTGCGATAAGGTTTTCTTGTTGATTTTTTGTTTCTGCGGCCATTTGAGATAATGTCTTATTATCAAGTACAAAATATGTGGGTTTTTAAAAAAAAATTCTTTTCGTGTTGTTGAATTTTGTTGGTGAAGCTTTGCTCATTAATCTACTATTCAGGGCATTGTATAATATTTGCTTCACTCTTGTCTCTTCGCAGATTCTATCCCCGAATGAAGATGGGGAATATACTTGCTTCTCTTGAAGTAAAGGTTTGGCACTTGTTTTTTTATACCTTTTATTTTTTCCTTTTATATTTTTAATTTTGGTTTATTGTCTCATTAGTATTTTTGTTTTATAGCCAGGGTATGGGGCTTATGTGATTGACTTCAATATCCCAATGAACACGAATTTTACTGAACAAGGGAAAATTGTAAGTTTCCATTGATGATTTAGTTTTTGAAATTGTTTAGTCTAGGTGTTTAAGTGAACTCTTTGAGAAGAGTTGCTAGATATCTGATTTAATTCTATTTTAATCGAAATTGTGTTATGCATTTGTGGTTAGGTGAACTCTTTGGGAAGAGTACTTAGGCTTTCTTTGGTATCATTTTTTTTTTTTCTGACATGTTTTTGTTTTTGTAGGTGTTTGGTATCATTTTTGGGTTGTTATTTATGAAAAGAAAAACATAAATAGCCCCAAAAACAAAAAGAGGCCTTGGCCAAAAAGAATTTTTGTTTGTTTTTGCGTAAGACTTAATGAGCATGTGTTTTAAGTGAGGGTAAAACGATAAAACCAACCTTTTTTTTTTATAACATTAGCTTTTCATCCACTCCTCTTTCATTCTCCCTCTTTGTTTCAAGGATTCGATCAGCATAAAACACATTTTCTGGCCAACCTTCGATCCATTCCGTTCGTTGGATGTCAAGTATAGCAAAAGAACGGTAGGGGTTTCCAAATTTCAAATCGATTGGAGAAGGAGATCTCTAGATATCAAGATTTGAAAAATTCTGCAACTTGAAGAATCCAACTCTTGTTTTTGATTTTGGTCACCTCAGTTGTACTTTCTGACCATTCAACCTCCGATCAGATCCGTTGGATGTCAAGACCAGGACAAATAGGTCTACCAGATAGAAGGATCACAAAATATCAATGCTTAGAAATTCTGCAACCTGAAGAAATCCATCTCTTGTTCTTGATTGAAACCAGCTCAGTTGTACTTTTCTAGCTGTCCAACCTCCGATCAGATCCATTGGATGCCAATGCCAGAAAAAAAAATAAACAGTAAGAGTGTCCAAATTTCATGTCGATTAGGTAAGGAGATCACAAGAAATCATGGTTTGAAAATTTTGCGACTTGAAAAAACCAAAACACATTTTTATTAGTAAAAGATTACCAAACTTATTTCTCATTCTAAAATGTATTATGCATAGTAGCTACCAAACAACATTTTATTTTTGATCAAAAATGCTTCTTGATAAATAGGTAAAAAGAAAAAAGAAAAAAGAAAAATGATACAAAAGAGAGCCTTAGGTGTCTGATTTAATACTATTTGAATCGAACTTTAGTTACGCATTTATTTTGTCTCTTCTCTTTGATCTGATGCTATGGCAACAGCATTCAGTACTGCCATCATGGTTACTTATCATCGCTGAATTAGCCGCAGTGAGCATGCTGCTGGTTTATGTGCTTGATTAATGACACTTTTAGCGTTACTTTCTGTTGAGGATCGCAGGGGCTATTCTTTACCTTTTTCAGAGAAAAAGAAAAAAAAAAGAATTATGGCAGCAATTTTATGTGGGTTAGCTAGGCAGCCTACATAATGCCGGCGTTATCCATTTTTGTTATTTACTATGAGAAAGTAGAAAAATGGTATATGTAAGCTGAAATTAGATCCCAAACCCAGCAGGAAAGCCACAATACAGGAAACCACAGGGTCTAGGGAAGAGGGAAAAAGTCCTGATAAGCCCCAGTATGAGTTCACCAGAACGGCACATGATTTCTTGTTTTTAATACTCCATCAAACAAGAGATGATCACGAACAAGAATAAAAAACAGCAGCAGCTGCTGCAACTTCCACGATCAATTGAAGACTCTCAAAACCCCAATTGATAGGGTACAGTTAATACTTTATATGCTCTAATACCATGTCACAATTTCTGTAATAATATACTAGATCATGCACAAGAGGAGGAAAGGAGAAAAGAGAAGAATATGTGGGGAGATAAGAGAAATTGAGATTAGATCTCTCCTCCCCACTTAGTTCCTTTAATTAAAAAAAAACATAAATTGAAAGTACAATAATACCCCTCGCAACCAATTGTAAATGAAAAGGAAGATAAAGTAAAGGAAAAGAATATTAAGTTTACTAAACTGCCCTTTTTAGCTCGGTACATTTTAAGAATGCTAATGGAAGCTGTTTAATTTCTTTTAGTTACTCACTCTACTTTGTTGTTTTCCTCCCCCCCACCATTTTTTTTTTGGTGTCACAGAGGCTGTTTGTAGCTCAAATGGATAGTACAGAGACATCCTCATGTATTATAACTCCCCCACTAGTTAAGTATGTGTCACTTTCCTCGTTACTTATTGAATAAATTCATTGTAGACTTGGTCTGATGAACTTTATCTTCCTATCACTTTTGTAGCTTCTTGTTAAATGGAAAGGGAGTAGAGAGACGGATTAATGTTTCAATGGTTAGTGTGGTTCCTGCACTCTCTCTCTCTCTTCTGTCACACACTCACAAATGTTGGTTGTATTTGGATGGGCATAGTAATTTTCTTGTGAATGGACTTTCTTTTTGGTCTATGATGGTATGGCCAAAAGTGCAATAGAGCTTCAGATGGTATCTCTTGTGATATTTGTTTTGTGGATCAGGATAATGGACCCCAGTTTCCAACAAATGTGACTCCTCTTCTTAAATTTGGAATAAATCTTCTACAAGTTATTGGCCAGTTTAATGGTATGCATGAACTTAAGCTTCAAGTCTATTAATTTTGTCTTTGTACCTTTAATTCATCTGCCTCATGTTACAAGCATGTACTCATTTTACAGGCAACTACATCATAGTCATAGCCTTCATGAATGTGATATCATCCCCTGGTACACCTGTGCTACAAGATTATGTTCAACCTGTTGCTGCGGTTGATTCAGGTAACACTGAATTAGGGGAAAAAAATATGATGTTTTGACCATCGGTGCCTTAAATGTAGACAGGAGAGGTTGATTTTAAATTTATGAAATTGAAGACATACCTTACATCCTGAAGGCCATTCTTCCCTATAATAAATGACAATTTTGGGAAAGGATGGAAAATCAAAACCATGAACAGGATGGAAAATTTTCTTGTGTAGGAAACCATCAAAAGGATGTGTTATTGGAAGCTCTAATCAGTAATGACAATTAGGAGATTGTGGTCATGCTATATATCCTTGCAAGTTAATCAAGGAAGATTTAAACCAGGGAAATATAGAAAATGGAAAATTGTTCTGTCCAAACTTAAATAATTTTTTTTAATGGGGCAACATATTATTTATTGGTGGAAAATAACTAGTGGTACAACAACAACAACAAAATGGAAAATACCCATTATGCCTAATGCCTTGCTATGAAGGTAAAACAAGAACCTAGCCCCCTCTCCGGTGGTTACAGTGGGATATATCATCACTCTGTCTTGCTATCAAATCGTCCAAAATCATTTGCTGTCTATTGAAGTACATTCAACTGCGAGCCTGCGATGCCATATGTCAGATATTCTTGATGTTGTGAGGAAATCTCTGTCATACACTCTTCGTGATTAGCCCAAGCTATTGCTTATCATCCACAATTAAAACTTGAAAATCCTCTTTGGATAGCTAGATAGCAAGATGAAGAACAGCTCTTAGATCTAAATTTAAGCCCTTGATGAATCACCTTCTATTTCGCCTGAAAATGTCCAAAGTTCCAAACGATAGGGCTTGTTATTGGATCTCTTTACATATCCCACTTCGGATGGGCTTGAATTGCTGAGGGAGCACTCATTAATTTAGTTTATCACCCCCATGGGGGTGGGGACCATTGCTCAGTTATTTTTTTTTTCTCTAGGGATAACAATTAGAGAATAATATATTCTCCCGTTCCCAAAATAGAACGGAGGAGACATCTCTAAAAGGTGGATCCACCACCATAGCCCAGTGAGAAACCTTGACCTGGAAGAGTTGAATTAAATTTGCTTGTATATTCATAATCAGTTGCCTCAGCATTGAACTTTTAAATATGGGTTTTTCTACAAACTAGTGCTCCATGCTCCTTTCTTCTCCATCGCGGTTTGTACCATAGTTTTATGGCGATTTGAAGGCATTGGAGGGTCGCCGTATGCCCGCCTAGATACCTGCCTTGCGAAGGCATCTGGATGCGGCCTTGCTTGATAACTATGGCTTGTACTATTGATGAGCCTTGGTGGCCAGCTTTTCCCTCAGTGTATTTATCATTTTGTGTTAGAACAGCAAATGGTATATATCATTTGATGCTAAACGTATTAAAGTTGTACATTTCTATGGAGCTTGTTGATCTTTAGATTTGGGAAATGCTCCATTTTTCGGTTAATAATCTCGTATTTATTGCAGAACACAACAAAATTGCACTAACTATCTCATAATTATATCTATTGCTAATTGTTGGTCTGCATATGATATGGAATTCTGATTATGCTACTCTGTAACTTAGGTTCCATAATTTGTCAGTACAACCCAAATGCACAACTAACATGTTGTGTTTCTTTACTTTAAATAATAGATTCTGACGTAATAGAGGGGCCATCACGTTTATCACTCAACTGTCCCATAAGGTATTCCTTTTATCCATTGCAAAAACTTTTCTATTGCTTGGCTTTCTGAGTACTTGGACTTTTATTCTCCTAGTTGCTTTGCACTTGTTGATCTTCAGGCAATTTCAGTGTATTTGGTTTTTCTTTGGCTGAATTGAGTTCTCTAGGATTTATGATAGTGAATCACTGATCATTTGATGAATTCCTAGATATTTATTTAAATCAGTACAATACCTAGACTTCCAAGTGTTTGTTGTAGGCAACAAGTACTTGATCAACTCATCTAGGAAGGACTATATCTACTTTATGAAAGTGAAGTCTGCTGATTAATGTGAGGTGCCGACTAGTAGTTTTCAGCTGGACTTCTTGGTGATTGGGTGTCTTCTCCTACTTTATATAACTTAATGGAGAACCGTTTCTTAATTTAATTCTCTTTCAGAAGAAAGTGAAATGGTTAATTTTGACCACCTCAATCGCTTAAGAAAAAAATGAACATTTTGTTTGTGGATTTTAAGAAGCCTAAAAAGGAATCTGGAAAATGCTTTTTATTTGTGACCTTAATGAAATAGTATTTAATTAATAGGGAAGCAAAAGCAGCAATGGCAAATCGACCTGCCATGGCCCCATGAGGGACTGAATATAAAGCAACACTTCAGCAGAATACAGGATCCACAAGGTTATTGGCCTGCCATCGCCCTGTTTGGCAAACTCATCTGCTAGCTTGTTGGCCCTTGTGTAGCATTGGGTTGTGTTGTTCATGGTGGAAACCAAGGTTGCAGCTTGCCTTTGTGAAAATCTCCTTTACGAGCGAGCCTTTTACTGCCTCCAGCGAGGGATGCTAGAAGAACAGTTTCCAGCACACAATTAGTTTGAATCCTCCACCCGTTGTCCCCCCCCCACCCCACCCCACCCAAAAAAAAAAGGCTTGTCAATAATTCGCCCACCTAGGCGAGCAAAACGGTCATATATAAATAAGGCTAAGGGTACATCTTCCATGAGGGGTTTTATACAAAAGGGAGGGGGTTAGATGTAATACAGGAGTTTTTGTCTTTTACTGTTAGTTTTAAAGGTCCTGTGTAAATTGAATATTTATATACTTTACTTATAAAATTACAAAGAATGCTTGTCAATAAGACTCGACCTTTGCTTGTAAACAAACTAAATAAAATCACTCACCTCATCGAGCCATTGCCCTCACATTTGCAACTCGACAGGTATGCTTATCCGCTGCTATTCTTTTTCTTCTCCTTCCAATAGTTGGCAGGGATGATGTGCCTTGCCCTCATCTGCAACTCGACAAGTACACTTCTCCACTACCCTTTTTCTTTCTCCTTTTGCTCCCAGTAGTGGTAAGGTTGATCATGGTTCGAGATGTCGGTTTCGATCAGGCTCAAATTGAGTTGTTTCGGGTTTCGGCCAATGGGATTTTTCTCGGGACATCTCAAAACCAAGCCCAGAATTGTTTTTTTTTTTTTTAATCGGATTTTGTTTGTGTAGTCTATTTTAACCGTTACACCTATTTCTCTCTTTAATTTAAAAAAAAAGATCTAAATAATATCTTACTTTGACGCCAAAAAATTATTTTCATCCAGGACGACTTTAAACAGCATTCGTATATTCCAAATAATGTTTGACTGGAACGTAACTACTTTAATATAACTCATATTTGAGCAATCTCAGATTTGTAGCAAAGCTAGCATAATCAGTTTTTCAAAAAATCCGAGATTGCTTGCCGAGTTATAGTGAAGGAGTTACACTCCGGTCAAACCTTGTTCAAAGTACGCAAATGTTGTTTAAAGTCGTCAGAATTGAAATAATTTATGGGCATCAAAGCAAGAGATTATTTTGGTGCACTCTAGGTTTTTAGTGATGCTTTACTATAATAAGATTTATGGAATTTTTAGATTTGAGAAAAGGCCTAGCATTTGGAAGTTGAAAATCGCCCCCGCACCAAGAATTCAGTTTTTGTTCTTGAACTGGAAGGTTGACGAGGTGTTTGCTTATTTATGAATAATATATAATGATATTAGTCATAAATAAGTACTGTCTAATAATTGTTCCTATGTACTATTCCTAGCTTTGGAGTCTAAATCTGGTCGACTTTAGGTTGAAACCTGTCGAAATAGATAGGTTTGATTAAAACCTTGCATTTTATATACGGGGGTGAACCAAAATGAAGTCGAAACCAGGTTTCGGTCAAAACCTAGTCGAGTTGGACTAGAATCGAAACCTAGTATTTTTTGGGTTCGACCCTTGAAGTCGTGCCAACCCAGCTCGAAACCAAGTTGTGCCGGTCTTTCGGGACCTCAAACTATGCTGTTGATGCTCGGCTGATCGCTGCTATTACTTCTTCTTCAGACAATAGCAGCGATGGTGGTTGGTTGGCCTGCTGCTGCTGTTTCTTTCATTTCTGGTTCTCTCTCTTTCCAGCAGCGATGGTGGTGGATGTTTCTTCTGCTGCTTCTCCTCTGGTAACGGCTGGTGCTGCCACTTCTTCTTTTACTTCTTTGGGAGTGGCAGTTGTGTTATCTGCCCTAGATTTCATTCTAGGCTTATAGACAATAAGGTGACTGGTCGCCTAGCACCTTCAAGCCCACCTGAACGCCTAGGCAATGCCTTAAGAACTATGACCCTTATGTAGTTCTGTGTGGATGGCGTTGATTGAGTTCAGGGTTAATATAGATCCTTTGACATACCCCAGAACTGAGCCATCCGTGGATGACTTAGGTGTTTTGCATCCCCTTGTTCTTTAGTGGCCAAAAAGACCTACCATCATATATACTCTATGTGTACATATATATCTTAAACTGATGAACATAATTTCTAATATCCTTCCGGAGAACTCTTTTGTCCATGTGCGCATGCACACATATGTTGCGTGTTTTATGAAGAACAGTGGCTGATGAGAACCTTTCAATATGTTGGGTTTTGGGATCTCTTGGATTATTTTGGATCAATGAAATTGTTTTTAATTTTTTTGAAATCAAAGATTTCGTTATAATCTAGCATCTAGTGTTTGGATCTGATTATCTGATTCATGCACCTTAGAATTTTACTAGAATCAAACTAATGGCAAGCCAACGGCGGTGCCGGGGTTACATGATCCGATGATGGCCAGCAACGAACCCAAGGAAGACTAGCTCTGGTTCCTCAAGAACGTGTTAACTATCTGTTTGCAACTCTCAAGACCAACAGCGATTCCACTACATGATCAGAGGTGTGATGATGATATTATGCAAAGAAAGATACAATCAAGTATGAATAAAAGACTGTCGCATGTGTTGAAAGTGAGGAGACGTTATCATATTCATGCAGGTTTTAATGGAAAATAATGATGTTGATGGGGTATTGCTGTTGGACAGGACAACAGTGATGGTAAATAATATATCGTAGGCAGATGGGGATGAAGTTGTAAGAACGTGATTGAGAGAATAGAGAGGAGATGGAGATCAATGAGGGAGGAAAACAATCACGCAGTAAGAGTGGACCTATCTCAGGTCATGGGCATCTCACCCTGTTCATATAGGCAACCTTAGTAATAATCCTAGCAGCAATATCATTAATCTTTCTCAAAACTGTCCTGGCTTTAAGCCTTACAATGTTTAAATAGGACCTAACCTGAGCATCAATAATGGAACAAACTAACAAAGGAAATTAACTAGCAAGGGAGTAATTAACTTGGTGACGGAATTACAATGGAAGTAAAATCTACTCTAAAAAGAACTACTAAACAGGGCAGCAGCATATCTTCCTTCCATAGTCGCATAATTCCATATTTCCATCTTCTATTGTCCAGCTATGTACGAAGCTTCTTGTGGCCATATTTAAACCCGTGAACCTATCGACATCACAAACAGTCAGCTGAGTTGAGTAAGGAATAGTTCCTTTCTTAATTCCCTCCCTTTCTTTTTAACTTCTATGAGAAAAATCTAGGTGTTTTTGGTTGTAAAATCCCCTACATCTTGTTGCCCACTGAACTTGACACTTATTTTGGTTCGTTAAAGCCTATTCAAGAGGTTGGAGAGTGACTATATTTTGATTACCTTTTCTCCAGAAGAACAGGAACTAAGTCCTATGTCAAAAAGTCACCATATTTTCTATATTTCAAGTGGAAAATTGACTTTGTGTTCTGTATGTTGCACATTCAAAGGTGGCCTGACTTTCCCTCCATTTCAGCAAAATGGAGTGGCAAATGTCTTGGGAAGTTGTAATTCTGCCCCTCCCCCTCCCCCCCCCCCAAGGCCCTTTTTTCGGTGGGGGAGTGTTGTAAACTTGTCTTCTCTTATGAGCAGAATACGACGAGGGATCAGGATGATACATGATAGCATTGTTTGGAAGCTCTTAGGTAAAAGAGTATATCTCTTGTTATTATTGTGGAAAAAGAGGGAGTTATCTATTAGGTAAAAGTATACTTGTCAAATGATCTATTAGTTATAGCATACTGGAGGTGAGTAAGCTGTGAGAATATTTACCACTTCTATGGCAAATATGGATGGAGGAAGGGTGCAAGATCATAGTTTATTTGCTTTGAGTCTCATCTAATATTGTTTTTTATTAAAATGGAAAGGGAAGGAAATTTCATGATTCACTGCACAATTCACTGATTCAACTCAATTCCATTCCATTAAATCCCTCTACAATGTAATATGCAATTTTGATGTCCACAACAATGTTACCATATGCAATTATTAATTTTTTTCTCTTTCTAGTAAAGGCAATTTTAGGCTCTGGTTCTAAAAGGCTTTGATTATTGGATACTTTTCCTTAATTTTTGTGGGGTGGGGTTGGGGGGTCAGTTGGATGATGTTTAAACTGCCAGATATCTTGATTTCTTTGTTGCTTTACTAACTGATCTGCACTGTGTGTCCACTATTTTGACAGCCACACACGTATTAGAACTCCTGTCAAAGGACATCTTTGCAAACATCATCAGGTGAGTTGCATTACATATCAATGATTGTGTTATTTAAAAGAACTCGTATTACCTATCTGACGGTCTAAGATGGTCAACCAAGGCTGTAATGGCTCATACACCACACTTGCAGTGGGAGAGGAATCACCATTTCCTCCTGCCTCTTGGAGTGCAGAATGGGAAGTGATGACCTTAGTTCGACGATTTGCATTTATGTTGCTTATGGGTTTAATCTACTCTAGATGGTGCCTTATACTTTCTTCTATCGAGAGAGGGATTCCTATAATGACGACTTTATTAATTAAATATTTTCATACTGTGGTTTAGACCCTGCATGTAGTAATTACAAGCTAAGAGCTTCTATAATAGTGGATCTCATCTGACTACCTGCATTTGTGACTACTGTCATCGGTATGCTGTCTCTATGGTTCACAGAAGGTCATGGTAGACTGGATTTTTTAACCTCATCACTCTATTCAACTTATGCTTTGTGCTTTACAGTGTTTTGATTATAACAACTTCCTGGAAATAAACTCCAGAAGACCATCCTGGCGCTGCCCTCATTGCAACCAGTTTGTCTGCTACACTGACATACGTATTGATCAGAATATGGTCAAGGTAAGTGTAATTCGTCTATCTCGAATGTGGGGCATCTGTCCTATTTTGAGTAATCCCATAATATGTTGTTCAGGTCTTGAAAGAGGTAGCAGAGAGTGTCTCTGATGTGATTATCTCAGTGGATGGGTCCTGGAAGGCAGTCTGTGAAGGTAATGACCAGGAACATCAGCCACATAGTGGTACTCTGAGTTGCGAAAATGATGGGCCTGAGCAGCATGAGTTCTCAAAGAACCCAGCTTATGTTATGGATCTTACTGGGGAAGATGATGAAGGATATACTGCAAATTTGTGTGAAACTGAAGACAGGAAACCTTTCCGGGATAATTTTCACAGCTATTCTGTGGCTACCAATTTGACTGTGCCTCTGGCGGTCAACACACCTGAGGTGGTTCCAAATTCTGCTACTCAAATTGAAGACGATTTCTGGCAGAGAATTTTCTTATCCACTTCTAGTGCCACTCTTGGACAAGTAGCCTCCAGCAATATGGTGGATGCTCATGTGGCTGGTGTCACTTCTGAGTCCACTCCCACAAATTTTATGCCGTCTCCTGTGCTAACGGATGCTACTTCTCCTGCCCTTAATCGAGAAGCTGCAGATGCCCAGGGGTCCACTCAACTCACAATCTCTGTACAACCAGATCAATTTTCTGCCCCCTACATGCAGTTACAGCCGTCACAATTCAGTAGTTCAATTGTCAGCGGTGAAACTGGAAGGCCAGCAATACACCAAAATCTTAGCAGAAGTCCTACAGCAATTCAGGCCCTTCCCGCTCAGACTCAAGTGCCCAATTCGATTCAACGGCCGCAAACAAATTTGAATTCTTTGCTGCCAACTGGAGCCCCATCTTCAATGCAGCATCCCTTGGTAATACAGGTTTGACTTTCTCTTGAAGTTATCTGAAATAAAATCTATGGGCATCTGTAGTTTGGTTGGTCATCTATTGTATGATATTATTGTTCAAACAGGGAAAAAACGATGTTACCTAACCCCGCCTAGTGATTCCCTATTGATATTTGGATGGTGATCATCCAATAGGGTTTATTTTTGCCTATCAGAAATCTACTTGGAGTACTATGAGAAAGATGAGGTTTGGAGGCATGTTGTATGCTCAATTGTGTGGTTGGTACATTACTTTGTTGTCTGGGGAATCAGACCCTAGGTTTCTCTCATCATCTTGAAGTCTACTCATATACCATATTTGATTAATATAACGTTAGGCTGTGGTTATCTGACCTGGTGGAAATTGGGATCAGTTTTTTTTTGTTTTTTTTATTATTATTATTTAAATTAACTGGCCAAGTTTTGTTGGTCATTCATATTTTTGAATTGAAGGAAAATGGTGTCAAATAATGGGAACTAAAATCATGTTCTTGAGCTTCTACTGGTTTACACCCGTAGTCTGAAGTAATCACTCCTAAAATTGTTCAGACAGTGGACATCTCAATGTATTCAACGTTTTTTCAGGAGTTCTCCATTTTCTTTGTTCATAGTTGTTCTGTACAATGACCTCTTATTCAGCAAAGCAAACGAAACAAATTTTGACCTTTTACCTGATTGTTTCCATCTGTTGTTGATGTATTCCATGACAGAGCTGGGATTATCAACAACGTCCGCATGTTCCTACTCAATCACTGCCACAGGGGGTTGGCCTTCCACCAACTAGCCAAGTTGGAGGCTATTACAGAAGTTCCTACCAGCAGCAGCAGAGGCCTCCGAACTTGAGGTTGACTCAAAATATGAACTGGCCCTCAAATATGGTGCGTCCTTTTACTCATCATTTTCCACGAACACAGGTTCAGCAAGGAGGGGTACAAGGAGTTGGGCTGGCAACAGGAAGCACGACATACCAACATGTTCTGCCTATAGCTCCTGCTTTGCGACCAGCGCAGATGCCTAGACCACCGACTGTGCCAGTCCAAGTCCAACTACGCCGAGCAGGATCTTCTTTAGCAATGCCAATGGAGGAGCAGAGAGGAAGAAATATGGTGCAAGATGTCTCTAGGTCAGATGTTTCACCAGAGCAGAACTGGCGCCCCACAGGGAGAATGAGGGGAAGCCTTGTAGGTGGGGCTTATTCTGCTGCTCTTAGCCAGTTCATGGGCCAACCAACTCCACCAGCACAAGTTTACGGACCAGCGGCCAGTCAAAGTTCAACCCCTTCTGGTTGGCGCCAACAGTATTAACACCCAGGGATCTCCCCAACAATCTTACTTGAGGACAGGAGAGGCAGCAAGCAGGCCTGGGAGCATGGGTGGTCTTCCTGGACGTTCTAGGTAGATGCACCGGGGAGGATAATCTACTCAAGTTTTTGGTCCATTTTGTGAGTGTAAAGGTGGTATAGTCAACTTTGTATGCCACGGTCACCGTCTTGTAAAGTTTCTTTTTGAGTTTCTTAGGGCTGGGATGAGTTTCTAATGGAGGTGGTATGTGGATAAATGTGTATTCCTGGATGTATAGTGGGAAAATTTTGTCCAACTTAAGGTGAAATGTATCTTTTTCTTTTTGCCTCTTGTGCTCTGCATCTGTTCATTTAGCAGGTCTGGTGGGAGAAATGTCATTGAAATTGTTAGTTTTTGTTTCAATCTCTTCCAGATGATTTTTGTACCTGAGTCGATGAATGCCATTACTCAACAAGTAGCTTGATTATTTCTGAAGTCATTGTCCCCATGACTTTGATTTTATCCTTCTTGAGTTGTACTGTTGTTGCTTTTGTTTGTAAAACATGCATGCCTGCATCCTTTTGGAAAGTTAAGGATTCTACCATATTTTACCCAAAAAAAAAAAAAAAAAAAGGATTCTACTATAAAATAAAAGTAAGTTTTCTTAGGAGACTAGAAAAAAATGCATATACATAGTTCTTCTTTTTTCAGACAGAAAGTATGGTTCAAGGGATCGGTTTGGATTGGTTGATTCAGCCTGATCTGGATTGGGCCGGGCCATCCTATCGATGTGTTACGTTGAGTCGGCCCTTCATGATTGCATTTCTCCAGATCTGGATCAGGATTGGCGTAGCAAGCTGGGTTTCTCTGGGCAATGTTTGGATGTTAAGAAAATAACAGAAAAAAAAAAAAAAAAAAACAGCATAAGATAAAAAAAAGTAACGAAGAAACAATGATTATTTTATGTATCTAGTTTTCTTTTTTATTTTAAATTTTTTGTTCTTTTTTCTTTTCTTGACATCCAAACATAGCTGAAAGGATCGGATCATCAATCAACGGGTTCCATTCAAAGTTTGGCAGCAGGGATTAATGATTTGCATGATTAAATATTTTCAACCGTTGATTTTCCAATCTAAAGCAAATTTCCACATACTCGATGAGGGTGACTTTTTCAGTCTAGGATACTTGTGCTCCAATTGGACAGGGGAAACGAGTAACGTAGATCAGACGGTCATGGTTTCTAAAGAACAAAACTGATAGATACTTGTCCGCCCAATTCTATTGGTTGGTTGGTTTTATGATCTCTGGAATAGGAACCAACGGAAAAAAGAATTAAAAAACAATAAAAAGCCAAGAAAAGCAATCAACGAGGAAACGAATCTGATTTAACGGTGATGGTGAGGTTGCTTCCAGCGTCAGATTGGAATCAAAGATAAGGGGGAAGAACATTCTAGAAAGCTACTTGCCGCAAGAAACCAGGAACCCTAACACTGTATATAAATAATTCCCCTCGTCCTTTGTTTGTTCATCTCGCGTACTAACCCTAGGCTTTACATCTCAGATCTTTCCTTTCGCTTCCAAGGTTTCGTCGTTGACAACAATGGCGGAAGTTCAGATGGGAGATACGGAAACTTTTGCCTTCCAGGCCGAGATCAACCAGCTTCTTAGCTTGATCATCAACACCTTCTACAGCAACAAGGAGATCTTTCTCCGGGAGATCATTAGCAATTCCTCTGATGTGAGTAAACATTTTCGTTGTTGATGTAATAAGTGTTCTTTGATTATCAAACAAAAAATTATGTTTTTGATTGTAGGATTTTACTTGGTTGACGCTTTATTCGTTTTTTGTTGTTGTATTTGGACCTGGAATGAACAGGCGTTGGATAAGATCAGATTCGAGAGTTTGACAGACAAAAGCAAACTAGATGCCCAGCCGGAGCTTTTCATTAGGCTTATTCCTGATAAAGTTAACAAAACCTTGACGATAATTGACAGTGGTATTGGGATGACCAAAGCTGGTAAGTTGTATCATTCATACCAATGGTACAGGCTGAGATATGCACCCTTTTTTTTCTGCTTTATTTTTGTTTCTTATAATGTTTGTTAGGCTGACAATCCTATTTATCCCGTCCTTTGTAGATTTGGTTAACAATTTGGGGACAATCGCTAGGTCTGGGACCAAGGAGTTCATGGAGGCTCTACAAGCTGGAGCAGATGTGAGCATGATCGGACAATTTGGTGTCGGTTTCTATTCGGCTTACCTCGTTGCGGAGAAAGTTATTGTGACGAGCAGGCACAATGACGATGAGCAGTATATTTGGGAGTCGCAAGCTGGTGGCTCATTTACCATTACTCCGGATACCACTGGAGAGCAGCTTGGAAGGGGAACAAAGATCACGCTCTACCTCAAGGAAGACCAGGTTGGTAGTCTGACATATTTTAAACGGAAAAACTTATTTTTCTGTTTTGAGTTTTTCCTAATGCAAGCTTTCTTTGTTTCTGTCGGTTTATTTATTTATTTTTTTGTACCGTTTGATCTGTGATTTTAACAAAATAATTCCTCTTGCAGTTGGAATACTTGGAAGAGAGAAGAATTAAGGATCTTGTGAAGAAGCACTCAGAATTCATCAGCTATCCCATCTATCTCTGGACTGAGAAGACCACGGAGAAAGAGGTTAGTGATGACGAAGATGAGGAAACAAAGAAAGAAGAGGAGGGTGATGTGGAGGAAGTAGATGAGGAGAAGGAGACGAAATCCAAGAAGAAGAAGGTCAAGGAGGTGTCCTATGAGTGGCAGCTCATCAACAAGCAGAAACCCATCTGGCTGCGCAAGCCAGAAGAGATTACCAAGGATGAGTATGCTTCCTTCTACAAGAGTTTGACCAACGACTGGGAGGAACATCTTGCTGTCAAGCACTTCTCTGTTGAAGGGCAGCTTGAATTCAAGGCTATCCTCTTTGTGCCCAAGAGAGCTCCATTTGACTTGTTTGACACAAGGAAGAAGATGAACAACATCAAGCTCTACGTCCGGAGGGTCTTCATTATGGACAATTGCGAGGAGCTGATCCCTGAATACCTTGGATTTGTGAAGGGTGTTGTTGACTCTGATGATCTCCCTCTTAACATCTCGCGTGAGATGCTTCAGCAGAACAAGATTCTTAAGGTTATCAGGAAGAACCTTGTGAAGAAGTGCATCGAGATGTTCACTGAGATCGCTGAGAACAAGGAGGATTATGGAAAGTTTTACGAGGCGTTTTCTAAGAACCTGAAGTTGGGTATTCATGAGGACAGCCAGAACAGGACCAAGTTCGCTGATCTGCTCCGTTACCATTCAACCAAGAGTGGTGATGATGTGACGAGCTTGAAGGACTATGTTACCAGGATGAAGGAGGGCCAAAAGGACATCTTTTACATTACTGGTGAGAGCAAGAAGGCCGTTGAGAATTCCCCATTCCTGGAGCGTCTCAAGAAGAGGGGCTACGAAGTACTGTTCATGGTTGATGCCATTGATGAGTATGCTGTTGGGCAATTGAAAGAGTATGATGGGAAGAAGCTTGTCTCTGCAACCAAGGAAGGTCTGACCCTTGATGATGAGACCGATGAAGAGAAGAAGAAAAAAGAGGAGAAGAAGAAGTCCTTTGAGAATCTGTGCAAGACCATTAAGGATATTTTGGGTGACAAGGTGGAGAAGGTGATTGTCTCTGACAGAATTGTTGATTCTCCTTGCTGCTTGGTGACCGGAGAGTATGGGTGGACGGCCAACATGGAGAGGATCATGAAGGCGCAGGCTTTGAGGGATAGCAGCATGGGTTCTTACATGTCCAGCAAGAAGACCATGGAGATCAACCCTGACAATGGCATTATGGAGGAATTGCGGAAGAGAGCAGAAGTTGATAAGAATGACAAGTCGATCAAGGACTTGGTATTGCTTCTCTTTGAGACTTCCCTTCTGAACTCTGGGTTCAGCCTGGATGATCCCAACACTTTCGCCACTAGAATCCACAGGATGCTCAAGTTGGGTCTGAGCATTGACGAGGATGAGACAGTTGGTGATGAAACTGATATGCCCGCTCTTGAGGAAGAAAGTAATGAGGAGAGCAAGATGGAGGAAGTTGATTAGTGAGGAGAGCAAGATGGAGGAAGTTGATTAGTAGAAAGCTACTGGTGATGGTTGTCGGACACGGGTAGTTCGTACGGTTTGTCTTTACCATTTTTATGTAATTTCTTTGTTTTCATGAGGAACTTGGTTAGAGCTGCTACTTATTTCTTAGCTCCAACGTAGTCTCCAGTTTTACATTCCGTAGCTGAACATTTTCATTTGCTTCCTTTGGTAATCTATATATTTTCTTATCCCCTCTTATCTTTCACTCTTGTTGAATTGCATTGCTATGTGGAACTGTCTCTACGTCTCTATATTATATCCCCCAAAAAAAAATGAGAGCAAAATGTTATATGGTGTGAAATTATTGTTAGCAATTTGGGTTGTTCAGTCAATTTAATCCAATTGTTTAGACCCAAGCTACAGGCTTTCATTGAACCAAACCCCCATACACAAATGCTGTATATTTTGCCTGATGTAAGCCATCCGGTTGAAGATGTCATCGTCCATTTAATCAGAATTTCTTGTTGGCTCAAGTGTTTACTTTTACTTTTATACAGTGACGGATTCCTTGTGCATTTCTCTATAGTTTTGGAGTAGAATTGAGACAATTTCATCCCATGACCTGAGATTCCTTTGAAATTCAATTTAAGTTGAATCTGCAAAGACTGAAGGATACCCACAGAAGAAACGGTTGGATTCATATGCGTTTGGCTCTCTACCACAGCTGCAATGATCAATTTAGTCTCCAGCCTAAAACTAGTAGCAAAATTAAGCAAGGACATTGACTCTGCTTGGTTGTGTTTGTGGTTTGTTGTCTTGCCTTCTGAGCCCTGAAACCACCGAATGTTTTTTTAGTTCATTGAATCCTTGTTTCTCAGAGAGTATGTTGGAAAACCAATGATGCAATTCCAGATATGCTACATCTGCCGTTACCATGATGGGAGAAATAGAAAGCTGTTCAAAAAACAAAAAACGGAATGATCCTGCAACTGGAGAGGTTTGGAGAAGGGGCATGCCAAAACAGAGTCCCAAGTCTGATCTCTTGAACCGCGGCCCCATTTGATAGAAGGAAACTGTAACAGAGCCCTCTCTCTCTCCCTCTCTCTCTCTCTCTCTCTCTAATATGCAAGTACGTTTCGTCTAAAATCATATCATATGGATGGTCATTTTATATTCGAGGTATTTGTCTTTCTCCAAAAACTTCTCGCCCCATTTACATACGTTTTGGTTGAGTTATTCTTAATCATTCTCGTAAGCTTGAATTATCCAGATAATTGTTTTGAATGACCGAGTTGTTGGCTGAGTAGCGATCCAGTTGTTTGTTGACTCAAAACCTGGTTGCTGATTAATCTGCATGCTATCCCTTGAGACTACCAGTAAAAAAAAAAATCTTTCTTGGATGTCATATACTCAAACCCTTTTAATCATAATCACCTTAACCCACTTGATATAACTGTCCCAGATCTGACTTTGTAAATTAGGAAATCTTGTTCTGGTTTAGTATTTGCTGATGTTGTACCAATATTAGTCAACAGAAATTTTGGTGCCAGTCCAGGAGTTCAAGCGATAAGTCTCCTCCCACCCCACATCTCCACATCCATCCTGCTACTTTTTGAGGCAGACCGAACGTGGGTGCCGAGAAGAGTTTGAGAGAATTCTTTTGATATGGCATGAGCTTGAAGGACTCAATTTCAGATAGTGACTAGGTTCCTGCGGAGAACTTTTCTATCACACGAGAGAATTTACCGCCAATTAATTGTTGGTGCGTTCTGCAACGTTCTTGGGACTCTTCCCGCGTTCTATTCCACAGAAACACAAAAATAGTAGAAATGCATTACTGGATGCTGAGAATAGAAAATTAGAAACTGCAGAAAGAAAGCAAAGTTGCTTCACAAAGTAAAAACTGTTCCATCAAAAAATCTGGCAACAAAAAATTATCACAATCCATTAGAGAGTATGTATGACTCAAAAAGAGATTGTGAGTGTGTCCCATCAAAAGAAGAGTTGAATATTGTAAAAAGTCTAGCAAACATTGGTTGCCATAAGTGTGTTGTCCACAAAGAAAAACTATGTGTTTTGTTGTAAAATTTTTCGTGCGAATTCAGACTGTTTTGATGTAAAATTGTAACTGTCAACATTTTATATGTTAAATTTTTTGCAATGTTTGTTTTCAACAAGGAAAAAAAAAGTTCCTCCTCTTAGAAATCAATGTATTTTTCTTCTTGGAAATTAGCATTGGATATTTTTTGAACTTGTAAAATATTTCACTCACAAATGGAACTTACATAAAAAACAAAAAAATAAAGCTTTTGTAAAATTTTCATACTTCTTCAGTGTATTTTTTTTTAAACATTTTTTAAGTTAAATGGAACTGCAGAAAACAAGAATTCCCAAATTGCTGAGGCTTTGTTGGTTGCGAGGGAAATTGAAGGGAAAGGAAGTAATAAAAAAAAAAAAAATTTAAATTTTTTTAATCAATACAGCACATGTTATATAGCACATGTTATATGTAACTAATTTCAAATAATTCTATATTTAGTTATTTAATTTCACTTTGCGTCCAAATCCCTTGCATTTGAAAAAAAAAAAAATTTACATCTTATAATTATCATTAATAAAAAAGTTAAAAAATTTAGATAGTTTATACAATTATATTATTTTACAATTACAAAAATTTCCTTCCCTTCCCCTCAATTCCCCTTGCAATCAAACAAAACCTAAAGGTAAACAACAAAGAGAGATTAGAGATGAATGATTGATAAGTTGAAACGACAACAATAAAAGATATTAAAGATGAATGTTTGACAAGTTAAAACATCAAATAAAATATAAATATATCCACAAATTCCCATTAAGACACCACCTGAACGCAAACTTACACACCCAAAAAATCGAGGGAGGTGCAAGTATCTCTGAAGCAAAATAACATATTTGGATCTAGAGTAGACCAAACCCCAGTGAGCATCTAGATCTCCCATTTTTTAAGCTCCATGCCCTCTGGAGGACTGCCTTCCACCTTCTTTCCACCCACTTCTTTCCAGTTTGTGGACAGTACTGTCCCATTTGACTCCACCTGCAATCAACCACCATGAAGGAGAAAAGGAGTTAATTTTTTATTTTTTTGGATGAAAAAGATATTTTTTTATGATGTTTCAGAATAACTCCTGGCAAATGAAACGCTGCCAAAGCATGCTGCCAGAGCATGCTGCATACTACCACTACTACTACCACGATGATTCAAGATTTTAGTAAAGAGAAGCTGGAGTCAGTTTTCCTAAGCAGATGATAGATGGAATAGATAAAATGCCAGAAGAGAGCCTCTTGGCTTAATGAACTGCAATGTTGGGGAAGATAACAAGGCGGGGAGGAATGAACTTCAGTTATGATAGACAAGATCATAAAAACAGAAGAGGTGCATTATGGGCGAGTCTTACAAAAGATTTCCTCATGGCTCGTCGGGTGTCCTCGTCAGCATCTTGATATATGTCCCGGAACAATTTATTCAAAGCCGCATCTCCTTCTAGCTTTTCTTCTTTTTCCTGAAAGCACAAACAACAGCAGTTTTGATGAATCAATTAACTAACAAACAAACTCAGTATAGAGGATTTAATCAGTCTAATCGAAGTAAAACCCAAAAGCAAATGAAAATGCTTCCACATCAAAGGTACAAGGTTACTGACAAACCTCCTTCTTGACTTCGGCTTCTATCTTATCCCAATCAACAACTTTTGTCCTTGAAGATGGATATGAAGGTCGTCCAGTTCCAGTACCTTCAAGTTCAAAAAAAAAAAAAAATCCAATAATAAGATTTAAAATACATGCTAATACTAATATATTCTCGGGTAAATTACACCAAGGGTACTTAACGTTTCAAGAAACTGCACCTAAGGTGCCCAGCATTTCATATATTGTGTTTGGGGTACCTAATCAGAATAAGCTTAACCAGATTATGTGAAAATTCCAATTTTACCCAACCCTCTCCCCTCTTCTCCTCCTCTGCCGGCCTGCCTCTATCCTGTCTCCCATACCCCTCCCCAACTGCCACCCCTTTCTCTGCCTCATCTTCCTCATGACTCCTGGAGCTGACTCACCTCAGAAGAGAGAAAGAGGATCGCTTCTTCTCTCCCTTGCGCCATGAGGCCTCAGCCATTGTCCAAAACTTCCAGCTATCGTGGTGAAGTAACCACCATCACCAGGCGTGAAGCAGCTGAGGATGTGGGGAAGGAGAGAAAGAGAGACGGTATCTCCATCAACTATAACGGTCAGACCCAACCCTCATTTACACCTCCAAGAAGACAAGCTCACCTCGAATTTACTTAAACCTGCTGGAAAAATCCCAGACCAGAAAAACTCTTCACTGTGGCTCACGAACCAGCTGATAAACCGTTCACTAGCTGCTCTTCCGTTTACGTGATCCAGCTTGTTGACCAGTGAGAGGAACTCTCCGGCTAACTCCTAAAGGAGCAGTCGATTACAGCCTGGCTGTTTCGCAGACAAGTTCATCGCTGTATCTCTATGGGTTCAATCCTAGGGCGGAGAGTTTCACGAGATCGACATAGCCAATTAACCGTTTGCTACAAGCTTGCGATGGACTACCGTGTCCAGAAACGGCCACGGGGGAGGGGGAAAGTAGCGGAAGTGAGGGGAGGGGAGCACAATTAGAGATGCGAAACGTTTCCCCTTTTCCAACCAAAGACTAGTGTAGTGGACTATGGATAATGAGAATTGGACATGCGAAGAATTTTCACTAAGGTGATCCAAAATTTAACTTGAGGTCGAAAATGTCTTGTAGCTACGGATCTCTCTCTCTCTCTCTCTCTCTCTCAATTATCCCCAAATCAACCAGCGCTCCCTGCCCAAGATTGAAGCTCAGAATCCTCTATGTTGTTGGAGGTGAAAAGTATTCCATGAATTTCATATTGTTTGAGAAATCTGTGGTGTAGTTTGTTCTTCTTGGGAATGCTTCCCTGTTTGTTCTTTCAAATTTGTGGAACTAGTTTTTTGTATTCACTCAAAGTTGCAGCTCAAATATTTTAGTGTTCTTACTTGATATCACCGTGAATAACAGGGGATCGCGATCGCAGTGTGGATGAACTCGATACCTTTTAGCAATGTCGATTGCAATAGCTAATCGCTTCTTTCACTCCATCAGCACTGGACAGTTGAGATCAAGCAAGGCATCTCGCAAGCTCCGGTTAATGAGCTTCAGATTGGCCAGGACAATCCTCTTGTGGGACAATTTTCCATACCAAAAAGCCAAAAGAAAAGGAAGAGGTAGAGCAACAGCAACAGCTGCTAGAGGTGGAATGAGACTAGAGCTGCAGTGGCAGCGGTGGTGGTGATTGTGTGGCTGGGCTGCTTCAGTGTTGGGGTATTCAGGTTGAGGTGGTAATTCTTCAATGTTGGGGGTTCAGGTGGAGGTGGTAGTGCTGTAGCGGTTAGTGAGACCAAAGGCCATGGCAGTGGAGGCGGCGGTTGGCTTTGAGAACATGGCGGAAGCAAACAAAATGAACATTTACACATAAGGTTAAAGGTTAAAATTGGAATTTTCACATAATCTAGTTAAGCTTATTCTGATTTAGATACCCCGGAGACAGTATATGAAAGATTGGATATCTTAGGTGCAGTTTCTTGAGACATTAGGTACCTGAGTGCAATTTACCATATATTCTCTAATATAATGTGGAATCCTTCAAATGAACCAATTTATTAATCTCCACTCAACCAAGAGTACACTCATTCAAAATTAAAGCGAGGAGTGAAACAAAAACTCCCACTTGGTAAGAAAGGTCCAGCCACATGTGCTTGCAAAAAAAGAGTTCGACAACAAAATTGAAAAGATCCATTAAGTGGAAGAACTACACAAGTTTATCTACCTTAGAGTTACAAGAGCTGATACACAAAACATGGATTTACAAGTATAGTCACTTACCTGATGGTGCATTAATCTTCTGTGAAATTGTTTTTTCGCCAGTATATTCCAAAGATGTCCAGTTGATGGCCTCAGCTTTTACAAGCCGTATCTCGACTTTGGTTGACAAAACAACATATCTGCATTTCTCAGGCATTATCTGTTCTTTTCCCAAAGCCAAACACCGAAAGGTTTTAACAATCAAAACTACTATCTGAGTAAGTGGTGCAATATAGGAAATTCAATATTCTACCGAAAAAGTAAGAAATTTAACTTCTGGGTGACACATTTAAATCACAGTTTTCAGTTTTCAATGAATTATATATAATATCATCCCCCGTGTGTTTTCTAATGTCGGGAAAATTTTATTATGATAGTTTTCAATTTTCAATACAATATGCAGTACACCATGTGTGTCCTCTGCAGAGAATTAGCAATAGAAGCTAGAAAGGAAGGGGGACATTTAAAAGAAAAGACAGAAAGACCCCTCCTTACTTGACAGTGTAACAGTAGAGCAGAGAATTAGTGTACTAGAACAAATTTTCAATAATGAGAAGTACCTTCCCAAACAAGCGAGGTTGAAAATGATATGAATCTTCTCCAGGAACACCAATGGAAACACTTAGCTGCAAGCCAAGAATGAACAACAGTTTCTTATCCCATCATATTTCTTAATGATTTGAGGATTCAACTGTAAATCAATAAAAAGAAATGAACCAACAAGCCAAATAATGAAGTATCAGATTGAAGAAGAAACCTACAATCTGTTTACCAAAATCAACAGTCACATTTTTGGATGGTATTCCCTTAGCAAAAATGGTCACAACAACTAGTTCTGGCTTCTGATAGTATTCATGTCTGCAGAATAAAATAATTATAAGATACAAAGAGAAGACAAAGCAGTAATATAAAGAATCATGCTTGTCATTTTATTGGACGTAATGTGTCTGATGTATGCTACTAATAAATTCCCAACATAAAACGAAAACATAAGACTCTAAGAAACCTTGGTGACTGAATATTCTACAGGCTTGTACTCCTGGAAAAGGATTCAATGAGAAGGGTCTCACATTGGAAGAATCCAAACTGATAGTGAATGTGGAAAATTGTATTGGTCGAGCCACAACTAATTCCACTATGACTTTACAAAAGGTGGAATAACTAGTGTGGTCTCCTCGAATCAGAGCCCTTTCTTTATTTGGACCATAAATTTATTTGCTTCCCCTTTGCATATGAGTATTTGAATAATGGGAGTTGTTGAATAAAAGGAGAGAGAATGTAAACTTTATAGAGCAGGCATGGTTATTACATAAATAAAAAGTACCTGTATTTTGGTTTAGCTGATGTCCCCAGTGTTGGCTGGCTTTTCTGGCTCAGAAAAGATTCTTTTACAGTTCCACTTGATAAATCCAATCCAACAGGAGTCGCAGAACTAGGTGGTGTATTTTGTGTTGATTGCTTGGGTATATCACCAGCTTCCTCTGATGAAGCATACGAAAAAACCATCATGAGAGATAAGACAAATTCCATACAGATGTGACTACGATGATCCTGAGATAAGTATTAGTTCCCCTCAGAATCCCCCCTCCCCTCTGACAATCCTCTTAATTACTCGTTAAAAATGAAAATATCTATGCAAACATGTAACACTGAAAACTGCAGCAATTCCATAATGTTAGCTGTTACTCATGGAGATAATCAAAGTCAACAAAGGAATTTAATGCTTTTCATGAAGATCTGAACTTGACCATATTAATTGAATTTAATCAATTTTAATTATTTCTGATGCAGGTTATGTAAGAACCATACTCTGAAAACCCGGTTTAACTCATGGTTTACGTCGTGACAGGTCTCCCAATCATAACCGGACCGGAAGGCGAGGCCAGGTGACGAACCACGATATCCAGGTATGAGAAACGATGTATAAAAATGCAATTTTTACATACCGGTCTCAGAACCAGTCTCACTATGTGCAACCGGTATGTATTTCTCGAGTGGAGACAGATTCCAACGGGTCCCACACTCCGAATCCGAGTTTAGAAAACCTTTTAGACGTAGGAGACCTTCCTAGAATGGTCTCCCAGTATATATGTGCATCACTCCTTCTCTTTAGATCATTTCCAAACACTCTCAAACCCTGGAGTCGTCTGGAAGAGATCTGAGAAGGAACAAGGAGGAAGGAGGCTGTGCGAGAAGAGGATCTTCCGTTGGAGGTGAGCACCGCCATTCAACAAGCAACGGTAAGTGCTCGACCTCTGTATTGATGTTTGGGATTACGGATTTAAGCCGTGAAACGGCATAATGATCCAAAACCCTAGAACTGTAAAACCCTAGTTTTATTAAGATCCATTCTGAAAAGGATGCGACGAAATAATCTAAACCTAGGTGACCAAACAGGTATCTCGACCTTAGAATGGTTTATGAAGAACCCTAAAAACTAAGCCGACGAGAGAGGGAGGTTCGAGATTGGGCTCTCTGACCCATACCGCTGGACATACCGGCTGGACAATAAGTCATGCGGTATGGTCCTGCGGTACATACCGCAAGCACATACTGGCTGCAGTATACTGAGACAGGTATGTGAGACCGATATATACCGCAGGCCCACAGTGAGACCGGTACTGCCACCGATATGCTTACCGAAGCCTGGTTGTTGGCCAAACTTGGTTCTGACCCATTGTAACCCTAATAAGTTAATTCTAATCTATAAATATGATCATGGAGGACTTGTAGATGATGTGAATGGACTCTGTGACGCAGAGCAGACTTGCAATCACGCGTCAGGTAAGAAGACCCCAAATCCTAAGTAACTAAATAACAGTAAACCGTTGTGATCATATCTGGTTCTGTGATTATTGTTTGTTGCTTGTGCACTTCACATGTCATCCAGATATTTAATTTTTATTATCTGTTCATGCATATTCGTATGCTAACAATGTTGTTTGTTTAGGCATGTGAATGTTTTCGTTAGTATGTGGAATGTGAAAGAGAGTGGAGCCCTAGATATATCCTCACACTGACACCTTTTCATATCGCCATCTACCTTAGCGGGCTTGGTGCGAATAGGGTATCAGGGGGAGGACGTGGGATTGTGGCTCCGCCTGCCCACCAGACTTGAGCCCTATCTTTATGTCCTAGGGAGCTGTGCTGGAGTAGGGCCACAGATACTGTGATGACATATAAGACTGGTTAGAAACGGAATTCACTTGTAAGCCCTTGCCAATAGGGATTTAGGTGTTGATGCGGTATAGGGTATCAGGGGGAGGACGTGGGATGGTGGCTCAGCCTGCCCACCAGACTCTAACTCTATCTCTATATCGGAGTGAGGGTTGTGGGGCAACAGCAGTAGTGTGGATCGGAGTCTGACTGTTGGGTGTGCTCACACTCTCGTGCATGGAGGTGCGGTGGCCGCCAAACCTTACCATAGCATTTTGCAAGTTATACCTGACTCAATTGTAATGTTATCTCATGCATTTGTATGTTGCATTAGTCTTGTACTTTACCAAGCTAAGTTGTGAGCTCACCCGTATATATATACTCTTTTTCAGATGTTGATGCAAGTTACACCGTTGAGGACTTCACGGCTGCCCCAGTGTACGGGACATGGCTGCTATAGATTCACAGACATTGGAGGACAAGAATGATGCCTCATGCGAGTACTCTTACTGTGTGTTCCTTTAGGGTTATTTATTTATTTATTTTTTCAGTAAGGTATAGACAATGTAATACATTATTATTTATGATTGTGGATGACGGCATAATTGGATAATTATTAAATTACAAATAGTAAACTTAGTTCATTTATTTATTTAAATTCGTTGCTATTTATTACTCTCTGATTATGGTTGGTTTGCTTAGGGATGTGGTTTGTTAACACGGTCTATTGAGATCCTGGTGTGAGCCGTGGCTTGGAGACGGTTGACTCACACTTCTGGTTCAACCGGAATTGGGGTGTGACAACTTGGTATCAGAGCTCTTAGGCTCTGTCTAATTAACCATTCTGCAACTAACTGTGTCCAGTGAACTGAGGTAGAAAACTAAAATTTTTAATAAAAACACACCATAAGCTTGTTTGATGTCTGAGACTTAAGAAAAGATGCATAACATACTATTTAATGCAAGAGAAATTTATAAACACTGATCTAGAAGAAAACCAAATAAAAATGTATCAACATGGACATAAAGGAAAATATAAAGTGTACGACAGAGTGAAGTCCACAAGTCGGATAGTGTCTGGCTATGGTGGAGTCGGGGCCCTGGGAGGTATCGGATCAGTGATGTTATAGTCTCGCTTGTATGCCTCCTTGAGCCAGTGCACCTGGTCCTGTGTGTTCAATGTATTCAGATATCTTAAGTTACTAGTCTGCAATGGTTAGAGGAAATGGTCGCAGAATTCCTCGCAGACGCCGTCACTCAAGAATACCTCCTATGGAAAGGGATCCAGGAACATAATACTTTGAAGAAAATGAGGAAGAGCACAACCCTCTCAATGGGAGTGGAAATCAGGTGGGAAGCAATGAAGAAGTTCCACTGCCAGGCCAAACACACACAAACTCTGAGACCATAGTGGCAAATTTGGTCACCCAAATGGAGGCACAGCAGAAGAAGTTCTTCGATGAAATGTTAAAGATGTTTAGGCCACCTGGGCCTGCACCTGTAAATATGCCACCCACAACCACAGAAAATGCAAATACGATACCAGTAGGGGTTAGTATAGCTACTGAGGGGCAACAACAACAACCAAACCAGCACAATACGTTTCCCCAGCAGGTTACAGGGATACCCACCCCTAACCAGGATCAGGGTGCATATCATGGTAGATATCAGGGAGTATATTAGAGTGGTTACTCATATCAGCCGCAATGGTATGGTCAGGCACAGCATGGATAGGCACCGTATGGACAGAGTAGTCTTTCTAGAGTTGTGGATGGATTTCTGAAGTTAGAGCCACCAACTTTTACAGGGAAGCCAGGGAAGCCACTGTAGCCAGCACAGTGGGTAGCTGAGATGGAAAAGAACTTCCGCTTGCTAGAGTGTTCTGATGAGGAGAAAATATTATATGCCACCCATATGCTGAAGGAAGAAGCCAATGGATGGTGGAACTCGACCAGAGCATATTTGGAAACGAAGCATGGTATAATCACTTGGGCCATATTCAAAGAGGTCTTCTTTGAAAAATACTTTCCAAGGAGCTTCCGTGACCAGATGGAGAAGGAGTTCCTCAATCTACAACAATCAGAGATGATCGTGGAGGCATACCAATAGAAGTATGAGGAATTGTTTTTCTTCGCTCCAACCAGTATGCCGAGGAAGAAACTAAGACCCATCGCTTCACAATGGGTCTTAGAGGCGTCATACGAGAACATGTGTTGGGACGGGGACTGAAGATCTATAATGAAACAGTACAGGTGGCTCGAGTCATTGAAGCAAGCCAGAGAGACAGTTTCTTTGCACAGAATAAGGGTCTGAAGAGGCCTAACCCTGAGGCTCAGGGCGGAAGAAACAACAGACCTTACTATCCATTCAGGCCACCAGCTAGCACTGTGCCACCCGGATCTATTCATGCAGTGACACAGCAGGCAATGGGACAGAACACCAACGTGAAGTGCTTCAATTGTCAACAGGTGGGCCACTATGCCAGAACATGCCCACTACCAAAAAGAGAACCGCAACAAGGCAAGGTGTCTGCCGTTACCACGGAGGAAAGCAGCCGCATCACCTGATGTGGTTACTGGTATGATTTTGTACTTACTCTTTTAGTTACTGCATTATTTGCATGAGCATGTAGAACTAAAAGAAAATTAAAAACCTCAGGTACAGTAAACATAGCAGGGGTACCCGCCAGAGTCTTATTTGACTCAGGGGCCACCCATTCCTTTGTGTCAGTATCATTTGGAAAAAGATTAGATCAACCCATCAAGACTTTGGAACCAAGTTTGTTAGTCCGATCCCCCATGGGAATGTAAGTGGTATTAGAAGAATATTATGGCCCTTGCCTTGCCCAGTACATATTGAAGGGTAGGGAATTGGAAGCCAATCTAGTCCAGCTTGAGATGTCGGATTTCGATGTCATTATGAGAATGGACTGATTATCTCAACATTCAGCAAGCCTATTGTGTGCTGAAAAGAAGTTAGCCTTCAAAGACAGCGAAGGAAGGGAGTTCAACTTTAAAGGGACTAAGTTGCCTAGGAAGAGAAAGCTTATACTCTCAACCCTAAAAGCAAAAAAGTGCCTAGAGAAGGGGGGAGTAAGATACCTCGTATCAGTTGTGGATGTGACCACTGACTTGCCAAAGATAGAGGATATCGAGGTAGTATGGGAGTTTCTTAATGTGTTCCCAGAAGACCTACCCGGATTACCACCAGACAGGGCGATTGAGTTTGTGATAGACCTACTACCAAGTGTAGCGCCAATGTCTAGAGCACCCTATAGGATGGCTCCTACAGAGTTGAAGGAGTTGAAGATCCAGCTGCAAGAATTATTAGACAAGGGATTCATAAGGCCAAGTATATCAACTTGGGGAGCACCTGTGCTATTTGTCAAGAAGAAAGATGGTAGCGTACGTCTTTGTATGGACTATCGAGATTTAAACAAGCTCACCATCAAGAACAGATACCCACTACCTAGAATAGATGACTTGTTTGATCAACTACAAGGTGCAAGTGTGTTCTCAAAGATTGATCTGAGGTCAGGGTATCATCAACTCAAGATCAAAGAGGCAGACATTCCCAAGACAGCTTTCAGAACAAGGTATGGGCACTACGAGTTCCTTGTGATGTCCTTTGGGTTGACCAATGCACCTGCATTGTTTATGGAACTGATGAACCGAGTATTCCATGACATGTTGGACACGACGGTTATAGTATTCATAGATGATATTTTGGTCTACTTTAAAGACAAGGAGATACATGCAATGCACTTAAGAGCGGCATTACAAAGACTAAAAAGAGAGAAGCTCTATGCAAAATTCAAGAAATGTAAATTTTAGCTAGATGAGGTGGCCTTCTTGGGTCATGTGGTATCTGCTGAAGGAATTAAGGTGGATCCAAGCAAGATTGCAGCCATAGTAGGGTGGGAAGCGCCGAAGACAGTTGCTAAGATTCGTAGCTTCCTGGGACTAGCGGGATATTATAGAATATTTGTAAAATATTATTCTAAGATTGTCGTCTCACTCACCAAGTTGACCAAGAAGGGAGAGAAGTTCATATGGACGGAAGAATGTGAGAAATGCTTCCATACAATGAAATCAAGACTGGTTTCAGCACTTATATTGACTATTCCTGCTCCAGGCCTTCCATTCACACTGTATACAGATGCTTCGGGTTTGGGGCTGGGATGTGTGCTAATGCAAGGAGAACAAGTAATCGCCTACGCCTCAAGACAACTAAAGGAGCATGGAAAGAACTATCCTACACATGAGCAGTTATTCATGCTATCAAGGCTTGGAGGCACTACCTGTATGGTGAGAAATTTCAGATTAAATCTGACCACAAAAGCCTAACATATCTTTTCACCCAAAAGGACCTGAACATGAGGCAAAGGAGGTGGATAAAATTACTCAAAGACTATGATTGTGACATTCAGTACTATCTAGGTAAAACAAATGTTGTAGCTAATGCTCTGAGTAGGAAATGGGCGTTGAACCCCGAAGCAGGGCCGAGTACAAATGCTGTTTTGTTGCTATAGTTTCTAGCTCATCGAAGAATGAGGAGCAGTTCTTACTAAAATCAGCAGAGGATCCAGTGGAGCAAGGCTTGATACACAAGTTTACCTTGATGTTTGCAGCATTGAAGATTTTGCCTGACCTGACAGAGGAGGTAAAAGCAACAGTCCTACAGGACCCATACCTCAGGACAATGCAAGAAGATTTGGAAAAGGGTCGAGCCAATCTTGATTTCACCTTGGATGCAAACAAGGTACTCAGGTATCGTGGACGGTTGTGCATACCTAAGAATGAGGATTCAGAGATTAGAAATCACATTATGTTGGAATCTCACTCCACCCCATATTCAATACATCCTGGAAGTACTAAGATGTACCATGACCTAAAGAGGTTGTACTGGTGGAGGGGTATGAAAGCAGATGTGGTAAGATATGTTTTTCAATGTCTAAACTGCCAGCAAGTTAAAGCAGAGAAACAGAGACCAACAGGTTTATTGCAGTCATTACCTGAGCCAACATGGAAATAGGACTGTATTACCATGGACTTCGTCACTAGCCTGCCTATGATTCCAAGGTCAGTGAATGTGGTTTGGGTAGTTGTAGATCGTCTTACCAATATCGCAAGATTTATTCTTGTCAGACCGCAATACATCATGGACAGATTAGCAAAATTATGTGGACAATATAGTTAGACTCCACGGTGTGCCAGAGAGTATAGTATCTGACAGAGATCCACGCTTCACATCAAAATTCTGGGAGGGACTACAGAAAGCCATGGGAACAAAACTAAAGTTCAGTACAGCCTTTCACCCTCAAACAAATGGTCAGTCAAAGAGGACCATCCAAACCTAGAAAACATACTTCGAGCATGTGCTATTGACTTTAAGGGAGCTTGGGATGAGAAGCTTTCACTCATCGAGTTTGCCTACAACAATAGCTACCAGGCTACGATCCAGATGGCTTCATATTAGGCCTTGTATGGTAAGAAATGTCGGACAACATTGTTATGGAACGAGGTTGGAGAAAGACAAATCGTAGGACCAGAATTTGTGGAGGAAACTTGCAAAGCAGTGGACCAGATCAAGAACAGAGTGAAGACAGCTCAAGTGCGTCAGAAGCACTATGTTGATAACAGGCGCCGAAACCTCGAATTCACCGTTGGTGATAAGGTGTTTTTGAAGGTATCACCAGTAAAAGGCCTGAAGCTGTTCAGGAAGAAAGGAAAATTGTGTCTTAGATATGTGGGACCATATGAGATTCTGTCCCGATGTGACAACGTGGCCTATCAACTTGTATTGCCACCAGCGATGTCCAGTGTCCACAATGTCTTCCACGTGTCCCTACTAAAGAAGTACGTGAGAAACCCCTTGCATATTCTTGTTGCAGACCCTCCAGATTTGACAGAAGACTTGACCTTCGAGGTATTACCAATCAAGTTAATCAGTCGAAAGATAAAGCAGCTTCGAAGGCATGCTATACACTACGTCAAGGTAGTTTGGAAGAATCAGGATGTAGAAAAAATACCTGGGAGGAGGAGGATGCCATGTGACAAGAATACCCTCATCTTTTCGACTCTGAAGGTACGTACAATTTCAAGGACGAAATTTCCTTTAAGGGTGAGGGAATTGTGAGACCTACATGTAAATTTCGGAGACGAAATTTCTTTTAAGGGTAGTAGAGTTGTAAGAACCGTACTCTGAAAACCCAGTTTAACTCATGGTTTATGTTGTGACAGGTCTCCCAATCATAACCGGACCGGAAGGCGAGGCCGGGAGCCGAACCATGATATCCAGGTATGAGAAACGATGTGTAAAAATGCAATTTTTATATACCGGTTTCAGTACCGGTCTCACTCTGTGCAACCGGTATGTATTTCTCGAGTGGAGACAGACTCCAACGGGTCCCACAATCCGAATCTGAGTTTAGGAAACCTTTTAGACGTATGAGACCTTCCTAGAATGGTCTCCCACTATATATATATGCATCACTCCTTCTCTTTAGATCCTTTCCAAACTCAAACCCTGGAGCCGTCTGGAAGAGATCTGAGAAGGAACGAGGAAGGAGGTTGTGCGAGAAGGGGATCTTCCGTTGGAGGTGAGCACCGCCATTCAACAAACACCAGTAAGTGCTCGACCTCTGTATTGATGTTTGAGATTACGGATTTAAGCCGTGAAACGACGTAATGACCCAAAACCCTAGAATTGTAAAACCCTAGTTTCATTAAGATCCATTCTGAAAAAGATGCGACGAAATAATCTAAACCTAGGTGACCAAACAGGTATCTCGACCTTAGAATGGTTTAGGAAGAACCCTAAAAACTAAGCCGATGATCGACAAGAGAAGGAGGTCCGAGATTGGGCTCTCTGACCCATACCGCTGGACATACCGGTTGGACAATAAGTCCTGCGGTATATACCGCAAGCACATACCGGCTGCAGTATACTAAGACCGGTATGTGGGACCGGTATATACCGCAGGCCCATACACTATAGTGAGACCGGTATTGCCACCGGTATGCTTACCGAAGCCTGGTTGTTGGCCAGACTTGGTTCTGACCAACTGTAACCCTAATAACTTAATTCTAATCTATAAATATGATCATGTAGGACTTGTAGATGACGTGAGTAGACTCTGTGACGCAGAGCAGACATGCAATCACGCGTCAGGTAAGGGACAAGACCCCAAACCCAAAGTAACTAAATAACAGTAAACCGTTGTGATCATATCTAGTTCTATGATTATTGTTTGTTGCTTGTGCACTTCACATGTCATCCAGTTATTTAATTTTTATTATCTGTTCATGCATATTCGTATGCTAGGAATGTTGTTTGTTTAGGCATGTGAATGTTTTCGTTAGTGTGTGGAATGTGAAGGGGAATGGAGCCCTGGATATATCCTCGCACTGGCACCTTTTCGTATCGCCATCTACCTTAGCGGGCTTAGTGCGAATAGGATATCAGGGGGAGGACGTGGGACTGTGGCTCCGCCTGCCCACCAGACTCAAGCCCTATCTTTATGTCCTAGGGAGCTGTGCTGGAGTAAGGCCATAGATACTGTGATGACATATAGGACTGGTTAGAAACGGAACTCACTTGCAAGCCCTTGCCAACAGGGGTTTAGGTGTTGGTGCGGTGTAGGGTATCAGGGGGAGGACGTGGGATGGTGGCTCAGCCTGTCCGCCAGACTCTAGCTCTATCTCTATATCGGAGTGAGGGTTGTGGGGCAACAGCAGTAATGTTGATCGGAGTCTGACTATTGGGTGTGCTCACACTCTCGTGCATGGAGGTGCGGTGGCACCAAACCTTACCATAGCATTTTGCAAGTTGTACCTGACTCAATTGTAATGTTATCTCATGCATTTGTATGTTGCATTGGTTTTGTACTTTACTGAGCTAAGTTGTGAGCTCACCCATATATATATATATACTCTTTTTCAGATGTTGATACAGGTTACACCGTTGAGGACTTCATGGCTACCCCAGCGTACGGGACATGGCTGCTATAGATTCACAGACAGTGGAGGACGAGTATGATGCCTCATGCGAGTGCTCTTACTGTATGTTCCTTTAGGGTTATTTATTTATTTTTTTTCAGTTGGATATAAACAATATAATAAATTATTATTTATGATTGTGGATGATGGCATAACTAGATAATTATTAAATTACAAATAATAAACTTAGTTCATTTATTTATTTAAATCCGCTGCTATTTTTATTACTCTCTGATTATAGTTGGTTTGCTTGGGGATGGTTTATTTACACGGTCTATTGAGCTCCTGGTGTGAGCCGTGGTTTGGACACGGTTCACTCACACTTCTGGTTCAACCGAAATTGAGGTGTGACAGGTTACATCAACTGAAACTAGTACAACTAAATCATGCATCGCTGCATGAAGCACCATTAATGGGTAATGGAAATCGATGATATCCATGCACATGATGAATGGAATCACAATCATGTTCATGTCAAACCACTTGATTTTGCAAATAAAAAATTGACAGAAAATCTTAACTTAAGATTACAAGATAACGTTTCCTATCATCTACCCTATCATATGCAAGAAACAAATGCCAACAGTATCTGAACTAGTGAAGGTCCAAGTACAGACTAAGTACGAGTCTACAACAAGTTTTTAAGTTTTATTTTACATTTAAATAGCCTTTAGTCGTCTTCTACTAGTTGTTAAAGAAGAAGAATTCTAGAATTCTATCCTAACTGGGCTTAGAAGGTGTTAAAACTACTGTGAATGTTGTGCACAAGAAGCATATCACACCAAGTCACCAACCTCTTGCATTGGACACCTTGGGTTAAATTCCAATATACCCTGATCTTATGCAAAGAACTTACTTTGAACCCTTTTTATCTTCTCTCCTTCCTCACTTTTAATTTTCTGCTTCTAGTTAAACCCAAAAGTCCCACACAACCTACTCTTTCAGCCCCATAACAGATTCTAAGGAACTATCAGCGTAACTTTCATCCTCACCATGGCCATAGTTTGGATAGAAAATAACTCTTAAAAACCTCTTCTCAGAAGCATCATACATTTGCATTTAAGCATCCAAAATTAAGAAGAAAGCACAATGTGCGGGTAGGTGGCTGGGTGCTTAAAATACTAAATAGGTGGAGAAGCTCATCAGAACCTTGATCGACTAGATGACAATTATATACCGTACAGCAGAAGGCCTCTAAGATAATCTGAGTATGACGATACTGTGATCTAAACCTACTAGAAAATAGCTACCAAACGAATGCTACTATGAACTTACAATACAAGCAAATAAATACCTGTGATGCGGTCATTGCATTCATTAATCAAATTAGTAAATCTTGACCCGTCTGACTCCAAAGATGCACCTGCCTCAAGCGCTGCTTTGGCAGTCTGATACTCTTCAAGCTTCATACACGCAGTACTGTAGAACAAACATAAAATTAAAAGAATAAAAAAGTAACATGGTAACCATGTGGCCTCCACTATCAGAATCATAGTAGCCACACCAGATACAAGAATATGTTAAATGCAACTTTAAGTCTGTGATGGGACAAGGAATACGTAATCAGCATCAGTGGATCACAAGTTGAATGAGATGTAATAATACGCTATGGACAGGGACTACTTGAAATCAATTTTCAGCCTAACAACAATTCCGTCACTATATTGTCAAAGATGGCATCTTATAACCAATTTATAACCCACTAGATTTTATTTCTAAACACTTACACAACACCTGTTAAGAAGGTAAAAATTGATGAGATACCACAACATGATTATTTTAGGTATCTAGGTTCAATCATAAATAAAGAAGGTGATATAAAGGATGATGCTTCATAGAGAATTAAAATAGAATGGATGAAGGAAGTGGAGGGGTTCGTCTAGAGTGCTGTGTGATTGGCGTATTCCTTTCAAGCTTAAGAAAAATTTTATAGGATAATCATTCGATTGTCTATGAAGTACAGTGCGGAATGATGGGCTGTTAAGAAGCATCACAAAGATAAAATCAGTGTCGCTGAGATGATGATGTTGAGATTGATGTGTGACAAAACTAGAAAGGATAAGGTAAGGAATGAGCGTATCAAAGCTGATTTGGAAGTATAGCCAATAAATGATAAGCTACGAAATAGTCTTTTGTAATGGCATGACCATGTTCAACGGAAGCCTTAGATGCACCAGTACGGAGGAATGATTTGATTCAGATCTAAAAGAGCCAAGGGCGGACCTAAGTTGACTCTAAGTGAGGTGGTGAGGAAAGACATGCATAGCTTAGGCTTTGTTTCAACTATGGCCTCTAATAGAGCTGATTTGAGGGCAATAATCTATGTAACCGACTCCATTTAGTTGGGATAAGGCTTTGTTGTTGGTGGTGTTACATAACACCTGTTATGGGTGCTAGAGAACAAAACAAGACTAAATGGGTCAGGCCATGTGAACCATTAATGAAAATGCAGACTGTAAAAATTTTTGATATCATCTCCATAGGGCTTATTTTCAAAAATTGCCTGAAGAATCAACAAACGCCTCAGAGAAGAAAAAAAAGGAATAGTTCAAATTCCAAACACCACAATAACATCTGCTCGTATACATATGCAACTAGGCAAAACAGGCAACCTGAACCAGAATTCCTACTAGTTGGTTTGGTTAATCAGGCAATAAAGAATAGTAATGCCTCTAGATGCCTAAATAGAAATATATGACACTCAAAACCCCAATGCATCAAATACACTTAAATATATCCCCAGTGAGATACCAATGGAAATTGGTTAGCAATAAATTATTATGAAGCAGAAGCACTTATAAAGCTGTACTTGTAGAGTTGTACAAATCTCAAAATTTACAATATATATATATATATATATATATAAACAAATAAGTAACTCAGAGGCCAGACAGTAGATGTAAACAATCAAGTTGGAAAGGTCTACTAGCACAAAAAAAAAGGGACAAATCTACTATAAATAAAGCACAAGGGACTCACGCTTTACATATGTATGCCTTGGCCATTGAAGAGTCCAATTCAATCGCTCTGTTTGCATCAGCAACGGCCTCTGCTCAGAAAAAGTATGTGCATAAACAATATTTCATCAACTAATTCAAGACCAGAGCACCTCAATTCAGTACCTTCTAAAATTGATTTAGTATATATATTAGATAATAAACATAGCTTCTAAAGATTTATATATAGTCTCTAAAATAATCAAAGCAAAAAAGGGTCACAAAAAGAGAAATAATCTTTTTCAATCACAGATGCTAGAACAGATGATCAATCTTTCCTTTTCCCAGCAAGCCCTTAACATTTAACATACTTTCTTATTCCAATTTATGCAACTGTTAACTTTTCATTAGAATGGAAGAGAAGTCATTTCTAACCGCCTACATATGTCAGGAAACATATTTCTTTCAACCAAATATAAAATGTGGTGGTTCACCTATACAAAAGTTTACGCCATGCATTTTAAAACGTCTCCTAGTAAATAATTTGATGGATACACTAAGCCGCCAACAACCTTGAATATACAATTCAACTCAACTCAGCCTTATCCCGACTGAATGGGGTTAGCGACATGAATCATTTTTCTCCAATCAACTTTATTCAAAGCCATACTTGTTACTAGTCCTAAGCTATGCATGTATTTTCTCATAACTTCTCCTAGAGCCGCTTTAGCTCCTTCAATCTGAATCAAATTAACCCTCCACATTGGAGTATCCACAAGATTTTGCTGCACTTGCCCATGCCACCTCAAATTTCTCACTTATCATGTATTGGAGCCACTCCTATTTTATCTCTAATTTGTTCATTCCATATTTTATCTTTTCAAGTTTTGCCACTCATCCATCCAAGGTTGTCATAGAGACAAGGCAACCCAAAGTGTTAGAGGGTTGCGGGACCCCAAGGCGACCTAGTATTTAGGATGCCTAGTTATTCAAAATATTAGTTTCTTGTCTCAAGCGGGTTTCAACTACTCTCACTTACTTTCACGGTATGGCTCATAAGTTTAATTCCTAATAGTTAGTATAACATCGATTATCAACTTTATTTTTATAAATCAGTACCACAATGCTTCTTCTCCATTCATCTGACTTTTTTCTTGTACTCAAATCTTATTAAACAATTTAGTTAGCCAAGTTAATCCACTAAATCCTAAACTTTTCCACACCTCTATGGAATACCATTTAGACCTACTGCTTTACCTATTTTCATTTTCTTCAAAGCTTCCTTTAATTCAGATACACTAATTTTCCATTTATATCTAAGGCTTATAGTTTCTTGATGGTTATTATAACTTTGTAAAACATAATTACTTATACTATTTCATTTAGTAAGTCGTAGAAATAGTTTTGTCCATCTCCTTTTGATATCCTCATCACTTACATTATCTTCTTCACTTTTAATATGTGTAATGTGGTTGAAATCTGTACTCTTCTTTTTCCTCAATTTAACTAGTTTATAGATATCTTTTCATCATAGAGCTCCTCATATTTCTTAGTTCTTGTTTTCCCTACTATCTAGTTTTACAACTATGTATGAATAAAAATAAAAACTGCATCTTAATGAATCAATAGCCATCTTCGAATCGATTGCTAGTCTTTCCCCATGGCATCACAAGGAAAATTAGTTATCACAAGCTTCTAATGCATCTACCCCCGTGTGTCAAAATTTGCACAATCTCTCAAACAATATAAACAGAACACGTTACACCAAAAACGAGACAGCAGGTATTGGATTACTACAATAGAACCTTTTTTTTCCCCTCAAAAAGAGGGGAAAAAAATATAAAGCTTTTTACCATAAGAAGGTTACATATGCTAAGCACACATCCATGATACTCTATTAGAACTGGAAGACATTACAGAACGTAACTTCAATACAACCAATGAACTTAAACTAAAAGCCTCCCGGCGGGACAACCGGTAGTACGATTCAAGGGAATTGGACACTCCCGGAACGCATATACCAAAAACTAGAACGGTCTACCCAGTTCCAACAAATCAAAAAAAAAATCAGTGACAAATAATGCCTCAAAACCCAAGAATTTACAACACAAGAAGACAGTAAGAAGTGGAGGGAAAGAGAGAAGTAAATACCAGTGTAATTCATAAGCTTGATATTAGCCTGGGCACGTTCAGCGTAGAGATCTGCATTCTTGGGGTCCATGTCAATGGCCTGCGTGTACAAATCAACTGCAAGCTCGAAATTTTCATCCACGAAGGCCTCTTTTGCTACCTTATCAAGATCAGGCGCCATTGACAAGTCTCTGACAATTAACGACTAGACCGAGAATAAAGTCTTCGCTTGCGGGTTGTGGTTTCCAGAATCAAGTAAAGAATAGTGATTCAAAAGGCAAGAAAAATAATAATAAAAAAAAAGGAAAAAAGAAAAAGAAAAAAGGAAAACGAAGAACACGGAGAAGAGGAAGAGGCGAACTCTCCGCCTTCTGGAGACTTCTACGGAATCATCAACAGTAGTAGAGAGGAATCGCTTGAATCTCAACGAAGCTTAAAAGATATAATACTAAAATATAATTACGAGTAATCAAATGGTTGAAATCAGGGTTAAAATTTGGGGACGAAACCCTTCTGCAACGGATCTGCTAAACCCTGGAATCTGACTATAATATATCAGCAGAACCTACGATCCATCACCGTTCATATCTATTGGGTCCCATACTTACATCCCATGAATGATGGATCCTATATCCATGAACGGTGATAGAATCCTGTGTTGACGTGGAACCGATTAATCCAAAATCAGTAAACCGGGTTGGTTCTGGTATGGGTTTTCTACATATTCCAATCGACGAAAAAATTCTGAACCGGATTGATCGTTGTTGCTCATGGTATTGACTAAAAAACCAACATCGCCTGGTTGAAAACCAACTATATCGATCTATTAAAGGACGGTTAAGGGATTAGTTTTGTGGCATTTTGATAAGTGTCTACATCTCATTTATGATTTGTATTTTTGTTAGGAATATAAACACATAGAATTTGAATGGGATACACCACTACCTGAATTCAAATCCGATTACCAATTATCCTATCCATTTCAATCCCAAAATTCTTTGGATGTGTACAATCCAAATTCGAATTTTAACTGGATATTTAGTTAAAATCCAATTCGAATCCAAAAAATAGAATTATAATACAAATTACAAAGAAAATAAGAGAAAATCATAATTTAAAACAAGAAAACATTTCATCTACACCCCATCAATAATTGTTAACATCATCTGCATCCACAAGATTGTAAAATCATCATCTATCATCCAAAATTTTTACATCATTAATCAAATAAGCCCACTGCGTCCACAGATTCCCGTTAGTTGCTGATTTCAGTTGAAATTGAATTTTTCATGAACAATAATGCCCTTAGAGTAAATATAAAAGATCATTTTACCCTTCTTCTTCTTCGTCTTCTTCTTTTTGTCTCTTTCTTTTCTTTCCTCCTCTATTCTTCTTTTCCTAGTTTCTATCTTTCTTCTTCTTTCCCTTCTGCTCTTCTTCTTTTCTTGGTTTTTTTGGACAATGCTGACATTAGCTTTTTGAGTCAGTTTTAGATTTGATGCGGAAAGAGCTACTGGAAAGTAGAAATTCAAAAACGGCAATCGAAGATGGAAGAGATCATTAAAAAAAAAAAAAATGAACGAAGAAGAAAGAGGTTCATGGGAAGAGGCCGATCAATTTTTCGGCAAAATTTTCTTTGCTTCTCCGAACACAGTCACAAACTTTCAAATTTTATTTTTTTTACAAAACGTATTCGGCAGCAACTTTCCTAAGGATGCTTCCTAGTGGTAATGATTCAAGGTTTTCTCCGATCGATTGTCGGGTGGTGCTTCACCTTTTCTTTCACTTATGACCGATGATGGTATTTCAACTTCTTGAGATTCCAGTGGTTTCTTTCTTTGATTATAAGTGATTTTACAAATCTCCAGTAACCATCACAGAAGATAAGAAGAAAGGAAAATTTTACCACGTAGGGAAGAAAAGGAAGACCAAGAAAAAGGAGAAGATGGAAAAGAGCTAGGGTTTTCTTTCTTTCATGATTTTAACCTCGGTCTACAAATTTTCTCCTTCCATGATTGTGATCCTTTCTATTTTGGTAAATCTGAAAATGCGATGATATTATTGAGAATATTATGTGTTTAGGGTTTCAACCAAACTCATTATCAATTCATACAGTTACCCTAAAACACAATAGAGAAGCCATTAACTATGAATCATAAAGACATACATGTTTGAAGATATTGATTCCCATATGCTCCAAGCTTTAACTGAAATCCTTTAGCTACAGTCTTCCGTAGTCTTCAGAGGATATCCTGATGTCTCTTGCTAATGGGTGCAGAGAGAACTGATTAACTGTGGTTGTGGGAACTCTAACCCAGTATTTATAGAATACTGCTGTAACTCTAAAATCATTCCCACAATAGAATTAGAGTTACCAAATCTATCTCATACCATGTGACGAATCAAACCAAATCGATTCTACCATGTTCATTGGATTCCAACTGAATAACTGGTTTAGGTAATTAATTAAGTCCATTATAAATCTAATAATCTTTCACTTGGGCTATCTATATTAATTACAAAACTATCATTAACTAATGTGACCATGGAATCCAACACACTAAATCGTCACTAACTTTGAAACATCCATCAAGCTTTTCAATGCGAGCAACAGTGGATAATACACTTCAATATACGGTGTATGACCTTCTGTCAGCCACAACAGATGTCTACTCAATATATGAATCGTTTGAGATAATGCATGAAAGTAAACTCTCATGCGAGTTCATACTTGATTAAAAAATCTTAATCAAAATATCCCAAAACCTTTATGGATAATAAACATGATATTTAAATAATCTGAAAATATAATATCATACATTGACTAGACACTGCCTTTATCCTTTGGCTAAATACTGCCTTCTTTAGCTAAATATTGTCTTATACTTTCTCACTAAATATTGTTGTGAGGACAAAATATCTACCCACACTGAAATGGACGGTGAATGATTTGGAGTCGCCACCTAGATTAAGGTCTAGGACCTAAAAATATAGTCTCATTCTGAGATAAGACTTCTATTGACTCATGACCTAACATATTGGCTTTGATCTATCAGAGAACGGATAAGCGTTCAAGGTACAGTTTGGGAAGGTATTAGGCACCCAAAACTGTCTGATCCAAAAATCGACCTCCTATGTGATTCTATTTTCCTTAGACTCTATGGTTCTAACTATTCATGGTCAATGGATGATGATTAAGGCTCGATGGGGGATCTTATGCCAAATTGCTAAGTTCTTCTAACCTAAGTTCAACCAAACATGTTCTCAAGGTAAATAAACAAACATTATAATATATAATGAATCGAACCGAAAATGATTCGATGATGGACTGAATCTGAGATGTCCAGAACATCTCAAATTACCTACGTATTCCAATCCTGAAAATCAAGTCCACAACGTAGTTCGTGACAGAATACGATTAAAGTTTATGGATGTGGATTATTATTAAGCTTCCTTAGATTCAATTGTTCAAGTTGAAGTTTATGCTTGATGATGATTGAGATTGAATCTAGATAGCCTATGTGGATCGAAGTGAATATGGATTTGGAGGACCTAAAGATACTATGATGTGGTACCATACTTGGAGAGTCCTCCAAGTTGCCTACGTATTTTAGAGGTCCTGAAAATCAGGTACAACGTAGTTCGTTGTTTGATGGGTTGTGGATAGATATGGATAATGATAGATATGAGCAACCTAAATGAGCTAAGAATGCGTATTCGTAAGCAGAACCTCGCCAAGCAAAGAGATTCATACTCACAAGCACAATTTTAGAATAAATGAACCTCGCCAAGCAAAGAGATAATCCCGCCAAGCAAAGGGATAAGGTAAATGATCCTACCAAGCAAGAGGATGGTCCTGCCAAGCAAAGGGATAAGTAAGGCATCCTGCCAAGCAAGAGGATGGTCTCGCCAAGCAAGAAGATGAGTAAGGAATCCTGCCTGTAAGACCCGCACTCTATGAACCCGATATAAACCTTTAATTTATGTCGTAACAGGTCTTCCAATCATCACCGGGCCAGATGGGATGAGTGGATGACAATCAGGTATGAAAACGGACCTAAAAAAGATATTGTTTCATACCAGTCGATGGTACCGATCGACCAGTATGTCTGCGTAGGCAGACTACTTAGATCAGGAAACGGATCTCTGTGGGTCCCACTTTTCAAATATCGAACCCTAGAACCTTCCTAACATAAGGGGACTTCGTAAACTCAATCCTAATCTATTTAAGGACCCCTAAATTTCCTTAAATCTCTTTCATTGATCCTCACAAACCCTAGAAAGGAGAAAGAGATCGAAAAAGGAGAAAGAGCTAAGGAAGGAGGGAGAGGAGCCGCTGTTGCCGGTGGACGAAGAACACCCTACTTGCAAACCAACGGTAAGTGTTTGAACCTTCCTCTAAGTTAAGCGTTATAGAAGGTTAGTAATGAATGGATCAATACCATGCAATGTGAGGTATTGATCTAAACCTTTGAATTTGCCGTCAAACCCTAACACAATCGATAAACCCTAGATTCAAGTTCTAGGTTGAGGATCATCGAAACTATGACTTGAATGGAGTATGAAACAACTATAACTCGTTGTTCAGACCTAGAATGTATAGGAGAAACCCTAGAATCAATAGGGGGTGACCGACGGAAGGCGAGAACCAAGCTTATGGTCTTCCGGAGGCACACCGATCTACCATACTGGTCGCACCCTATGCGACCGGTATTGTGATTGGTACCTCTCGGGGACCGATCGACCATATCGGTCGCACCTTTCCCCACAGTGCCGCGATCGATACTACGATCGGTATGTTCTGTGGGAGTGTTTTTAACCTAGTTGATTTTTTGACCAATGTAAACCTAAAAAAATTATTCTAATTCAACCCTAACATCGTGTAGGACCTTATGATAGTGAGTTTGGATTCTGTGACGCGGAGCAAGCTAGCAATCAAGCGTCAGGTAAGGGAATCGAACCTAAACCCTAATAACTTAATAACAGTAAAACATTGTTAATAATTATGATTTTATGGAATGGTGTTTGTGCATACTCGCATATCATCTTTACTTTCAGTTATTATATATATTACTCATGCATACTCGCTATGCTAGGATGTGACTGTTAGGCATGTGATTGTTTTCTTTGGTGTGTGGAATGAAAAGGACCTGGGGTCTGGGATCATTCTTCACACTAGCACCTTTTCGTATCATTTATATCTTAGCATGCTTGGTGCGGGTAGGGTATCAGGGGGAGGAAGTGGCACTGTGGTCTCCGGCCTGACCACTAGACTCTAGCTCTATCTCTATGCTGTAGGGAGCTGTGCTGGGATAGGGCCTACTGTGATGACGTATAGGATTGGTTAGTTGCGAGCCCAGTTTGTAAGCCCTCGTCAATATGGGCTTACATGTTGGTATGGGTAGGGTATTAGGGGAAGTGTTGGATGTGTTTGATCCGGATGCTTTAGCTCTATCTTTATTCCATGGTGGGTGCATGTGGGACGACAGTGGTGTTTGATCCATTGGATGGATTCACACACTCGTGTATAGAGGTGCGGTGGCCGTCAATTCCTTCTATAGTACATTGCAAACTTAAACCCATACCATAATATGAATATTACTCATGCATGATGTGTGTTGCATTGTTTGATTTTCTTTGAGCTAAGTTGTGAGCTCACCCTTGTGTACACACTATTTTTAGATGTTGATGTAGGTTACACTGTGGAGGACTACATGGATGTTCCAGTATATGGAGGTGTTGCTGCCTTGGAAGTGCAAGCAGGAGAGGATGAGCATGACTCTTCATGCGAGTGCCCTTTATGCGTGTACCTCTAGGATTTTGGATATGTTTATTTTATTTATTTTCAGTTGGATTTATAAGTGATGTAAGGATAATTATTTACATTCTGGTGTTTTGAATAATTAGATATTTTATTTAAATTATCAATAGAGAACTCAGTTCATTTAATTTAAGACTTCCGCTGTATTTTATTATATTTTGATTATAGTTATGTGCAATGGTTTGTATGAGTCGACACGATCTTATTGAGATCCTGATGTGAACCGTTGATTCAGTGACAGTTCACTCACACTTCTGGTTCAATCGAAATTGGGGTGTGACACTACCAAGCAAGATGATGGTCCCGTCAAACAAGGGGACACAAATGGTTTTATAAGAATAGGGTGTGGGTCTGTGTTTGGGTCTCTTTCCCAAACTACCTACGTATCTCAGGGTGACTGCCTGAGAATCAGGATCCGCGTAGTTCAAAAATCAACTTGTTCATTGGGTGACCCGTTTGGGTCAAAATATGGGTGGTCTAGTCGGACCGAATGATGATCTTAGATGATCAATGGTTAGATTCACATCATACCTATCTAGGTTTCTGCACCTTAGAGGAATGAATTGAAGGATAGAGATCCTCTTAAAGCTACCTTTCTAACCTAAACCCTAATTTTGGAATTGTTGGGCTAGGCTTCATGATTCTTAATTAAGACTTTTATCTTTTTCGCTTTTATCCTTCCCTGAATGTAGGTGCCTACATGTACGTCCCCACACCTAGGAATGTCTTCTATCAGTGTACATGCATGACAATTCGACTAGGGTGTAGATGATGTTAGTAGTCCTTGAAGGGGTGTAGATGAAATTTTTTTCTTAAGACAAATGTATCCTTTACCCTAAGAAAATAAGTGATGAAACCTTAAATTGCTATATAAAGCCATATATATCTTAACACTCGAAAACTTAAGGTTATATGCTTCTTAACCCTCGTCTAAACGAAGGGGATATAATCCGATTCGTTTGACTGATATCCGAATTCGCATCTGAATCCAATTCCAGTTATCCGAATCTGAATCCAATTGTTCGAATTCAGATTCCCCTAAATGGATGCGAATTCGAATCAAATCCTGATTTTCGACTATTCATTGTCCTTAAATTTTGTAGAGGTCCTACCAGTGAAGATGTCTCCTATTACAGAGAGTTTCTAATGTTTTTTTTTTCTAATCGATGTGGGAATAAATTCCGTTTCACACTTCATACACTCCATTATAACGTTAATTATAACCACTAAAGTTCAAAAATGAATAAGTCCATAAATAAGGGATCATTGATTGTATAGTTACTTATCAGTTGAAAATCAGTAGTGTAACTATTCAAACTGGATTACTAGGCATGACTCCATTATATATTGATTATACTTTTTATAGCCTCTTTGATATGAGACCAATTATAATCGATAATCGACTCATCGTTTATAAATAAGTTAATGTTTAATTTATGAGAATCAATTAGTTAAATAATATGATCGCAGTTTCGACTTAAAGTGTTGAAAAAATTAATGGATTGATACCCTAGTTTTCAGATTTGAAATACGGATTAAAAAATTCGAACCAAAACGGCAAGGGCCCATTTATAGTGATTTGAGATGTTGACTTGAATATATAAGATATATATTTTTTTAATTGACTTTAATGTTGCTGAGAATGCATATATCTGAATGAATAATTAAAAAAAAAAATCTTGGTGTCACCACTAGTTGCACCGTGACGTAACTGGACCAAAAAACCCTTGTAAAATGTTTGGCATAAAAAGAAACGACAAAGGATAAAAAAAAGTAAATTAACATTAACACATGATTCTTGTACAGCAATTTGGCATTTATAATTCGATAATAAGGACATAGTGGTGAATTTACTCCCGACATCTAATCCCTGCATTGAAGGAGTCATCAACTCTTATTTTTTTTTTTGTTTTTGGTAAAACAGAAATTCATTTATTAATAAAAGAGGATACAGCCATGGCATTCAGGAAACAAAGTTTATGAAGTCATGGAAGGGATTTTAGCTAGTGATGCATCTTCAAAGACACCACTTCCTTTCAAGTTAAGGCATGAGCCACTTGATTGGCATCCCTAGAAATGCAGTGAAAAGTAACCCTACATAATACACTTTAGAGATAGAATATCATCCAAAACAAACTATGCAGCATATGGTGGGGACAATGAAGGACTATTTAAAAAAGTAATGAGATCAACACTATCCGACTGCACCATCACATTTGAAAAACGATGAATAACCGCAGCATGAAGACCCGCACGAACAGCAAGAGCCAAAGAAACAAAAAAAAAGTTTAAATTTATTATAATTTTAACGTTTTGAAATTTCTTAAAATTTAAAATATTATTTTAATACTATTCTTCATGTGATGTTGAAGAGGTGTATCTCTTCTTAGTAGATAGATATCTTACAAGTGGTGTTGAAGATGTTTGTTTCTTCTTAATAGACATCTAAATGATTAATAGATATGATTATTGATGATATGTCTTCTAGACACCTTACAAGTGGTGTTGAAGATGTTTGTTTCTTCGTAATAGACATCTAAATGACCAATAAATATGACTGTTGATGACATGTCTGTCGATAAAGACATGATGTTTTGACATAGTCTTTCGAGACAACTATTAACAACAACAATGTTAGGCCCATCGCATGTGATACATCACTTTAATGATGCTTTTGATGCCTTCTTTGTAAGTTCATGGATGCATACATGAAACATTTGAGTAAATCATTTTTTATAATTATTTACATTTCTATATCTTATTTTCATCTCATTTATAAGATGATATTTGTGGTGCATATATTACAATAAAACTTTTCATTTGAAGAGGAGAGTGTTTTGGAGTTTGGTAGAACCTTAGAAGAAAAAGAAAGAGAGGAAGAGACCTAATTGAGAAGAACCCGAATTGGAAAGAACCTTGGGCCTATCTCCTTCGTCGGAGGGGGTTTTCGAATTTGAGCAAAGAAGAGAAGAACCAAAATGGATTTCTTCAATTTCTAGTTTATTCTTTGGAGGTTTCCGGTTCAGTTTGCGAGATCTTTTCCCTTCAACTTGTTGAAACTCTACTGCTCTAATCGATCCAATAGAAATGATTGCTCTCTATTGCATCCAAGGATTTGATTATTTGATTTTGGGTAAAAGGAACCGGATGAATAAGATGGGATGAGAACCATGAAATACCTTGAAACAAGGATCTCTTGAAATTTTGGAAATAATTTCATATTGGTAAAGTTTATAATCTTGGGTGTTTTGTATACTTGAGAGTCCCTAGACAATAAGGAGTCCCTCCATTTACTAGTTCGAACGTTTGAGACGAAAACTTAACACGGTATCAAAGCTTTATGTCCTGAAAGAGGGGTAACACGTGAGGGGGAGTGTTGAGAATAATCCCAAATTAATTGATATCTAAAAAATGAAAGACACTTAATTGGGTCTACTCTAACGCATTGAAAACTGTGTTGCAAGATTTGTGGGCTACAAAACCTCCTTTGCTTAAACATTAACTACTGGATTTTGAGTCAAAAAGACCAAAATTGCTCCATTTATACGGAGAGGATCCAGTATGGGGCTGCCAAACACAGAAGTATTAAAAAATATGCATTCTTGGAATGCATTCTAGATCAATAACACATAATTATAAGATGATAAAAACAATGTTTGGAATGGATTCTAAGAATTTTAGGATCAGATCGAATCAGACCAGTTTGCAAGAGGCGATTCCAAGAAGGTAAGATAAATTAAAGAACGGATCCCTTGCCAGATTTCGAGTTCTAGAACGTGGACTTAACACTCAATCAGCTCATCAACATTGGGTACAAGTCACAAGAAAAAAAAAGAAAAAAAAAGCTTGGATTATCACATCAAGGGCATGCAGATCCGAAGCTGTTCATATGAAATTTATACAAGTTCATATATCAAGGCTAATTAATCTTCAAACGAACACATAGTTACTATGTATGTGGTGTCAATGATATTTATAACCATTTTTTAATTAATTCTCAGTTTGGGCTTTGACCTTCTTAAAACCTTGTGAGGAATTGCATCTGCTTGAGAAGAGGGCTCAGGCGCTCCATAAGCTGCTCACATGGGTGGTTATGAATGCCTTCGTATGTTGTCACAACGATGCTTGTGTCCATGGAAAGCCTCTGAACCTGCTTCTTCACGTTGCATGTATGGTGCGTGCAGCGGTAGTAGCTTCTTCAATGTTTAATTAGAACAAGAAAGAAGATGATGGTATAAGTTGATCTGATCGATAATAATCTTTTGAAAAAACATTCATGCATGGTGACTTGAAACAGATGTGAATGGCAAAACCGGATCATACATAGCAAAACCTTGTTTAATCAGAATATGTGAAGGCTTAGTTGAGCTGACTTGTATTGAAAAACTTAATTCCACGGATCATATGCTGGAGAATTGAATTATAAGGGAAATTTTACTAGTAATTAATCAACTCTTGTTACATTTAGCCCTGTAACAAGGGTCTTGTCACCATTAAATTTGCATCAGTTCTCAAATAAAATATCAAAACTTCCCCCTTTATATTGAGGTTCCAAGATGATTCCCTTTAATGCACATTCATTGAATTGTTTCAAGTCTAAATATTGTAACAATCCTTGTTACATTTAAATTTTTTCCAAGAAAGAAAGAATAATTGAAAAAGTTTAACCTTTAACCTTCAAATAAGTACAGCAAATTAGGGGTGTCAATGGGCAGTTTGGTCCTATACCCTTAGTCCAAATACTGTCCAATATAAAAAAATCGGTTTTGGGTTTTATCGAGTTGGCTTAAATGGGTTTTTTATTAGTTCACTATCGGTTCGGTCTCAATCCAGTTTTGGTTTACCATTTGCATATGTAGTAACAAGTTGTCTTAATGGGTTTAGGCCATTACCGGGCTGGTTAAGTATTGGTGTTAGTTTCCTACATGTATATTTAATCAAATATTGGTTTAATGGACTCTTATCGGTCCATTATTTGGCTGGTTCCATTTCTATCCTATTGGTCTGTTTTGATTTGGGCTTATCAATTAGTCCGGTATGATTTCGATTTTTCATCAGACTGTAAAAACACAACCCAATTACTGTCCAATAAGGTTTGGTTACGGTTTAGTCCAAATCGAATCTGACTGGTTTGGTTACGGTTTAGTCCAGGTCGAATCTGATTGGTTTTGTTTGGGCCTAATGACAACTGTACAACAAATACATACAACATAGTATTTTTCTAATTGTAACAAATCTTGTTACAACTGCATGTTGTAACAAGGTTTTTATACCATTAGATTTGCATCAATCTCTAAATAAAATACCAAAACTGCCCCCTTGTATATTGAGGTTTCTGTGATGGCCAAATGAGTATGCATTAAAGGGATCAAATTAATTACAATTACATGTTGTAACAACCTTTGTTATATTGATCAAACTCAGTAACATGTCATGTCTTTTCTATTTTACCTTTCCTTACCTTTTCATTCTGTCTCTTTGATTTATTTTAGTTCGATATTCTTATTGTTATCCCCTAAGGTTTCACATTATTTGTAAATTTATTTTTTATTTTTATCTATTTAGTGAAGGTAAATTCCTATCATTTCACATGAATACTCGAAATAATATAATGATAAGTGTACCTTTTAAATTATTTTGAATACTCATTTATACCCCTGAATTAAAGAATTTTAAAAGAAACAAATTAAAGAGCAATTAAAAGAAGATTACATGTTCTAAATGTAAAGAATAAAATGTAAAATTATTAAAAATGTATTACTTCATTTATCAGGTTTTCAAACATTTTAGGACATCGTTGTGGGATGGAAGGAATATGCATGCTCACTTATTTTTGCCCCATGATTTTAGTGATTGAATCCTTTACATTTTCTTTTTTTAAAGATTGATGTTAAACACTCCCTGGCTGTATTAAAAATAGAGGTTCTAGCTAGTACTGCTGTCTAAAGTCGTGAGTGACCCATGTACCCAAGCTTGGGTGTGCATGAATAATGTTTATTTTCTTGTTGCATGGAGACCACAGTATGGGTATCACTGTGTAACGATCATTATAAATTTCATCTATTGGAAACAAGTGTATGAAAACACCCAATTAGGTCCTAGATTTAATTTATGTGAGATAATTTTCATGACTTCACCTAAAAGATATTGAAGTTGTGATACCATATTGGATTCTAAATCAAAAGCTTGAACTGTTTGGTAGAAGGGGGTGAACTAGTAGTATACATGAAGACACAAAATCTCATACTTAACCAAAATGAGATTATTCACAACACTATTGTGAAATGACAGTTCTTTTATGTTTATGATTCTTGCTGTGGTTGAGAACTAACACCGAATCTAAGTAGGGCTTGGATAATCATGTTACATGACAAGATATCCATACATCTCCTAGTGTCCATATACGTTCCAAATATCTTTCCTCCCATATATCTAAGGTTGCGTTTGGTATTTATTCTGAGAACGCAATCTAGGTCAGAACATTATTTTGAGATTTTCCTGAATCATGAAATGTGTTAAGAGAATGCAGTTCAACATGTTCTCTAACTCATTCTGCATTTGGAGCCCATTACAGACATGCCACGCTCTTTGATCTGTTCAATCATGAGAAGGAAAGAGGACAATGAAGCAACAGAGAAGTAGAAAGGACACACGCATGTTTAAATCTATCAAAACTGTCAAAGCATGCAACTGTCGAATAATTAATGAATAAGGTTGCAGCCACACTAACCACACCTGGGATAGATGCTATTCTTCACAGCTTTCTGCCCATATTTCCTCCACCGGTATCCATCATCAAGGATGTCATCAGCACTCCTTGTTTGGAATGCAAACCTTGGACGACATGTTTTCTTAGTCCTGCTCACCTTTCCCTTATCCTTACTCCCTCTATCTTCTTCACCTTGACAACCAACTGATGCAGAAGCAGTACTTGCAGGGAGCATTACTGGTGTTTGTTCTTCAAATCCAATTGGATTTGAGAGAAGGCTAAGCCAGTCAATGTCTGGAGCTATTTGTTGGGGAAGAGGGTGCAATGAGGTGGTTGATGGAAGCAAAGGTGAGAAGAGGTATGGAGAGTTTTGGGTTGGTAACATTGCTGAAGGTTCTCCTTCTTCCATAGATGTGTTTCTGCTGTGAAAATATGAATGAAGAGATTAGTTTTGATCGTAAAGAAGAAGAGAATTTAACCTTTTAGCTTAAAGATGGTGGAAGGTGAGAAGAGGTTGGACAGACCCTCTTGAGTACTCAGACAGAGAGAGAGAGAGAGAGAGAGAGAGAGAGAGAGAGAGAGTCTTACATTTATAGTTTCTAGTGTTACTTGGTCTATTAACCCAAGCTGAATTAGCCAACTACATCTCACCTACTTCTGTTCAACTGCTCTAATGAAAGGAAACGTATACAACATGTATCGTTATCACCAATGCATGCAGTGAGGGTACGTCCGCTGCTTAAGAGTCTTCTGATGATGGTGGTGGTGGTGGGAATGAAGGGCCAACGGTATATACTTGCGTGACCGATGATAGTCCAAAAAATGGGTACTGTATATATATATATTAGTCATAATCCTAGGGTCTTTGTATCATTGTATTACCAAGGCTCAATTTCACCTTTCTTACATGTTTCGTGTTTAGTACTGTTATTGTTAACCAACCTACCTATCTATATTGTACTGGTTTAGAATATTGGCTTTGTTTCAGAGGGAGAAAAAGAAAATATTGGGGCTCTCTCCTTGGGTGGATCAGATTGAGCTTAGTTCACTTGGACTTAAATATACTTTTCAAGGAGTTTCATCACCATCCATGGGTGTGGGACCCACCTACAAAATATGGGGTCCACTAGATATGAACAGTGATAAAAGAAGCTATGGAGGGTATACATACATGCAGGGAACTATCCTCCACCAGAACCGGGTCTCGCTAGATTCAAGCCATGTTGGGGAATGCTCATTAGATCCAAATTAGGTCTTATGGCAACCTCAAACAAAAGGCATTATATGGTCTCCAGAGGGGAAACAGCTGTGTTTGGTACTTATTCTTGAAAATGCATTCTTAGAATAGAGAATGCATTCATGTAATAAGATGAGAAATGTATATTAGAACCCAATTGGGTCTTGAGGGAATCTCAAACAAAATGCATTACATGGTAAAGTTCTAGTTTTTGTTTAAATTAAAGGGGTAAATGAAGCTGCATTTGGCATGCATTCTTGGAATGCATTCTTAGACCTTAACATCTCATTCCTTTAAATACCAAAACTACCCCTATTGGATGTAGGGTCAGAATTTCGTGTCACCTCAGTTACATTCAGACTGATCCAATTTTAATAATATAATTCATAAAATAACAATGTTTAAGGGAAAAATATATAATAAAAGGAAAATGATCCACAAGCCAGTTTTTATCCACTGGTTGCACCTTCAAACATGGGTTTTCTAGCAACCAGTGACTTATAATTAATTACATGTTGAAGCATTTCACTTGAAATTCCCTTCTCCCCCAGCTCATTCATGCTGATATTTTGCAGAGAAATGTCTGCTAGGAATTCCATGAAGCTGCAAAGAGACAAAAACAACTATACATGCATGGAGAGTAATTCCAAATATATATTTAACTTAATTTCAAGATTTGTGTGTGGATAATTTACTGTTATTTACTCTGAACCCCAACCCTTATAAACATAAAATCAATCCAAACTCCACCTAACACTTAAGAACAGTTGCATCACTAAAAGTCCCCACCATGACTGAGAATCTAATCGTAACTAGTCTGGTCCCCTCCCACATTAATTAAGTAGTTTTCTAGTAATTAGTCTGGTCCCTCCCACATTACGTAAGTAATCCTGAAAGAAACATTGAGAATGATCCATGGCATAATGGAAGCTAGCATATTATTGGTCCAGTAAATAAGTTCTGTAAATAATTGTTGGGCCCACATGCATGGTTTCCGGCCACTTCCACACAGCCTTCTCTCATGATTTCCTATCAAGTGCTTTTGCACTTTGTGAAGTCATGCTTCATTCGGTATCCTCCGAACTATTTCTTCGCTTTCAACCTCCCATGTATTGAACATAGGATGAGGATGCTGAGAAAGACATTATTTTTCTTGTTCCTGTCAAAATCCAAGTGTAGAACAAAAATTCTTATTTAGAATTAAATGTTGCTCTCAAACAATTCAAAGCATATTCCCTCTCTACAGATCACCAAAACTATCACCTGAAAAAAGGAAGATTTCTAAAAAATTTCAGATGGTCCATACGGTTGTTGATTATTGATCTAACTCACCGATCTGACTAGAAATTTGATTCTGAAATTAATCAGGTGTCCAATCCGGATCACATTATTCTTTCATATATATATATATATATATATATATATATATATATATATATAAGCCTCTTCGAGATAAGCTCTTCGCCCATCATGCAGGCTTTGCTTTCTCACCCATCATGCATATAGAGCCAAGAAATGGCATTGGGACAACCTTTGCAGTGTGCAAGAATTCCATACCAAGTATGACCTGAAAGTCATTCATAGGGACAGCCTAAAGATTGGTCACTTAGAAACCCAAACCCAGGGTGGTCATAGATCAGTTGATGTTAGGCTTGCCAGTTTCTGGCCTATGATCTGTCCCTCAAGTTGTGATTCAAGTTGTGATCCCGGTTGGAGTCAATAACACATTGGTTTGCGTGCATATCACAACTCGAGGGGTTGTTGGATTTGAGAGGATCCAAGTCCACTGCCGTTGAGCATAGGCTTGATACATGAGTACAAAGTGGACGTTATGGATCGGGTACAGCTCCATTGTGTGCTGACACGTGATCAATACTAATTAAAAATATTTAAAAATAAAGAAGAATTGGGTATCGAATCAAGATCGACCATGGCCGAAACCAATACATATTGGCCAATCCGATACCAATTTCTAAAACCTTGAGTACTTAGTTCGTTGGTCATGCAGAGTTTAAATTACATCCATGAAGAGTCAAAATGAGGATTAGATACTAGAGACGTTACTCCCACTTTCTTCAAAGCTTGACCCATTTGAGTGAGATTCAAATTCAATGGATCCCGAATCGTCTCATGCATGGATTGACAGTCTGCCATCATTAGTACTCCATTCACTACGGAGGATGAAAGAGTAGTTGCTTGGCCAGTTTTCTTGGAAGGATCCCCCATCCCCACGCCAAAAAAAAAAAAAAAAGAAAAAAAAAAAAAAAAAAAAAAAAGTCCCAAAATCTGTTCCAATCGCACATTTGAATATTATTATCAGTTTATAATCAGAATGAGATTTTCCCAAAAGGATATAGCTAATATTGGGGAAATTAAAGATCCTGTAAAAATATGAAAAATTTTCTATATATTAAAAACAGCATGCAAATTTCAATTTCCAATCAGAACAAAGGCTTCCTTCCATTTAACATTCCCAACAAATGATCCAAAACTTGGCCTCCTGCATCACGTAGACCTGAATGCATGAACTCGTTATTTATCCACAATCTAATCCCTGCAATCTGAGAAGCAGTCTCCATAGCCAGCTTAAAGTTTACATACATGTCTTCAAAATAAACAGCAGCTGCGACAGGCACCTGACACCACAAAAATCATCAAACTCATAGGTAAGCCAATTTTAAGACATATCTTTTCATATGAGCAGATCAGCCTAATAAATTGATGTTCTAACACAACTTCAAAGCAAAAATGAAGCACACCTTGTTATTATTCAAGGAAGCAATGTCATATAGAGGAGGCCAATCATCCTTTTCAGCCAACAAATGAGCAGCTTCTTTGAGAGGTTTCAAGGCATGAATTTCATCAAACATCCAAGGGAATATCATCTGTAGTAGCATCACCAACCACTTAAAATGTATTAGCTTAATAAATCCAAACCAACCCAATCTAGATACATCCGATGAATAGAGGAACTTTAGGAGCCCATTTAGTGACATTACCACTTCAACTAATGTGACAAGGACAAGAAAGATCTGGCATTAAAGATTTAGAGTTGCCTTAATGTGATAAACATAAGGAAGGGGGGAGAGAGAGAGAGAGCGAGAGAGAGAGGTTTGTGTCCAAGCCCTTTCCAAAGCAACAAGTCAAAACATACAAAAACTGAAGTTAAAAACTGAGAATGAATTAAGCAATAAAATGCTTCTAGTCTGAGAAGTGCTAATAATATCTGTACAATCTACTAACATTTCCAATATGTTATTATGGCATCGAATAACCCAGGGAGGCAATTGATTAGATTATTGCAATAATGTTTGCTAAAGAATATTCAAGCTACTTGACAATTCAACCTCCAACCCATGGTAATTAGATTTATCAAGGTTAGCTCTTTAATCCAATAATTTTAGAATTTTAGCCCTGTCTTACAATATATTAGGAACTCTCAAAAATGTAAAAATGAGTCTCAAGGGAAGGTTCTTAGTTCTCAGTATTCCTGCTGATGGATGGTGACAATTCTCTTACTATCCAAGAATAGATCCAAGACTTAACTAAGGGTATCCCTGGTATTGTTTATAGAATTGTCTATATAATGCATTCTATCAATTGTGGATGTTTGGTATGATTTGTAATGCTACTTTCTATGAAAAATAAATTAAAATAAAATAGAATCTACATATAGATGAAAAGTTCATTATGTATTATGGCCATGCATAATCCTTTATTCTTGTTTATGCGGGTATACATTATTGAACACGTGTGGTAGCAGCCCAAATTTGAGGTTAAATATATCAGTTGACCTTTTAAAAAGAAATGAAATCAGAACAAGATTTCGTCTCATACAAGATGGAGCAACTCGTCTCGCACAAGACCAAGCAATCGTCGGAAGACGCTAAGGACCGGGAACTTTCAGAGTGCGAAGCATAATTCAAAATCTCAGCGAGATCTCGCCGAGAACTCGAATTTCTTGAAGATCTCGAGGGTCTCGAGACGAGATCTCACCTCAATACGGTGTCTCGACCATCTCGACTAGATCTTGACCTGGTCTCTAATGGTCTCGACCATCTTGATCAGATCTCAACCTGGTCTTGACCAGTCTCGACTGGTTTCGACCAGTTTCGACCAGGTTCGACTGGTTTTTTTTATATAAAAGCCCAGTCTTATCTTCTTCAAAACCTGCTGTTTTCATCTTCTTCACTCTACTCTTCTTCTCCAACTTGCATCTAAGCTAGGATTCCACCTGTTCTTGCCACAATGTGATTAGTTTTTTTGCTTCAAATGTTATGTTAAATTAGTATTTTCCTACAATATATAGCCTTAGAATGCTTAAAACATTAAAAACATGCATAAATACATCAAAAACATGACGAAAATCCCATTTTTACCATTTGGGAGTTTCGGTGTCGACTGAGATCTCGGCTTTCTCAAGGGTTGAGACACCCTTGAGAACCGAGAATTTGAACTATGGTGCGAAGGAGGTCAGTTCCATATACATCTCAACGAGAAGAGAGATTAGTTTGGGATTCCCCGTTGGTGGATGTTTCATGAAATCAAAGAAATTGCTCCCTATTCGGCAGAAATCTGTGTCTTCATCAAGACGAGAAATCTGGAGAAAACAGATGCAAATCCGGCATGTCTCTGAACTCCGGGGCAGTCTTTGTTTCAGGGAAGAGAAGGAGAGATTAGAGGAGAGGTTTTTTTTATCCACAGAGGAACCGTGAGAATGGAAAACTAGAAAAACAATAACACAACCAAAGAAACAGGAAAAAAAGTCCCCTTCACAGAACCCAGAAATGGAAACTTTAATCTTCTTCAGATAAATTTATTGTTCATCAAAAACTTCAATTGCAACCCAGAAATAAACAAGTTGCCATTACCGAGAAATGGGGAAATGAATATTCAAAATGAGACAGGTGTAATAGTCAAAGTTGCATATTTAAAGAGAAAAAAAAAAAAAAGAGAACCAAAATAAGGTAATAAGTTTCAGAGTGAGGAGGAGGTGTGGGAGGAGAAACAGAGTTGGTAGTGTGAGGATGGTCTCTCTCGAGACTTTGAATCTCTGGTAAGAGTCGAACAAAGTTGAAAGACTCAACATGGCTTGGAGTAGAAACTTGAACGAAAAGGTCTCTCTTTCTTCTTAATTTTAACTGGTCTTCATTAGTTGGGAACAATACTGTGAAATCCTAATGAAGGAGGTTGAACTGAAACATGAGATCCATTGTATGATGTGATCATCCTATTACTGTACAATGGTCCCATATAAAGAGTGAGTTAAAACTAAGCTTTCTGAGAAACCAAAAGCTGTGATCTGTTACTGGAGATGCCCACTGCATTACTTCTACCATGTACTACCATAGAGACTAATATGTACCACCACTCTTACTACTACACAGATAGGGCAAAAGTACACATTTACCAATAGTCTACTAGAATTTACAAGTAGGTCATTTCTTTTTTTCTCAATTACAAATATTTTTCCCATTAAATCTACAGTATTATAGATCCCAAACACAGGTGGTGTAACTTGAAACATGAAATGTGGTAGTTTATTAGTTACATGCATGATTATTCTACTTGTGCTTACCTCTCCTGTGAACAGGACAGGTGCACCTTCTTTTGCGGCCTTGACTGCATCAAACCTGCTCTCATACTCAACCCTTATCCTGTGAGCAGACCACCGAGACGAAGCTCCCTTCAAGTTGGACACACTAATGTAATTAGAGACGAACATCATGAAATTGCAAAAAGAAAAATCATCATACGGTTATGTCCCCAGTGGTTATAACTTATAATTATTTGCAAAAAGACTAAAAAAGGGTACTTGGCAGTATATCGATTCATGCAGCACAGCATAGAGAGGATTTGTATCAAATCCCAACCAGTTATCAACCTGCAAAAACAAAAGTAAATGAATTCTGTCGATGTGTTGTCAAACCAGCAAAACCACAAGAGTTTCGCAAATAATCAAATGTAAATTCATATAATCAGATGTTGTAAAGTATAAATATATGCATACAAAACGAATCTAGAATGAAATATCAAAATGATGTAGCTCAATTTCAAGTAACATCTCTCAGTGTAAAACTGGAAACACATACCTTGTATTCTGAATATATTCCTACAAGGTGATAACTACTGATAATTCCAATAATTTTTTTAGAAATTTTAATTACCTGGAAGGAATTAGTTTCTCATAAAAAAATTTATAGTAAATATTATGATATTTTGGTTTCCATCTGCGTATCATGCAACAGGATTTCCAAGAAAGCGAGCAGTTCATCTAGGAGGCTAAGACCTTTAATGGTATGAGAAAAATGCCAGGGACCATTGGAGCTGGATCAAGCCTATGACAGTGGAGTCACACTCAACAATGATGTTGTAAAAACCTTTATTAATACGAACTGTAATGCCAGGGACCTTCGGTTATAAGTTTATCTTTTGATCCCGATAACTTATTTACAAACATTGTATTTTTCTATTTGTCAATATAAATTCCAAATTAAAATCCTATTCTTCTCTTCCCAGAGAAAGGAAAATTAATATACATTTCTTAAAATTTCCATTGAGTAGTCTCTAAGAGTGAAAATTATCATGATCATTAAATGATTTATAAAAAAGTTATACACCCAATATGAGATGCCAAATATCATCATATTACCATGCATCATCAATAAAAAGAAAAAAAAAAAAAAAAAAAAAGGCCAAAACAACAAGAGATGCAATGTGAGATCAATGCGAGAGCAGTGGTTTCCTCACAGTTATCAAGAAGTAGTAACTGATGTGTTTTTGTGCTCCTGGAACTAGTAAAGGATCCCAGACCCTCTCTAACCTACAGTTAGCAGTAGACTATGGTCAGAGAAAAGATTGCCAATATGCAAATAGTTTAAGAAATAAAAAAAAATAAACAGAGTCTTACAAGTAGTGCAGGCGCTCAAAACCACTACTCGATCCTAAAGCCGAAAGACCGAGGGTTTGCAATCCATGTGGGGTAAGTATGTCTCCAGAAGGAAGACGCACCTGTATAGCATAAGAGAATTGCCACGATTAGTGAAATGGTCAGCATCAGATACTAATACTAGAAGTTGTAACTCAAAGGATTAGAGTGGGGTGGGTGGAAGTGCAGAGGTTCTTGTGGAGTTTTATGCAATAGGTGGTGTACCCTATGCAAACTAATGGAAAAGTTTATAGGACAGCTATAAGGCCACCAATGTTGTATGGAACTGAATGTTGAGTGACAAAGAGACAATACATAAACAAACAAACAAAAAACAAGTGTAGCAGAGATGAGTGGAAAAATTAGAAAAGACAATATAAAAAATGAAAAAAAAAATTACAAAGAAGATTTAGGAATGGCTTTGATAGAAGATAAGTTGAATGAGAAACAGATGATGTGGTTCGGACATTTGGAACAGAGGCCCTTGAGCGCACCAATAAGGAGGAGTGATAAGATGCAGATTAGAGGAGCTAAAACTAAAAGATCAAAGGGTAGACCGAAAATTACTAATGAAGAAGTGCTGAAAAGGATATGAATAGCTTCAGGTTGACCACAATCATGGCTTAAACAGGTAGAATGGTGAAATAGAATCTGCGAAGCCGATCCCATTTAATTGAGAAAAGGGTTAGTCAAGTTGAGTTGAGTACAGAAGTTAAATAATCTTACACACCCCGCCTCCTTCTGAGTTTGCCAAGTGCTTTACAAGATCACAAACAATTTCAACATCTTGAGGGAATCGCTTGTAGTACTTATCATTCTGACGAATAATGTTCTCAAAGCATGCTCTATATACAGTGTCTGCGGTGCATCCATTTCCAATTGGAGGGATTCCACCGGTAAGGAGGACTTGTTCAAGTCCTTGAGGAGCAAAGCTTAGATAACTAACTGCACAAAAACCTCCATAGCTCTGCAAAATAGAAAGAACAAGTTGCTTCTAGAATTTACAAACAGTGTCAATGATCCAATACAGTACATGAGAAATTGAAGAGAGAGTGTGCAGAGTGAATGCAGACACTTTGTTTGTTTCTTCTTCTTTTTTTTTTTTCTTTTTTTTTTTTTTTTTTTTTTTTTTGGGGGGTAGAGGGAGGATGAACATGAAGCAGTGTATTGGTTGTCAGTTTGCAGCATGCAGGAAAATAGAATAAATCATACTCCAAAGATAAACTAGCACAGAATCCAATTTTATATGTATCTGCTTGGGAGAACAGTATTCAATACCTGTCCTAAAACTGTCCAACGTCCAGCATCAGGAACAAGACGTACACGAATAAATTCAGCATCATTCACTATATTGTCAGCCCGAAAATATTTCAAGTAGTCTACCTGCTTTTCTGCATATGTAATTTGCAAGAGAGACGAGACTGTCAAAGGAGTTGATAAGCCTGTCCCTCGCTGCACAATACAGACTAGATCAGAGGGTGCAAAGCAAACAAGTGATCAGATCTCAGTATAAGAATGTGCAAAGAAAAATAGATTGTCCAGTGAAACTCACTTGATCCAAGAGAATAACATGAAACTCTTCACATGCTTTCTTTATCCATCCACTAGCTTCGGTTGGCCGTGGGCTCTCAAAACCAGGTCCGCCTTGTAGGTATAACAAATATGGCAGCAGTACTTCTTCCTTCCCAGCTGTAATAGTTCTTCATTGTTAAGAAAAAGGTCATATATTCCCAATGTGATCATAAGTAGTTTTCTTGGTCCGGCCATGGATGCATCACATTCTAGGCCTAACTTAATAGTGGGAAGTGATTGGCTTTGGTTATTAAATGCATGCCTCAGAATGATGGGGCCTCTGGAAACTTTAACATTTGATTTTTTTTTTATTTTACTTTTATTGGGGGGATTGATCTTTGTGCCACAACGAAACATCTCGTTTATTTCGAAACTAAGATCTTGCAGTTCTTTAGCCAAGGAAGGGATGGGGAGAGAAATTCTCATGTGAGGACAATGACGAAGGTTGTGTCATTTTCCTTAATAGATTTCATACACAATAAAATTCTACCGTTAATAAATAATAATAAAAAGGGGGAAAGAGGGGGGGGAGCATAAGCAGGAAAACTACCAATTCTAGGAAGTAAAAGGTGTACTTTTTTAGAGAAAATAGGCTAATACACATTGTTTGATGGGGCAAGAGCAGGTAAAAGGATTAAAAAGGAGACAAAAATACGCTTGCATAAAAATCTCTAGCATTTAGCATCCAATGTCTAAAGATGAGAAGGAAAAGGTTAACCAATTCCATTCATAAAAAGAATAAAATACAAAGCAACGAATGTTAATTTTCACGGATCCTTAAAGCTGCCTCTTGTTACCACCTGGGATGAGATCATTTGATTCTAAATTCCAAGAGAATTTGACACAAAGGGATGATCCACCATAACACTAAAAGTTCATGTCAAACAATACTTCTTTGACGATAGAAAATGGGAATAAGGTCATTTTAACTTTTGACTAAATGGAATTTCAATCATTTATTCATCTTTCAGTGATGAGTTCATTTTCAGTACAACATCCAAGTCAAAGCTTCCCTATTAAGTTTCCTATTTTTCCTCCTCTTTAATTTACATAATTAACCATTCGTAGCCAAATCCCGCACTGCGATTTGAAACTGACAGACCATGAAAACATCACCAGTAAACGAGAAAGTATAAAGTTAACTACTAAGTCAACAAAGAAAGTGAAACAGTCCTAGTCGGATCGATCATTTCAGTCAAGAAAGATGACATATCAATGCTTTTATTTCTCATCAACAAGACCTCAGAAGAGTACCTGCAACGACCTCGCGAGCAAAAATGGAGATCTTAGGAGAGTTGGAGCCGTCAATGGAGTAGTCAAGAGGGACAGTGAAGCGATGATCTCTCAGACGTAGCTCCGGCACAGAGTACCAGTTGCCGGCAGTGTGCTCCGGTGGTTCCTCATCGGCTCTGTTTTTGCTTCCTGCCATGGCGCGAGCTGTTGTTGACACAGTCCTTCTCCAACTCCAAGAGCAGCGACAACAGATGAGAGAATCACAGGTGCGCCGTATTAACAACGACGCCCGCCTATTAACGTTACTGTTGGTAAGACCAGAGAAGCTAATCGGAGAAGAAGAAGAAAAGCTACGTAGCTGCACGTGTACAAGTGGGTTTCTTGCTGGGGAAAGTATCAGAAACGCTCGCATCTTCCCTGTTTCGATAGATACTCTTGTTAGATCATTTTTTAATCGTCCGATACGTAATAATTCCTCTCTCTTATCTATATCTCATTTATGTCCCCACTTGTCTGCACTATAGCTTTGGTATCGCTGGAGACCGTTTGGATCCTCATCTTTACACCATTCATGGACCTTCATTCTCATTGGTCCACATAATCAACGGTGGGTCCCACTTTGAAGGGCAAAGCACAAATCGTTTCTTGCTAGAGGAACAGAAATCGTCTCCCGCGTCCCGCCTGGGTTTGGGCGGGAGACTGGGCGGCCCGGATGGATGGCCGCCATGTGGCACTCGGAGGGATCCGAACCCTCCATCTAAGCCGACCGCCCAATCAACAAGCTGAGCCGACTGGGGGGTAGGCTCGGATGGAGGGCTCGGATCCCTCCGAGTGCCACATGGCGGCCATCCATCCGGCCGCCCAGTCTCCCGCCCAAACCCATACAGGAGACGATGTGGATCGTTGCTAGAGGGCCGGTAGGAGACTTGGTTGCATCTAGTCGATGCTTGATACGTGGGCGTCGGCTAAATCCAAGCCATCCTGCCAACGCTAGTGCATAAACCGACACTCCTCTGCATTTCACCTTATCAAATGGTTGGATGGTTCGGATTCAACCGATACCTATGTGTCGGGCATCAGTTGGATGCAGCCGAATCTCCTATCGACCCCTTGGCAGGAGACGATTTGAATCCATCCGTACTGTATCCCCATTTTTATACATATATGACGCTAGATATCTTAAAAAGTATTTTTATATGAAGTTGTCATTGACAATTATACGTATTACCCCTGTAATTTTGACTAATTACATTTTACCATTAAAGATGTAAATGGATAGCCGAAAATCCAAATTCAATTCGAATTCGCATCATTTTAGGGAAATCCGAATTGAACAATCGGATTAGGATTCGGATAGCATGGGTCGGATTCGGATATCAATGAAACGACCAAGATCATATCTGCTCCGTTTAGCCTACTATTAAGACGCATATAACCTTAGGTTTTAGAGTGTTAAAACACATATAGCCTTAATGTTTACATAGCCTTTTAAGGTTTCGTATCTTATTAGGGAAGACAATATATTTGTTTTAAACTACGATTCTTTCTCATTTTCTGTACAATTTGTATTCTAATTTCAATTTCCAAATTCAAATCAGATTTTAATTGGATACCTAGTTAAATTTTGAATTCAAGTTTGGTTTTCATACATCCGTCAGATTTCTAATCGGATTCAGATTGGGCAGTTGGTAAACGGATTCAGATTCGGATAGTGGTGTATCCAATTCGCATTCCATCCGTTTACCATCCACCGATCCACCGATAGAGGAGAATGAAGGGATAATTAATCCAAACTACAGGGGTAGTATGTGTAATTTTTCCCTTGATATAATCATGGTTCTAAACTAACAGAAATCTCCAAGTTGTCCTGGTTTCCGACCTAACCAAAACAAAACCCAGAATCTATACTCATGGTTGAAACCCAGGTTTCAAAATTGGGTTTCAACCCAGGGAGGCTCAAGGTCGAACCTAGTGTCGAAACCTAAAAGTGAAACCCAACATGTCTTAATTTTGGACCTGACCGAAACCAGCCTTGAAAATAAGGTTTAGTTCGAAACCCGGGTTTCAACCCAAGGAAGCCCAGGGTGGAACCTAGTGTCAAAACCTCAAACGTCTTGATTTCGGACCTAACCGAAAGCAAGGTAAACCAAGATTTAGTTCATTGGAAATAATTGTTACAAAGCTTCATACCACAAAGCAAGATATGAATTCTTCCATGTACCAGATGCAACAGACAAGTACAATGCTTCTTTACAAAAGGGAGTAAATAACTTGTCGACAATAAAGGCATAGATATGTATTTTAAACCTGGACCAGATTCAAGATGCTATTTATCCTTCAAGATGTTATTAAATCTCATACACTTTCTTTGTAAGAACCAAGGGAAAAAATTAACATCATAATTCTTCAAAACTAGTTCAGTCAAAGATTATTCCTCATACGGTTCTGACTCTTGACAAAAATAAAGGTATGAGTTCCAGAAACATTAACAAAAGAAAAAGAAAATTGCACAGCTTCAAATTTGCAAAATGTGTATTCAGGCTGATAAAACACAAGGAAACAGTTGGTAGGTCACTCCTTTAACTGTGACTCCTTAGAGGTGCTTGCTTGTTCATCTATCTTTGGAGTGCTAGAACTGACTGCCTCCAACGTCTTGTAGAACTCCTCAGGAAGTGGACCTGGTCGGTGCTGAGGAACATGCTTAGGAATTGGAGCATCATTCTCAATTATCTCACATTCATAATCTTCAGGTACACCCCAAGCGTCCCACTCTGCAGCCAGTACATGCACACAATTAGCAAGAAAGTTACTGTAGCAAACTTGATAACTCAGAGTAAACTCAAGTTCTTGGCAGAAGGAATGTAGGAAACGCACAGCAAAAGGCATAATTTGGCAAATGTAAGTGGAAACTTGTACTGTAGCAATTGATGAGCAGTTATAACCATCAATGCCCACCCCTCCCCCCACCCCCGAAGGAACCAACCAAAAATAAATATAGAAATAAACAGAAGGTAAGAAACACAGTCCCTCTGCAACCAAAGATGAGAGTTGAAGGACGGCTCCTTTGAGCAGCACAACAGCACTGAAGAATGACGCAAGAGCACATCACAGGATGCTATAAGTCAAACCATAAAACTTTATACAACAAATAACAAGTTCATAGGGAAGTTGTAATATATATATATATATATATATATATATATAACAACCGATAAGGAATGTGTTCAACCTAAGACGCCACTGAAATTGACAATAGAGTGACTAAGCATGCTGAATTAACACCATCTATCTGTATAGCCAACCTCAATTGGTACTTCCTGATTATACTCATTGAATTGTAAAACACAACCTTCCTAACTCATATATTGCAGTCAACTAAACCAAGCCTAAACCAACTACATAAAGTCAGTCATGTGAATCCTGTTCTGCAACCCTCTCAATCACAAGAAAATAATATACTTTGTTAGTGCTTTGACTCAGTTATTTTAACTGTTTCCATGTCCTTAACACTTTTGCTTAAACCATATTATTCCTCTTTTGCAGCTGTTGGTCTTTGTCGTACATGATTGAGCCATCTGATTCAGCTTTTCCTCATATTTTTACCAATTAGTGCTTCCCTCAGTTCCCATAAATACAATCACTTCTATTCTCATGTCTCCAGTATCGCTACTCATCCGTCTCAAATCCACTTTAAGAAATGTCCATGTTATGCGCTCTTAGTCGCCAAATATTTTGCTCCATGAAGCCTGGCTGGTCATACAGAAATCCTGAAAATACGCCGTTTCAATTTTGCAGTTATGCATCAAGCACATAGTACCTCAAAACACCTCTTCACTTCAGCCACCGAACTCTAAACATTGGCTATATCCTCTTCAATCTCTCCCTTTAGTGGATCGACTGGACCATAAAAAAATTTGGTGCCCGGCTATCTCTTGCAAAGAAAAGATTAATTAATACACATGATTAACAATATTCTTTCCATGGGCCATTAAGGGCCAGTTTGATAACCATCCTGCTCCAATCCCCTACTCTCGGTTGGGAGCAACTTTTGGTGATCCCATGTTTTTTGAGATTAGAATAGTGTTTGTTAATACTGCTCTGGATTCGATTCCAGAGCAGACTGAGATCAGAAGCATGTTTGGTAAAAACCAGGATGTTGTTTGACTCTTCTGTAATCCCCAATCCAACTTGAGTGTTTAAAGTGTTGCCATTGAAGCAAAATAGCCTAGTACAGAGCACGCTAATTGAGACCTCAACAATTTCTCCCACAAACTTCCATGCACTGAGTTCTAATAGTTAATCAAGTAGCACTCATAAGCAACATGGCAAACCAGAAGACTACTGCAACTTCTTGTACAGCTTTAGACTGTTAAGAGCTATATAACACTTCTTCATTTCCCCAATTCACCTTCTTCTACAGTCTGAGATTACATCCCAAGTCCAAGCTTACCAAATTGAGCTGCGGGGGTCATTCGATGGGAAAGATCAATTCTGAGGGGTGCTAACACTATAAACCCAATTGAAATCCTCATTAAAGTTCGTGAGTTAATACACTAAATGGACCTCTAGAATTGAAATAGACAAGATGGTTTTATAAAGGAATCTGAACCACAACGCTATCTTATATCCCAGTACATTCAATGATTTTATTAGAATAACCTTCTCTGTGATGAACAACACAAGCTTGAAACCAAACACAAAAGATCAAACAAGGGTTTCATTTACCAAACTCAAGTGACTCAAAATTTAGAAAAATGGTGAATGTTCAAAGATGGCACACTAAACTCACATTCTGGACTCCCGTAGCAATTCACACCCATACCCTAAATAAAATACAGAAATGAAGCCATCGTCCCCAAAACCCTAACTTACGGGGAAAAAAATTGCGGAGCTCGCATTGGGTTCCATGATAAGAAAGTCAAGGCAAGAACGAGAGATAGAGAAAAAGAAAGGGTTCTAAAGAAAGGCCGCAGGAAGGACCTACTCATGGAAGATAAAAAACCTGCTACTGCAACTATGGTTACAGCACAAGAGAGATAGAGAGAGAGTCTGATGTTGAAAAACTGCAGAGTGTGAGAAAGAAGACAAAGTCGAAAAACCTACAACTTCGATGTCGCACAAACGCTTTGGGGGGAAGATCCTCGCAGAAAGAGGTGGAAATTGGGAATGAGGGCTATTTTACAGGAGTCGTTTTTAACAGCCTTTGCTCTCTTTCACTTGCCCTGGAGCACACGAGGCTTCAAAAAGAAGCTCCAAGAATCCTACTCTTTTTTGTTTTTTGGAGCAATTCAATCCCTGAAAGCATGGGATTGGACCATATTTACCAAACAATATTCTATTCCCAAACTTCTCCCATGGAGTAGGAATCACTAGGATCAACGATTGGGATGATTATCAAATGGGGCCTAAGTGATCACTATTACATCTGAAAACTTTGGACATCTAATTGTTCCTTGATTTTATTCTTAAGGAACTCAGTTGGAAACCTGGGTATCTGCAGAGATGCCAAAAATGGATTTTTTTTCCCTCATGGCTTTACCCTAACATTCTGACAGTTAGTTAAATGCACTATTTTCTGATTAAAGGCATATTATTGTACTCTTATGGAAGAACCCTCCATCTTCTTCAATACTCTTTCTCATAAAAGGGGTTCAGTTTTACAAGTGTATTGTTAATGATTTTTCCATAGGTTTTTATACTTAATCAGTTCTCTAAATCCTCAATTTCAAACATTTCCAACTCTTACAGTGCTGACTATAATGTATTTATCAGACTCACAGCAGTTGGATAAAGAAAAGGAGACCAGTGACAAATTTTAAATTGATTACTTTCAAAAAGGATTTCCAAGTGAAGTTCCCGTCTCACAGCTAAGAAAAATGTGGATAAAGCCCAAGGGGGTATAGCTCAGTTGGCAAAGACCAACACCTCACAATTAAGAGATCATGAGTTCAACTCTCCATGGGGCCTACCTATCAAAAAAAAAAGAATGTGGATAACATAACCAGTAGATGGTCTAAAAGCAGGGGCAAGATTCTTCACCTGAAACATATCCATATAGGGAGTTCAAAAAGTAACAATGTAGCTAAACACAATCCCTTGCAACTCAACGCCGTGACTAGAATTAAAACCAATTAATACATTGAGAATAATAAATCTGGTTTTACATATCTGAAGAAACAGTGAACAAGTCACCGTCCTGTTTTGACATGAAGTTGGTGCATGGAAGCTGAGTTGGAAATCCAAAAGTGTCAACATATTCCTCAAGTTATCCTCAAGCCATGAGCAAATTTCAGCCCTTACCCTTAAGTGATATGTCAAAAAAAGGACATTTTCTCTAACCATTTATTATATAAAACTAATTTTATTCATAGAAAAAAGCACTATTTATGGTGTGCCAGATTGCCAAGGCTTTTATGTTGAAGGCCAATCCAGAAAATGTCTCACAATTCAAGCGGCCTAGAGCTGTAATGCTATCATTCCAAGGCCTGTCATAACGGTTTAAAGTCCACAGCATTATAACAGTTAAAACCTTTAGCTAAAAAAGAAATAGAAATGCCGGCAGTGGTGGACCTAGAGATTCCACATTTCTCATTGTCTAATCATCAAGGCTACAGAAGAAGGATTTGGCAGAGAAAGATTGTGAAAACAAAAGGAAAGTACAATAAAATGTTTTGTACAATCTAATATATCCATTTTTTCTGAGCTCATAAATCTCTAAGGCTCAGTTTTGTAGGAAGGGAAATTAAAGGGAAGGGAAGTGAAACTTTTCAAACCTAAATAGGAAACTTTTTTTGCTCTAACACAACATGATTGTATAAACTATCTAAATTTCTAACCATATTTAGTAACAATACTTATTAGATGTAAAATTTATTTTACTTTTCAAATGCAAGGGACTTGGATGCAAAGTAAAATGTAAGTTAATAACTAAATATGGAATGATTTGGTAGTTACATAGTCATGTGTAGGAATTACAAAAGTTTCCTTTTCAAGTTTAAAATGTTCACTTCTCTTTCCTTTAATTCCCCTTGCCATCAATCAGAACCTAAAGGAATTCCATTTAACTGTTCAAATAAACATGGGAAATACAAGGATCATCTGGGTATAAAGGGACATGAAGAACAGGAGACTCAAACCCTGGTCTCCTGCCTTACTCCCCCTCCTCTATCTTAACATCGTGTCCACATAGCAGTCTTGTAATAGTAGTAATGGTAGTAGTAGTAGAATTACACTTAAAGCCACACGCACACAGACACAAATAAGACTAAGAAGAAGGTGTTCTTAATCCTTATATATGATACGCATGGCTGGTATTAAGGGCCACAAATTCAAGAAACAGCAAATAAAAATGCATCACTTCTGTTAGAGTAGGTAGCATAACGAATTCATCAATAACAAACAAAAAGAAACAATGGTATCACATCAAAGAATATCTCGACATTTTTTGCCTTCATTAATCCATGTAAAGGTCACGCATTGGGAACTTAGTTGTGGCTGATCAAGTTCTTTTCAAAACCAAACATGTAACATGCCTCAAGCAATTAATAAAAAACCCCCAGAAAATCCAGTACTCGTCACGTTGAAACAATTAAAAGTACGGAAGAATGGCTGAACAAAATTCAAGGTGATCGGATACTCCCTAAAACTCAATTCAACCCCTCCAATTCCAGCTCCCAATCGACATAAAAGTAATTTTCCGATCACAATATGATAAGTGAGTAGCTATCAATATGAGCCACAGATTACTGTTCTAGAGCAGGCAGAACCTCGAGCGTGAAACTATCTAGGGCAAACCAAATCAAAATTCAATTATGTTCCTGTCGTTGACAATGTTATTGCTTCTAGTATATCTATCATCTATCAATTAATTTGAAATAAGAAGAAAGCAACAAAAAAGAAAAAAGGAAGGGGATAGTACGGACCCATCATCTTCTCCATGAGTTTGAGCTCGTCCTCGGCTTCTTCGATAAGCTCCTCGACTTGCCCACAGCCGATGCGCTTCTCGATCTGCTCCCAATCCTCTTCTTCCTGGCATACCTTAAGCCGATTCCTTGTGAAGCTCTCCACAGCCTTCCTGTAACCCTCGTCCTCGGGTACTTTTTGGATCTCTTTCAAGGTCTTCGCGTAGAGTGTAATCAACACTTCCCTCGCATTCGGAACCACATCCAGACCTACGATCCCCGTTGTCTCCTTCACCTTCGCCAACAATGGACCAGCGAACCTTCTAAGGAACATCTTCTCCCCTCTCACTCTTCCTCTCCCTCTCTCGCCACAGAGGACACTCTGAAGTTCTGATGGTCTTCAGATTTCAGACTCCATTTTCTAAGATCCGCTAGTGTACATGGCAGTATACAAAGCTTCCGCTTCTTGCTTTCTATCGACATGCCACCTGGATCATCTGCAGATCATGAGACGGACCATTTAATGGGGCCGGTCACCAACTCCTCCCGTGCTCGTTGGATTAGGTTTGCGTGGTCTGGTTTAAATCCAACCCGGTTTGATTGCTTTTATGCAAGGCTCAAGGTATTAATATCAGTCGCCGATACCGATCTGATACTAATACCGAATCATGGTACATCCAATATTCTTTTTTTTTGGAAAAATTGTGTGCACCGCTACATCCCAAATTTGTTAAACAATTACAATTAATACTTTTTTTTTTCAGAGATGGTGATGAACTTAAAAATAAATTGACAAATATACCCTTGGATTGATCAATTTGATTGATCAATGATCCAAAGCTTGATGGTGTCATCCCAAGAAGAGGTCAAGAAGGAGTCTGCAAACTGGGTTCCAATCGATGGTCTGGACCTCGTATGAGTGCTTGTGGAGGAGGGAGTGAATAGGATTTGAAGTTGGGGGTAGACGAGGTCCCAGAGCTTGATGGAGGTGTCGACAATGGCAGTAACGAGGAGGTTGTCGTTATCTTTAGACCAAGTGCAGTTGTAGACGGCATCAGCTGTATTGAAGGCATGGAACTAGGTGATGGGTGAGGTTGAGGACATGTATGTGGCCGTTCTCGAGGATGTCGAAGTTCTGAGCAGTGGCGACTGTGAGGCGGTTCTCATAGAATGGACTGAACTTCCCACGGCGTAGCCGTGAATGGGCTCTTGAATACTGGCATGTTCAGATGTTTTTCTTTCTCGCTTTGCTTGATTTGTTTGGGTTATGGGTTAATTTGAGTTGGAGTTTACGGCTACTCCCTCCGCCCACTTCGGTGCTGACTTATTAGAATCAAAAAAACCAATAGAAGTCGGCCACGTAGATGTGGTGGTGCCTGTTGAGGCCATATTTAGTTTTCCAATAGTTAGAAGACACGTGTCCTTTGGTGTCGGCATATCGAGCACCTCCACATGTCCTGGTTAGCTTGACCTATTCTCCCATGTGAGATGGCGTTCACCACTGTTTACCAATCGCGTCTCGTTGGTCTTCCAGGGCGAGATGGTATTTACCATTTGCAAGTCGCGTCTCGCCAGCTTGTCACTTAAATAATGGGACCTCATGTCGCCTGATGAATCTGTCATCACACGTGTTTACTTGCCTATAATTATGGTGATGCGTGCATGCGAGGATCTTTAACTGTTCTTGGATTAGTTATTTCGACGGTTATTAAGGTTGATCATAAGTGACACAGCATTAATGTTATCATTTGGATCTTCATCTGATGGTCATGCGAGAACATCGCAGACGTTCCTAACAGTTAGGCAAATAAGTTAGAGGTTTGTTGGGAACTCTCTTTCTCTCTCAATCTATATAAGATGGCAATCGGGTAAGAGGTAAACGATTCGGAAACAACTGAACTCTTAGGCTGTGTTTGGTATCATTTTTGTTTTTGATTTTTACTATTTTTTCAAAAAGTATTTTTGAAAACCATTTTTGATGAAAGATAAAAAGTCATTTGGTGACTACAATAAAAAATAGATTACAAAACGAGAAATAGATTTGGTAAATCTATGTCTAAAAATAATTTTTATAATTCTTATAGATCCATATATTGAATACCAAGAAATTGGCCCAAACAACGAAGGGACTCACATGGTAAGATTCATGCCAGAGTGCTTCCAAAGTTGGATTTGCTCATGGTGATAACATAACTGGACTTAAACACAAAATCAAGAATAACAATCTAATTGAAATTTCAGAAGAAGAATTCGGAAAACACATACTGGAATCGGTGATTAAGAAATCCATGAAGCTAATCTTGTGGATTTAAATAAAACCATTTGAATTTCAATTTGACGATAACACATCAAATACAGTATGAACTAGATTTAGTTGAGTAACTAGTTTTGAATTAACAAATGAAAGAAAACGAGATTTGATTGAGAATAGTTAATTGAGTTTGAAAAGGGAAATAGAAAGAACCCAAAATTTAGGGGTTAAGGACTCTTCATCACCACCACTGAAAACAACGGCACTCAAGGAACCGTCTCACCTCACATATAACTGGAATCTGTTACAACAGCTCCCTATCTCCCACATGTGATAATCAAGAAGTTGTATCCTAGTGAAACTCAACCATCTACCTTGCATTAGAAGAGAAATGAAGAATTGCAGAAAAGCAAATCTCTCCTGCAAATTCATGTGGAACTTAATCTGATTACAGAAAAGCAAATCACTGAAATTCGCGTGTAACTTAATCTGATTACAGAAAAGCAAATCTCTTCAGTGAGAAATGAAGAGTGGCAGAAAAGCAAATCTCTTCAAGGCAAATCTGCGGGTGTAATCCATTTAGTGGTGGGGAAGTGATAAGAAAAGGTGGCATTGGGTTGGGAAGATGAGGTCTATATTACTCCTTTGAAACTTTCTGGATAAGAGAACAATCTAGAAGAAATAATTTCAGTGGATAGCTCCACTTCCTTGGATAGAGATCTATATTCCCAAATAACACCTAAAATTCATTCATCTATCTTTTGAGTTAGTTTCTTCCCTCTGTTAATCCTCTGCAATTCATCCTACAAGAAGCTCAAAGGCATCAACAGTGGCAGCAACAACAGCCTCAATGGCCATGTTCAATGCCAAGTGTTTGAGCATCAACTCACCCAACAATCTCAACCCATCCAAGCAATCCTTTAAACCCATCTCCCTCCTTTCTCTCCAGAATCTCCCTAAAGGACTCACCATCTCCAAAGCTTCCACTGAAAATTCTAACTTCTCACCCTCACTAGCTGGAACTGCAATTGCTGGTGCAGTACTTTCCACCTTGAGTTCCTGTGATGTGATCCAGCCTTGGCAGCACAACAAATTGCAGAGATTGCTGAGGGCGCCAACCATGGTCTTGCTCTGTTACTACCCATAATTCCTGCAATTGCTTGGGTGTTGTTCAACATTCTACAACCAGCTCTTAATTGGATTAACCAGATGCAAAGCTCCAAAGGAATCATTGTAGGACTTTCGGTTGGTGACTGTGGGACGGGTTTATGTGGAAGTCTAGATTTTGAATCATTAGCACATTCATCTTTTGTGGCTGAAACGGTGATGGGAGAAGATGTTTTCGGCGATGATTTCCAGTTGTTAGATGAGAATTTTGCTGAGAGATTTTATGTTATATTCAAGTTTACGTTTTTACCCTCAATTTTAGGGCTAAAAACCATGTGCAACTTAAGTTGCGCAAAACACAACCAAAAAATGATTTTTGGCCAAAAATTAAAAAGAGCTCTCAACATATTTTTGAATTTGAGCCTCTTTTTGTTTTTTCTTTTCATAAATAACATCAAAAAATCATACCAAACACCTTCAAAAACAAAAATTTGTCCGAAAAATAAAAACAAAAATGATATCAAACACAGCCTCAGCTTCTAGTCATTCATGTTTTTCTTGAATTCTCTTCATCCCCACACCCACCAGACTAACCATTCTGGTATAGCCTTGGACTATTTTCTCTATTACTGATTTTATCATCGGAGTGGATACCGAGATTCTGATCTTGGTCCCGTCAACTCTTTGTTTCTATTTCACAGGATACGGACGAACTAGTCGGATCAATTTTCAGTAGCAACAGTTTGACGTCTACCGTGTGACCTTTCTTTTTGAATGTGAATTTAAGAATTCTATGCTCATACTTCTTGAACGATGGTACAAACTCGAAATCAACCCCCTGGGATTAACAATGACGAGAGCGACGACGTACCAGAGGACGGACAGCCACAGAACAATTCTCCTCAAGGAAACAATGGCACAAATTCCTTTATCGTCCGTGAGTCACCACCCCCTGTTCCTGAAAGTCACGGAACAGCGCTGCAATGCGTTACCATTGATCAGTTCAACGCCTTGAACAAAAAATTGGCAGAATTAGCAAGGCTCCTCAAGCCGCCTCTGCCACCAACTCATCCAAGATCCACTAGAGTTCCAGCAATATCCAAGACTCTAGCCCCAGGCCAAGACCTGTCAGTCGAAAAAGATCTACCTAATTCAGAGGGAAAAAATGATGAATTGGGAGAAGAAGACTATCTACCGGTGCAAAACTCAGATGTGGAAGAACTCATAGCTCCTCAAGATAAAGAAAAAGACAACGGCCAAAGGGACAGTCGACGACCCGACAAAGAAATACAAGATTAAGTAAACGCTGCTCGAATGGAAAGAATTGCTATCAAAATCGCATGGAGGAGCAGAGACGCGTCGCCGAGAAAGAAACGCCGGTAGGCGCCATGGCAAAGTTTTTGGAACAATAGCTCCTCACCATGCAGACCCGTATGACAGAAATGGAGAAGAAACAGTCAGTATCCGTAGCGGCCTCAAGAAAAAAAGAATACTACGCCAACATGGCCTTTCACCAAAGAAATAATGGATGCCCCACGGTCAGAACACTTCTTTATGCCGAAAGTAGACCAGTACGATGGTACAACAGATCCTCAGTTGCACCTCGATAATTTCTAAGCGTTAATGGTGTTGCATCGTTATGACGACGCAATTCTTTGTCGAGCCTTCTCGTCTACATTGGGAGGAGCGGGGCGACTCTGGTTAATAGCTTGCTCGCCAATTCAATTGAATCTTTTGATCAACTGAGTGATCGCTTCTTCGAACACTTTCAGACCCAGACAACACCCAAGAAGACTTCAACCAACTTTATCAGTGTAAAGCAAATGCCAAAATAAACCCTACGCGCGTACTTGTCAAGATTTAATCGTGAGGCCCTTGAAATCAAGAACATTAGCTCGGAAGTAAAAATGACGTCACTACAAGGGGCATCAAAGACAGATTTGTTGAAATCAATCTACAAAGAAATGGAGAAGAAACAGTCAGCATCCGTAGCGGCCTCAAGAAAAAAAGAATACTACGCCAACAAGGCCTTCACCAAAGAAATAATGGATGTCCCGCGGTCAGAACACTTCTTTATGCCGAAAGTAAACCAGTACGATGGTACAACAGATCCTCAGTTGCACCTCGATAATTTCTCAGCGTTAATGGTGTTGCATCGTTATGACGACGCAATTCTTTGTCGAGCCTTCTCGTCTACATTGCGAGGAGCGGGGCGACTCTAGTTAATAGCTTGCTCGCCAATTCAATTGAATCTTTTGATCAACTGAGTGATCGCTTCTTCGAACACTTTCAGACCCAGACAACACCCAAGAAGACTTCAACCAACTTTATCAGTGTAAAGCAAATGCCAAAATAAACCCTACGCGCGTACTTGTCAAGATTTAATCGTGAGGCCCTTGAAATCAAGAACATTAGCTCGGAAGTAAAAATGACGGCACTACAAGGCGGCATCAAAGAAAGATTTATTGAAATCAATCTACAAAAGGGCACCTCTGTTTTACGCCGAATTGATGAACAGAGCCGAGAAGTATGCGGCGATGAATGAGGCTCACCTTTTCACTCACCCCAAGTCGGGGGAAAAAAGGAGAAGCGAGATGGAAGTCGTCAACAAGTCGCCGAGTGAGACATCCAAGAAATAAAAAACTGGAAAGAATGGGTTTCCCAGCAAGCAGGTTGTCAGAGTCGACCTTAACTGGGATCACTTTACCAAGTTGACTGCACCCATGTTGCAACGCCTACACAATCTCAAGGGCACACAATATGAGCTATCCCATCCGCCACCAATGAAGTCGGACCCGAGGAGAGAAAGGTCAAGGAAGTACTATCGCTATCATCGCGAGAATGGCCATGATACTGATAAGTGTCGCGCGTTAAGATACACAATTGAAGATTTGATTAAACGCGATCACATCCACGAATATGTGGAAAAGCCTGCAACTGCCGACAACAAGCAGAAAGGTAAACAGTCTGTCGAGCAAGAAGACAATACAGAGTCGCGACGTCCTCGTCGTAATAGGGAAGAGTTCAGACTCCCCGTCTTTAAACAAGATCGGAGACCCTCATGGCCGTATCGGCATCATCACAAAGAAGATTGTCTTCTCGCCAGAATGCGCGATATCGCAAGACCCTATTACTGAGGACCATCTAGATACACTCTCGATGTCAGGGGCACAGGTCGCAAATAGACCTTTAGCTAATGAAGTTAGTGGCAGGCCTAATACAAAGACTCGACCATCTTACCCTATGCCATGAGCATCAAACAAAAGAGGCAAAGTTTGCAATCCAAAATAAATCAGAACAAACCCCGAGTCCATCAAAGAATAGAGTTGGAACCCCACAAAAGAATTCCTGCCATTCCCTACAAGAGCGCGAATATACAGGATGACAATACTATGGATCACAGCCAGCACGCTATTCTGGGGCGATTATCGGGGGACCCGCAGCTAGCAACACATCCAAGAATAGCAGAATGTCATACGCAAGGCAGGAATGCCAATCAGCAAGCTCCTCCACGCCTTACAAATACGGCGACAGCATAACCTTTTCTAATGAAGACCTCACCGGCGTTGAATTACCCCATGAAGATGCCATTGTGATTTCCATGGTGATTGATAAACTTAATGACGTGGAAAGGACACGGGCAGCTCGGCAAGTTTATTATTCTTCTACACCTTCAAAGCAATGCGTTTGGATGAAAGACGACTTACTCCAATAAAATTCTAACTTATCACCTTCTCTGGCGACATCATCAAAGTCAAAGGTGCAATAATCCTGGAAAAGAGGGTCGGAACCAAACCCAGAAGGACCACACTCTCTCTCTCTCTCCTACCTCGTAGTAGACGTCCCTTTCAGCTATAATGTCATCCTCAGCAGACCAGGTTTGAATCTCCTTCGAGCATGTATCTCTACCTACTATTTGACAGTAAAATTTCCAACTACACAAGGGATAGGGTGCTGCAAGGCAGACCAAAAGCTATCTCGTAGCTGTTACGCAATGAATTTAGATGCCAATGACGACAAACTCATAGGCCCTATTCAAATTGAATATATGCGAGATGACATGGAGCAGGACCGTGGGTCCCCAGTAGAGGACCTAATATACGTCCCAGTTTTCAAGGAGAATCCAGAAAGGTATTTTCAAATCGGATTGTCATTACCCAAGGAACAGCGAGACGAAATCATTGCCTTCCTCCAAGAAAATTTCGATGTATTTGCTTGGACAACGTCGAAGATGCCGGGCATCCCCCGACAGATCATGGAACACCACCTGGCGATCGATCCCCAATTCAAGCCGGTTCAGCAAAAGAAGCGCAACTTCACGTCGGAGAGAGAAGCCGCAATTAAAGTTGAAGTCGATAAGCTTCTTACAGCAGAGTTTATAAAAGAGGTCAAATACCCGCAATGGGTATCCAATGTTGTAATGGTCAAGAAAGCCAATGGTAATTGGCGCATCTGTATAGATTACTCAAACCTTAATAAAGCATGCCCTAAAGACTACTACACTCTTCCTAGGATTGACTTATTAATTGACGCCACTGCCGGTCACAACATGCTGTCATTCTTGGTCACTTATTTAGGCTATAACCAAATCAAAATGTATCAACCTGACGAGGTTAACACTGCCTTTATTACAAGCAATGGACTTTACTGTTATAATGCGATGCCTTTCGACCAAAAAAACTTTGGCGACACATATCAGTATCTGGTCAACAAGGTATTCGAGCAACAAATTGGCAGGATCATGGAAGTATATGTTGATGACTTCTTGGTTAAAAGCAAGGAAACCACCCAACATATTGGTGGCTTGAAGGAAGCATTTGCTGTGTTAATGAAACATCAAATGAAACTCAACCCAATAAAATGTGCCTTTGGGGTTGCATCTGGAAAATTTCTAGGGTTCATTGTATCAAACAGAGGCATCGAAGCAAATCCCATAAAGATCGAAGCTATAATGGGTATGTCGCTTCCAATAAAACCAAAACAAGTTCAAGAGCTAACACGATAAATAGCAGCCTTGGGTAGATTCATATCCAGGTCGGCAGACCACTATCTGCCATTCTTTAACACCCTGAAGGGAGCTAAGCGATTGGAATGGACCGATGAATGCCAGAAATCCTTCGATGACTTGAAAGCTTTCCTAACAACACCTCCTCTGCTCGCCTACCCAAAAATCAGGGATTAACTGCAGCTCTATCTTGCTACCTCGCACGAGACTGTTAGTTCAATACTAATAAAAGAGATTGACAAAGTCCCAGCGACCAGTGTATTACGTCAGTAAAGTACTGCTGGATGCCAAAACAAGATATAAGCCGGTAGAAAAACAGGCATTGGCACTGGTCACTTCTCTAGCAAGCTAAGGCCTTACTTCCAGGCGCACACTATCTCGGTTTTTACTGATAAACCTTTGAAGAAAATACTTGCATGTCCTGACATATCAGGGAGACTGGTAAACTGGGAAATTGAGTTAGGCGAATTCGACATTCAATTGCAGCCACGTACGACAATCAAAGCACAAGTGCTCGCAGACTTCCTTCTTGAAATGTCGACTGATGACAGTGACGAAATAGATAGAACCCTAGAACAGGAGACCCGTGAGCAGAAAATAAAAAGACAGAAGCAAGAACCATCACCAATATGGACTTTGTTCGTGGATGGGTCTTCGAATGACCAACATTCAGGCAGTGGAATTATCCTAACAAGCCCAGAAAACTTCAGAGTACAAGTCACTCTTCGATTTGACTTCTACGCGACTAATAACACTGCCGAATATGAAGCTTTGTTGGTAGGACTCAGGTTGGCGAAATTCTTTATGGTACGAAAACTTGACATCTACAGTGACTCACAGGTTGTGGTCAGATAGACTAATGGTGAGTATGAGGTAAAACAACCTCGCATGCTGGAGTACCTCACCAAAGCAAAATCGAAACTCACCAAATTTAAAGCATATCAATTCAGTAACGTGGACCGCGACAACATTACTGAAGTTGACGCCCTCTCGTGGCTAATGACCTAAGACTTGTCTAGAATAAATTCGTCAGTCTACATCGATGTTTTGAAAAAATGAAGTATTGGCGACATAATTGAGATCCAACAAGTCAGTTGTGAGGTGACGTGGATCGACTCAATCAAAAATTACAACGAAACTGGCGAATTACCTGAAGATCGACTAGAATGCCGACGAGTTCAAGCAAAAATTTGAAGATAAAGTTATACAGAAAGTCCTTCACTTGTCCTTTCCTGCTATGCCTCACACCAACTGAAGCAAAAGATGTCATGTGGGAGGTACATGCTGGCATATGTTGTAGTCACCTCACAGGACGCATTCTCTGCTAGCGAATTCTGCGATAAAGATGTTATTGGCCAACCATGTTCGCAAACAGCACAGATTTCACCACTAAGTGCGAATCATGCCAGTGACACGCCACAGTTAGCCACCTCCTAGTAAATGAACTACAACCCATCATGAGTCCACTACCTTTTTCTATGTGGGGAATCGACATTGTGGGACCTATGCCTGAGAAAAAGGGAACGAATAAATTCCTCATTGTAGCCTTTGACTATTTTTTGAAATGGACATAAGCAGAAGCTGTGACGACCACTGACGTCGTAAAACTAGAGACTTTTACCAGACAAAACATAATATACGAATACGACATTCCATAAGTCATCGTTACCGACAATGGACCACAATTTGTTAACCAACAGTACCAAAGCTTTATCAAAAGATTTAATATCCAGTAACGCTTTGCTTTAGTATATCATCCAGAAGCCGCGGGGCAGGTCAAGGCCACCAACAAGATAATTTCTTGAGGCATCGCCCGACGACTTGGCCAGGCCAAGGGAAAATGGGCCGATGAGCTCTCAAGTGTCCTTTGGTCCTACAGAACTACAAGCAGAACGCCCACCGACGAAACTCCTTTCATGTTGGTCTATGGGGCTGAGGCAGTTATTCATGTTGAAGCTACTCACCCTACCTTCAGGATTACCAACTATGATGAAATGCTCAACGCAGAAGGACTTAGGACCAATTTAGACCTCATGGAAGAGACCCACAACAAAACACAACTTAAGATATTGACATATCAACAAAGGGTGGCGCGACATTATAACCCATAAGCACATGGAACCATCTTGTTGCAAATCCACCTCCAAACCTTGCTTTAACTGATCCTTGAAACTGAACCCCAACCACTTCCATACCTACCCAGATCCATAACCTGTCCTACCTTCATACCCAAGACCACCTTGCACACCTTATCGAACTACATCAACCAACAATCTGTCCACCCACTCACCCTAATGGCCATGAACCATGTCAGTCCGCCACTTGCCCAATTGATGTAACCGTAATCACCATATCCATAACAAAACCCAATAATTTTATCATACCCATTTGGATCTCCACCTGCAGGCCACCGAATGTTTGGGTTTCATGAGAAAAAATTGGTCCATGTGTTTGAATTGATCTGATTATGGAATGTGTTTGAATTGATCCGATTATGAAATTTTTATGAATTGATCGATTATGTGAATTTTGATGAAATTGAATTGATCCGATCGTATGAAAATTGATGAAATTAAATTGATCCCATCGATTATGTGAATTTTTATGAAAATTGATAAAATTGATCCGATTGAAAATATGACGAAATTAATCCGATTGTGGAAGTTGATGAGATTGATCCGACTATGGCATATTGTGATGAAATTGAATTGATCCGATCATATAGAATTTTGATAAAATTGGTCCGACCACATGCTTGAAATTGTTATGAAATTGATTGATCCCATATCCTTAGATTTTTTTATGAAATTGATCGATTGTATGGAATTTTAGAATATTTTGGTAAAATTGAACCATTGATCTCTGGATTTGATGAGATTGAAATATGGCCATTGATCAGGAATTTTGGAGAAATAAAATATGGATAATGATCTTGGATTTTTGGGTGATTAAATATGGACCATTAGATGTTGATTTTGAATATAAGCTGTTAGATGGACATTTTGAATGATCTGAATGAATAGATTATCATTTGGAGTAATATGAACCGTTGAATCTTGATTATGAATGATTTAGAAGAATTTGAATAGATAGATTATCTTTTTGAGTGATTTTAACCGTTGGATTTTGATCATAGGTGTTTTTAAGCCATCTGGACCGTTGGATCTTGATCAAATTAATGATGATCGATTACATCAAGTTTGAGTAGTCGATCAAATATGATCTTGGTCACATTGTTGATGATCGATGCTTGATTAATGCTGTCACATGCTGACTAATATATTTGGAATGCTCTTAAATGTTGTATTGGATTGTTCATTGCCATATCTGTTTGTTTCACATTTTCACATGCTTTGCTTGACTCAGATGCTTTGATTGACTCAAATGCTTTGCTTGATTCGCACATGTTTACTACATCTGTCTGCTATACATACTCATTGTTATATCTGTTGCCACATACTCACATGCTATGTTGAATACTTATTGCCATATTTGGATGCTTACACTGCTATACTTGAGCTCACATTGCTATGTTGGATTGCTTACATTGTTATCTTTGAACACAATAATTAGGGTAGGAGATCCCTAAATGGAAAGAATGAAATGATAGGGAAAGGTAAACCCTGAAATGTAAAGAACAATTAGGGTAGAAACCTTAAAAATAGAAAAAATAGAACAATTAGGGAAAGTGAAACCCTACAATGAAAAAAACTCAACAATTAGGGTAAGAAACCCAAAAAATGGAAAGAACAGAACAATTAGGGTAGGAAACCCTAAAAATAAAAATCACAGTCAAAGGGATAGGAAATCCTAGAAACCTAAAATAGAAATACGGCACTACTTGTGACCCAGTTTGCTGGACGCAACCCGAACATTGTATGTTTCAACTGTCAGTAAGTGGGTAATATTGCAAGGACCTGCACTCTACCGAGGAAGCAACCTCCCCAGCAAGGAAAAGTATTTGCGGTCACTACCGAAGAGGTAGCCGCATCACCTGATGTGATCACTGGTACGACTCTATCCCTTACTATTTAGCTTACTATTTCATTATGTGTGTGAGCATGTAAAACTAAGGGACAATAAAAAATTTTAGGAATTGTAAATGTAGCTGGTATACCTGCCAGAGTACTATTTGACTCTGGAGCCACACACTCCTTTGTTTCTATTTCCTTTGGAAAGCGAATGGAGTCACTGATCAAGCACTTGAACCCAAGCTTGATAGTTCGCTCTCCGCTAGGAGTCGAAGTGGCTTTGACTGAATATTATGGACCATATACAGTTTGTATTGAGGGCCAAAACTTAGAAGCAAGTTTGGTACTACTCGAGATGGCAGACTTTGATGTCATCTTGGGAATGGATTAGCTAGGCCATCATTCAGCTATTCTATTATGTGGTGAAAGAAAGCTTGTGCTTACAGACAAAAAGGGAAAGGAGTATAGCTTCACTGGGATCAAGCTACCTAGGAAGCAGAAACTGATCCTCTCCGCCCTAAAAGCTAAGCGATGCTTAGAGAAAGGGGGAGTGGGGTATCTAGTATCTGTAGTCGACATCACGGCGGAGTCACACAAGATGGAAGATATAGATGTGGTTCGAGAGTTCCCAGATGTGTTTCCAGAGGAGCTCTCAGGTCTACCATCGGACAGGGCTACAGAGTTTGTGATAGACCTTATGCCAGGTTCGGCGTCGGTGTCTAAAGCACGATACAGGATGACCCCTACCGAGTTAAAGGAGTTGAAGACCCAGTTACAAGAATTGTTGGATAAGGGTTTCATACGACCTAGCATATTACTTTGGGGAGCACCTGTACTATTTGTCAAGAAGAAAGACAGAAGTGTAAGGCTATGCATTGACTACTGTGAACTAAACAAATTGACTATCAAGAACCGGTATCCTTTGCCTAGGATCGATGATTTGTTCGATCAGTTATAGGGTGCAAAGGTCTTCTCGAAGATTGATCTCCGATCGGGGTATCACCAACTGAAGATCAAGGCCGGAGATATTTCGAAGACTGCTTTCAGGACAAGATATGGGCATTACGAGTTTCTAGTTATGTCATTTTTGGATTGACCAATGCCCCAGCGTCATTCATGGAACTAATGAACCGAGTATTTCATGATATGTTGGACACTTCGGTCATCGTATTCATTGATGACATATTGGTCTACTCAAAGGACATGGAGACTCATACAACACATTTGAGGGCAGCCCTACAACGGCTGAGACAGGAGAAGCTTTATGCTAAGTTCAAGAAGTGCGAGTTTTGGCTGAAGGAAGTGGCTTTCTTGGGCCATGTAGTTTCCGAAGACGGTATCAAGGTTGATCCAAGTAAGATAGCCGCTATAGTAGGATGGGAAGCACCAAAATCTATTGCGGAGATTCATAGTTTCCTTGGGTTGGCTGGTTATTATAGAAGATTCGTGGAAGATTACTCCAGGATCGCTGTTCCACTCACCAGATTGACCAAAAAGGGGGAGAAATTCATATGGACAGATGAATGCGAGAAGTGTTTTCAGACTTTGAAGTCAAGACTAGTCTCTGCACCTATCTTGACCATCCCAGAACCAAGCGTACCGTTTACCTTATATACGGATGCTTCAGGGTTGGGTATCGGGTGTGTATTGATGCAAGGAGAACAGGTGATTGCTTACGCATCAAGACAGTTAAAGGAGCAGGAGAAGAACTATCATACGCATGATTTGGAGCTAGCAGCAGTTATACATGCCATCAAGACTTGGAGGCACTACTTGTACGGTAAGAAGTTTCAGATTAAGTCAGATCACAAGAGCTTAACTTATCTTTTCACTCAGAAGGATCTGAATATGAGACAGAGGAGATGGCTGGAATTGTTAAAAGATTATGATTGTGACATCCAGTACCATCTGGGCAAAGCAAACGTTGTGGCTGACGCCTTAAGCAGAAAGTGGGCATCGAAACCTGAGGCCAGGCCAAGTACAAATGCGGCATTGTGTGCTACAGCCTCAAGTTCAATGGAAAATGATGAAGAACATATAATAGAGACTGCAGAGGATCCAGTTGAGCAAGGCTTAATTCATAAGTTCACCATGATGTTCGCAGCTTTGAAGATCTCACCGGATCTAGTGGATGAAGTCAAGATAGCAATTCTACAGGATCCACATCTCAAGACAGTGCAAGAAGACTTAGAGAAGGGTACGAACAATCCTGACTTTACCTTGGATTCAGACAAGGTACTCAGGTATCGTGGACGGTTATGTATACCTGAGAGTGAAGACTGCAACATCAGAGATCGAGTTATGATGGAAGCTCATTACACTCCATATTCGATACATCCAGGAAGTACCAAAATGTACCATGATTTAAGAAGACTATATTGGTGGAGGGGTATGAAAGCAGATATAGCTCATTTCGTGTTCCAATGTCTGAATTGTCGACAAGTTAAAGCAGAAAGGCAGAGACCCGCAGGTTTGTTGCAACCATTACCGAAACCTACATGGAAGTGGGATTGCATTACTATGGATTTCATCACTGGCCTACCTTTGACACCAAGGTCAGTGGATGCAGTTTGGGTAATAGTAGATCGACTCACCAAGACAGCTCGATTCATTGCGGTCAGACCTCAGTATACCATGAAGAAGCTGGCAAAGTTATATGTTGATAATATAGTCAGACTTCATGGCGTTCCAGAGAGTATAGTATCTGACAGAGATCCCCGTTTTACATCAAAGTTCTGGGAAGGATTACAGAAAGCTATGGGAACCAAGTTGAAGTTTAGTATAGTTTTCCACCCTCAGACAGACGGGCAGCTAGAAAGGACTATTTAGATTTTAGAAGATATGCTCCGAGCTTGTGCATTAGACTTCAAGGGAGCTTGGGACGATAAGCTATCACTTATCGAGTTTGCTTATAACAATAGCTATCAGGCTACAATTCAGATGGCTCCATATGAAGCACTCTATGGGAAAAAGTGTCGAACACCTCTGTTATGGAACGAGGTGGGAGAAAGAAGAATTATAGGGCCGGAGTTCGTTGAAGAAACTTGTCGAGTGATTGATCAAATCAAGGAAAGAATAAAGACAGCTCAAGTTCGACAGAAGCACTATGCGGATAATCGATGTCGAGATCTGGAGTTTGCAGTGAGTGACAAAGTATTCTTGAAGATATCACCGGTGCAAGGTTTGAAACAGTTTGGTAAGAAGGGAAAGCTATGCCCTAAGTATGTGGGACTATACGAGATATTGGCTAAACGGGATAATGTAGCATATCAATTGGCTCTACCACCATCTATGTCAAGTGTTCATGATGTGTTCCATGTATCATTGTTGAAGAAGTATGTCAGAGACTCATCGCACATCTTGACAGTAGACCCCCCAGACTTGACTGAAGACTTAACATTCGAAGTAGTGCCTGTGATGCTCTCAAGCCGAAAGGTACAACAACTTCGAACCAAGGATATCCATTATGTGATGGTGCATTGGAGAAGCCAAAATGTCGAAGAAATTACTTGGGAAGAGGAGAGCGTGATGAGGAAGGAGTATCCTAACCTTTTCGACGATCAAGGTACGTTCAAATTTCGGGGCCGAAATTTCTTTTAAGGGTGGGGGAGTTGTGAGACCTACATGCAAATTTTGGGGATAAAATTTCTTTTAAGGGTGGGGGAGTTGTAAGACCCGCACTCCATAAACCCGGTCTAAACCTTGGTTTTATGTCATAGCAGGTCTTTCGATCATCACCGAGCCAGACGGGACGAGCGGATGACAAACAGGTACAAAATCGGATCAAAGACAGTCAAATAATCATTATTTTATGTTGACCGATCGATGATACCAGTCTTGGTACCGGTCGACCGGTCAGCTCTGCGCAGCTGACTACGGAGATCCAAAATTGAATCTCTGTGGGTCCCACTTTCCTAAACCCTAATGCCTGAACCTTCCTAATCCTAATAGGGTTACTAAACCCTAATTCTAGCCTATATAAACACTCTTGGACCTCTTCAAATCCTTTCCATTATCTCTCACAAACCCTAGAAAGGAGAAGGAGGTTGGAAAGGAGAAGGAGCTAGGAGGAAGAAGGAAGTACCGCCATTACCATTCGACGACGCTCACGTTACGCCAGTCAACGGTAAGTGTTTTAACCACTCTTCTTACCCTATGACTCTAGGATAGTTATAAGGGTGGATCAATACCATGCAATGTAGGTATTGATCTAAAACTCTATTTGGACCTTAAAACCCTAAATTTGTCGTTAAACCCTAGATTCAAGTTTCGAGATGATATTCATCGAAACTAGACTTGAATGAGTTGGAGATAACTCTAACTCAAAGCTCAGACTTAGAATGGATAGGAGAAACCTTGGAAATCCATAGAGATTGATCGACGGCAGTCGAAAAACCCAAGTATGGTCTTCCGGAGACATACCGGTTGACTATACCGGTTGCACACTGTGCGGACGGTATGTTGCCACCGGTACCTTCTGGGGGGCTGGTCTGTGGGGACCGGTTGACCATACCGGTCGCCAGTCTTCCCCACAGAGCTACGACCGGTACGTGCCACCGGTCAGCTCTATGAGTGTATTTTTGTAACCTCGTTGGTTTTCCAACCAACGTAAACCCTAAGAAACTATTCTAATTGAACCCTAATATTATGTAGGACTTTGTGATAGCACATTTGGATCTTGCGACGTGGAACAAGCTATCAAACGAGCGTCAGGTAAGGGAATCTGACCTAAACCTAATAATTAATGGACAGTAAATCTTTGTTATTGACATTGAATATATATGATGTGATGTTTGTGCATATTTACATGCCATCCTTTACTTTTAGTTATTATTATTGTTCATGCATGATAGGATGTGATTGTTAGGCATGTGATTATTTTCGTTGGTGTGTGGAGTGGGGCATGGAGCCTGGGATCATTCCTCGCACTGGTAATTTTTGTAGTATTCTATCTTAACATGCTTGGTACGGGTGGGGCATCAAGGGAAGGTCGTGGTACGGTGGTCTCCGATAGTGATGCTGGCTGGCCATGGTGATGTGGCACTGTGGTCTCCGAGGTCGACGCTGGCTTGTCCACGATGCTTTAGCTCTATCTCTATGCTGTAGGGAGTTATGTTGAGATAGGGTCTACCTGCATATTGTTCTATCCTAGTGGGTTAGTTACGGATAAGGTATCAGGGGAGGTACGGGGATGCCTTAGCTCTATCTCTATGCCGTAGACGGCTGTGCTGGGATAGAGCATACATTGATGACATATAGGATTGGTTAGTTGCGAGCCCAGTTTGCAAGCCCTGGCTAGTAGGGGCTTAGGTACTGGTATGGGTAGAGCATCAGGGAGGTACGGGGATATCTTAGCTCTATTTCTATTCCACGATGGGTGCATGTGGGCCAATGGGGGTGTGATCCATGAGGTGCCACACACTCGTGTATAGAGGTGCGGGGGCCACCAAACCTTTCTATAACATATTGTAAACTTAAACCAGACCACAACATAAAATGATTGTTACTCATGCATAATATTGTGAAACTGTCTGATTGTCTTACTGAGCTAAGTTGTGAGCTCACCCTTTGTATATACATTGTTTTTTAGATGTTGATGCAGGTTATACGGTGGATGACTATATGAACGCTCCGGCGTATGGTGATGTTGCTGCTCTGGGTGTACAGGCAGGAGAGGACGAGTATGACGCTTCATGCGAGTGCCCTTTCTGCGTGTACCTTTGATTTGCTTTTTATTTATTTTCAGTTATTTTCATTTGGATTAAGTGGATGTAAGGATATTATATTTTACGTTTGAATTTGAATAATTGGATATTTTATTTAAATTTATCAATAGATTCTCAGTTCATTTTATTTAAAGACTTCCGTTGTACTATTTATATTCTAATTGTGGTTATGTGCAATGGTTTGTATGAGTGGATACGGTCTATTCGAGATCCTGGTGTGAACCGTTGGTTCAATGACGGTTCACTCACACTATTATGGTTAGATCAGAATTGGGATGTGACATTCAATTTCAGCCACGTACGACAATCAAAGCACAAGTGCTCGCAGACTTCCTTCTTGAAATGTCGACTGATGACAATGACGAAATAGATAGAACCCTAGAACAGGAGACCCGTAAACAGAAAATAAAAAGACAGAATCAAGAACCATCACCAGTATGGACTTTGTTCATGGATGGGTCTTCGAACGACCAACATTCAGGCAGTGGAATTATCCTAACAAGCCCAGAAAACTTCAGAGTACAAGTCGCTCTTCGATTTGACTTCTATGCGACTAATAACACTACCGAATATAAAGCTTTCTTGGCAGGACTCAGGTTGGCGAAATTCCTTATGGTACGAAAACTTGACATCTACAGTGACTCACAGGTCATGGTCAGATAGATTAATGGTGAATATGAGGTAAAACAGCCTCGCATGCTGGAGTACCTCACCAAAGCAAAATCGAAACTCGCCAAATTTAAAGCATATCAATTCAGTAACGTGGACCGCGACAACAATACTGAAGCTGACGCCCTCTCGCGGCTAATGGCCTAAGACTTGTCTAGAATAAATTCGTCAGTCTACATCGATGTTTTGAAAAAAATGAAGTATTGGTGACATAATTGAGATCCAACAAATCAGTTGCGAGGCGACGTGGATGGAGTCAATAAAAAATTACAACGAAACTGGCGAATTACCTGAAGATCGGCTAGAATGTCGACGAGTTCAAGCAAAATTTTGAAGATAAAGTTATACAGAAAGTCCTTCACTCGTCCTTTCCTGCTATGCCTCACACCAATTGAAGCAAAAGATGTCATGTGGGAGGTACATGCTGGCATATGTTGTAGTCACCTCACAGGACGCATTCTCTGCTAGCGACTTCTGCGATAAGGATATTATTGGCCAACCATGTTCGCAAACTGCACAGATTTCACCACTAAGTGTGAATCATGCCAGCGACACGCCACAGTTAGCCACCTCCCAATAAATGAACTACAACCCATCACGAGTCCACTACCTTTTGCTATGTGGGGAATCGATATTGTGGGACCTATGCCTGGGAAAAAGGGAACGAATAAATTCCTCATTGTAGCCTTTGACTATTTTTTGAAATGGACATAAGCAGAAGCTGTGACAACCACTGACGTCATAAAACTAGAGACTTTTACCAGACAGAACATAATATACCAATACGACATTCCATAAGTCATCGTTACCGACAATGGACCACAATTTGTTAGCCAACAGTACCAAAGCTTTATCAAAAGATTTAATATCCAGCAACGCTTTGCTTCAGTATATCATCCAGAAGTCGCGGGGCAAGTCGAGGCCACCAACAAGATAATTTCTTGAGGCATCTTCCGACGACTTGGCCAGGCCAAGGGAAAATGGGCCGATGAGCTCCCAAGTGTCACACCCCAATTCCGGCTGAACCAGAAGTGTGAGTGAACCGGTATTAAACCACGGTTCACACCAGGATCTCGAAAGACCGTGTCAACCAAT